>CM073427.1:84773277-85373277 GCA_037114965.1 Monochamus alternatus
ACTTGGTTCTCGATTTATTTGGTAAAAGTAAAGCTACTGCAATTGCAGCAACTTTTGCAGTTTCAAGAGGCAAGTTTCTGAATTATTCATTATTTTAATGAAAATAGTGGTTATTTTCACAATAAAATGTAAAAAACAAAAACTTCATTTTGTTTGTAACAAGTTTGACAGGAACTTTGACAGATTACCATAACAATGCCTTTACTTCTTGATTTTGAATCAAAACTTACAAACTGGATCTGATTTTGTATTTTTCTCAACTATAGTTGTAGATAAATTGTTTGCAGTTCTAGATAAAAGTTTATATAGTACACGTTGATAACGGCATTTTTTATTACATTCGTATGCTATAATAGATTCGGATGCGCCTCGTCTATTAAATACCATCCTTGAAACTCATGAAATCTTATACTAACTATCATATTTGTCCCAAATAAATCAACCTTATCCTACAGGTGATCATAAGTTTGTAGTACAAATAAAAAAATGCAATGGAGAAAATTTGAAAAGATTAGTTCTATTAATGCCGAGGTAAAATGTTCTAGAATGTCTAGATTTGACACGTCACAGAAATTAATAAATTGAGGACAATCGATACTATTGTTTAAAAATTTAAATAAAAATAATACCGCTTATTTTTCTCTGCGTAAATTTTACACATTAATAAGCTTTTAAATCAAAATGTGCACAGAAATGGAGTTTTTTAAAATTTAAATTTTTTAGTTAAGTCATAATACTCATAATATATCATAAAGCTTAAACTATTATTTTCCATGTTCATACAAAAAACAAAACTATATTCAACTACAGATAAACAATACTTACTTTTTGAACTTGTTGCATAAATAACTATTCTGTCAAGATTTTACCCTCCAATTTACGAAAAATCGTATTGGACGAAAATTTGAAAGTGAAATAAATTTTCATCCACATTTCACTGCAAGTCGCAGTCAACACATTTTAATTGCAATTAAATAGCATTCCCGATTATAAATTATAAACTACCGAGTAGAAGTAAAAATGGAAATGAAATAATTCCTCAATTTATTTAGAATTATACGAGACAATTAGAATTTAAAACTCGGCGAAGTCCAGACTCCGTAAAACGAATAATTCTTCTCTTCGGAGTAATGAGGATATTGTTTTTATGCAATTAGCAGAGTAGATATAAATCTTCATAAAGCAGTAAAATACTTCTTTAAGCAGTTAATTGAATTCGGGAGAGCTAATTGACTTTTACAGCCAAGAATCGTCATTACACAAATCAGAAACTGAAGGGTATTCATAAAGTTCGTAATTACAAATTTTCTCTGCTAAAATTGTAATTAAACAGTTCAATTTGCAAAGAATTGGAGAGAAGATTTCTTTTTATTAGAGTATTCGCTGACGTTATGCTAAAATTAGAGTTACATTAAGTTAAATGTATATTATTTTAACGATAAAAGAAAAAGAATTAAGTTGTTAGTGACACAATATATCTCTTAATAAAGTTGTATTGATGGAAACATCATCATCACTATCATTATCATCACCGCCATCAATATCATCATTATTAGATTGTGTTTATAAGAAAGAGGGGTTCGTTTTTTAACATTTTATTAATTCATTAAAAGTTAAAGCATGTTGTATTGCATAATTGTTTTATTTTAATAAATCATCATTATTTTATTCGTGGCACATTATTTTAAAGGTGCCGTTTTTGTATTCAAATTTTCAACGAATTTCATACCTATTTATTGAAGCAGCCTAATAAAACTCTTAATAAGGTAGAAAGAATTTTTTCATTATGTCAGTTATACAAGTTTTCTTCAGGTTGTATAACAGTTTCCAGGTTGGCAAGTCACTTAGAATAAGAAAAACAAAGATCATCTTCAGCTATTTTGTTTGAATTTTGTATATAAAAAACTTTAATGTTTTCAAGAAAAATATATTAATTAAAACAAAATTTTAATAGTGTTTATTAGAAGGAATAAAAAAATCAGTAGTAGACTTTGTCTTTAAAATTAGACAGTCAGTAATAAAACTATAAGTAAAATAAAATAAATAAAAATAAAATTAAAAACAAGAAATTGTTCCATTTTTTCGGAACAAAAATGTACTCTTCGCCAAAAATAGACATTTACTTTGTAAATGATGATCGTTTCTTATAACGTTACATGTATTTGTAATACGATTCTACAAATCATCTCGAGATTCAATTGACAAGGAATAAATAGAAACCTTCAATATTACTTAAAGAAAATAATAACATTTGTTGAGGTCTGGCGATCGTGGTTGCTAATTTTAAGGACAATTATTTTCTCTTCTCTCATTTATTTAAAAACTTAAAATTCAAAAAGTCTCTAACAGTACCACTAAAATGATGCAGTGCCCTATAATGCACAAATCAAAACTAGTCAAAGATACAACAGTAAATCTTTGATGAAATCAGGGGGAGTATTTTGCAAAAATTCCAAATAACTTTCATTATTTAATCGATTTGGCATAATAACTATTCCAATCAAATAATGACCAATAATTCCAAACGATCCAAACATTTATCTTAAGCTAATTTAAATTAATATGCTGATGCAAGATAAACTCGCAAAAGGTCACTTGTCGATTCAAATCTTGATCGCAACAGCTTTTGCAGTTTTTGATTGTTATATGGATGTAGTAGATTACGTTTAAGAATTCGATGTACAGAAGTTCTTGATAATCCAGTTTCTCGATAAAAACGCTTAGTACTTATTTGCGGTTCATATCCAACTGTTTGCAAAATATTTTCTTCATCTTGTACCCTTATTACACTAGGACGTTCTTGGATATTACTGAAAAAATATCTTGTCCCTCCAGCGTAGCTTTCAACATTAGAAAGTGTTTGTCTATGGGAAATCACTCAATTTGGAAATACCCTACAAATCTCCTCCACACTTCTTCTACAGTTTCCTTCATAGAAACCTAACACAAGTAACTTGTTCGCTGAATGTAAATTTTCCAGCAATTTTCAACAACAAACAGTAGCAGAAATAAAATAGTTTTGTTATTATTCCTCATTGAACACCTTGTAGTGTTTCAATTTACTTGAACTCATCGTCAAAGAAGACCAATAATAAACTTAAATCATGTGGCAAATTTGGTTATTCCAAGTTAAAGTAATTCAGAGAAATTAATTTTGTTTGAAATATTTGACCCCACTTTGAAGGTCTGTAACTTCGCCTGTGTGCCACTTTGTATATAGATAAGTTTGTTTAAACTGTAATATTTTGAGACCCTCTACACTCACTTTTTCTGTGTCGGTTCTTATGCGGAACACTCTGTATAAACAACAGCATTTAAGGTATTTTGTACGTTACACGAGTTTATTGACTAGTAGAAAATATTGTCCAAATATGCGTAAAAGAACTAATGACAAACGTTTCAGTATGCATTTTTTCAATAACTGCACGTAGCACCCCTACTGCATCTACCCAACATTAGATTATTAGACTCTGCTACTTTATTATTAAATGAAGTAGATGCACTGGCAATCCACAAAAGCTGTTAATAACACCCCAGAAACCTTTTCATTTCCAAGTTTTTACCTGATAATCCGTTGTATGGAGGCATTATCCACATAAACAAGGCATTCTTCGGTAAGTACCACGATGAGGCTCGTATTCTTTGTTGTGTCTCCCGTTGGTGTGAATCCTCACGCCGCGCCAATGTGGAGCTTTATTGGCGGAAGCGTCGAACTGTTCATAATGTTCTCACCTTTACTTCATTCACCATGCGTGATCCGAATAATGGTTACAGGATTTCGGTTAGCAGGGACGGCTCGTTTTTCAGACATCTATTAGTTCTACTTTTAAAATGGATACTACATGAAAAATCAGTCCTTAAAATGTGTCGTGGCTAAATTTTATGTCAATCTTTTTCAAAGTGGTAGATAGAAATAGGAATAATTTATAGTTAATTTCTGTCTAAATTTTCAAATATTTATGGCTTCAGTGCTCCAGGTAAATTTTTCACTTGGTATAAATTAGCTTCTTATAATTTTTTATTAAATGCTAATACCATTACGTGCTATTATGCGGACTAATGCCCCAAGTATCATTGACATACACTATTTTACCAAACCTACATGTTTTATATTAAATGGCTAGGATTTGACACTTTTGAATATCATAATGACTTACATTATGTCACAAGTGCTTTTTAAAATTAAATATAACTCATTTATTATATAAACAATATATGTTAAGATCATGTGAAAATTCATTTATTACATTGACAGTAAAATATCATAGACAATTAGACAATATCGAATAATGATACAAACCTGATCGCAGTGTCTATTTTTTTATGACGTATTTTCTTACCAAAAACTCTCTGACCACTTTTGTATTGGTTTAGGTATCAAGACGTGGGTCCTTAATCTTTCAAATATTCTAATGTATGTTTGTAAGAACATTTAAAAATTGATTTAAGTTAGCCTAAATATCTTTAAGTACAGTAGAGTAAGTATAGTGTTGTTAATATTACTAAGTATACTTGATCGTCATATTTTACTGTATTTATTTGATATTTTACATTTATATTATTAACAAAGGATGCTGTCTCCAAACTGTGGATGGACTTTTGATTGTCTGTTTTGTGACAGATAGAAAATGATTTATATCAAACAAAAATAGCCTTTGGCATTAAACTATTGAGTTGACCCTAATCTCAAAGTAGTTTTAATGTCAGAAAAATTTTAGACGTTATAAATTTGTGTAAATTATTTTTAAGTTATTTCTGGTTTGTCGTCGTTTAGTTTGTCAATGCCACCAACTATTTTTGTCCCAACTGTTACTAATGGAAAAAATGATGTCTTTGCATCAAAGCCAATAATATAAAAGAATAGGACCCATCCGCCTTAGCTGATGTTCAGTTGGTGAGAAAAAGGAGATGTCGCCTACTATGATTTATTTTCGAGTTCAAGAATAAAAACCAGGACAATATTATTAATATCATACAATATCCAGTGAGCTTGTAAAAAGTCCTCAGACTCTAATCAGTTGTTTTGCACGTTAGTTGCTGGTTGAAACGTTATATTATTTTTTTATAATAAATTGACAGGGAATATCGATAGCATTATTCAACGATCATATAATGTAATTCACTCGAGTAAAAACTGAAAATATTCAATTGCTCAAACCAGAGAATTCTTGTTTTGTTATACCTGATACTGTCACATTTTGAAGAATTTAAATTTGGTAACAGAAGTGTGAACAATCATTAATCACAAATGAATAAAGTGATCACTATAGTACGTTACATCATTATATTTGAAGAAACACACCAATAATGTTCACATTATAATATAGTCGTGGACAAAAATTTTGTGTTGTACATAATAAAAATTCCTTAAACTAAAGATGTTTTAAAATTTTGATGAGATCCTTAATAATAATTTTCTAAATTGGTCTTTATGCATTATTACTATTGTAATGATTGTATTTCATAACTATCTTTGTTTTATTTATACGTGTATTGTATTTGTGAGTAGTGTACTTTCTGTTATTTTTATACTACTAGTTTATTTGAATTATTTTAGCTATTCTATTATTGGTGTAAATATTTTTCTGTATAACAGCATTAATAAATAACTACTTACTTACTTATTTTATTAGCAGATACTACATTTTGAATTGAAAAACAAGTGTATTTACCAACCTATGCACAATCTCGCTTTCTTTGTAAATGTAAGAATCTCCAAACTGTTAGCACTGTTTAAAAATATTTACTTGATTAAAAACTGTAGTGCAAATGATTCAGTAGTAGAAGGTTAATATTTTTTACTTTTAAACCTTCAAATAAGTTTTTTTAATTGGAATGTCTATGAAACCACAATCAGTTTATTAACAAAAGAGACGTGCGCCACTGGCCGTAAATCTCGTTGAGAACACATCATTAGGAGGATTAAAGCAGCTTTGCGGTGAGGTGAGACTGTCACATACACAGTTCACCAAAAAGCGGCATTGTTGCCGAAGAATGGTATAAAGCGGTCAGATACAAAATGTAAACAATGGGGCTGAGGCGCCGATTAACCCCCAGGGGGGCGATTTGTTGCTCCCCCTTTGTTCCTTATTATGCTACGTTTTTGCGCCTGTAAACCAGTTATACCCTTATGTCATTATACACTTTTCATTATCTTTCTAGTAGGGAAAAATGCACTCATGCTGACAATATGCTCGAATTATTGGTTTTTTGCCCATGCGATAGGTTTGTGTGTGTTTGGTAAAGTATTTTTTGCTTTATCGTCATCAACATCGATACTTTTAGTAATTTTATTATTTACCGTTTTTAAAGTAAAAAAGAAATAAAATACACTCAACCTAAAGTAACTAACTATCTTATATTAAGTTGATACAGTTAAACCAAGTGCAATTATTACAAAATATCACTTTTTAAATTCCAACTTTGACTTCCTGTATCTTATTTTTAACATTTTATTAAAGCATATTGGCTTAAGTCGTAATATTTTTATGTCAAAAATCAAGCACTCCTCTATGGGCCATTACATACGGCCAACCTGTAGATATAAAGAAGCTAATAAAGCCACTAAAGTTACTGAATACAAATTTTAATTCTTGTTAAAAAAAAAATACAGTTTTCTAATATCATTCCCATTGCATTTTGTTTACTCTTATAGCCTTCTATTAAAGAAATCAAGATAAATCTTAAAGAAGTTAAAAAAAAATATGTATAGATAGATATTTGTTGAATTAAAAAATAGGATACGTACATAATAATAATGCAAAAAAGTTATCAAATTATTTTAAGTTGAATTTAAAACTTAATTTAAATTATCATTATCTAATGTAATATAGAATACATGGAACGTGGCAGTACCTTTATGATTTTCTGTCTTTGATAAAGGAAAAAATAAATAATTAACAGGGTGAGAACAAACTGCTGTGTTTCATATAATTGTCTTGTACAATCCTATTCTGAATCCTTCCAATAAACTTTTATGTAGTTCTACAAGCTCTATGACAAACTTAAAAACCGGTTAAATTTCATAATGTAAAACTAGTATACCTCAGTTGTGAAAAAACAATTCCGACAAATTTTTATCCACCAAGAGTATATTTTGTAGCGACCTCTAGCATTCAAGCAAAGTACGAAATCATTTTTCAAGTCCGAGAAAATCTCTGAATCTAAATTTTCAAACAAAATTTTTATTTTTCAACATTCTGTACCCTTTAGGTAAGGTTGTCTACATTGCATTATTTTATCGTCAGGAATTTATCTACTCTTGTTCTGTGGTTCACTGATTTGGAGGTACTCTATATAGGTAGATATTACAGACATATGCTTAACTGTGTGTGATAAGTATTGCAACCTCTACGTTGGATAAGCGTAAAAACACGTCATATAGACAAACAAACTTTATTGTCAATCTTGATTACACAAGAAATATCCTTCACCAAATTCTTTACTTTGACGTTTCACTCATTCGCGTTTGACTTCTCAAGATAAACTGAACTGTGACGGTGAAACCGATCCGCTTATATATGTTTTTAGGATTCTCGAAGGTTCCGCGGCATCGAGAACGTGTCGGGAATAAAATAGAATATAGCCTGGACTATTCTAGATAACATCAAAATAAAGGCATTACAAAAATTATAATTTCTTACACAAACAGGAACATAATTAACAAACTTGTAAATAATATTTATTAGTTCAAACAATGTTGCCAGTATTTGTAGGACTGTTAAGCATCAATACGCACTGTAACTATTTGCGCTCAGTTTTTATTCAACCATATAAGTGGAATGAGTTGCAGTGGTTACTAACAAGTAAGTTAAAAAATAAAAAATCTTCAGGCTTCGACGATATTCCGGTGTTTGTTTTAAAATATGTATTATCCTCAATTATCAAACCTCTATGTTATTTAATTAACTTATCATTTCTACAGGATCTTTCCCAGAGAGTCTTAAAATAAATAAAATTGTATCTATTTTCAAAAAAAGTGATAATAGAAATATAGAGAATTACAGACCAGTGTCGATTCCATCATGTTTCTCTAAAGTATTCTAATACTGTTTTGAAGACAGACTTGAGATTTATCAATAAGTACGAAATTTTTACAGACATAGCATGGATTTCGTGCGGGTAAGTCAACTAATACAGCTTTATTTTTGCTATATGGAAGGCTTGTCGAGTGTGTGAAGGCAGGGGAGAGCCCTGTTGGGATATTTTGTGATCTCAGCAGGGCTTCCAACTTCGTTGACCACAATAAGTTGCTGTTGAAACTGTTTCACTATGGTTTCAGAGGAGTAACGTATGACTGGCTGTCTTCATATTTAAAGAAAAAATTTCAATACGTTAGTCTGAGTTATTCCCACTTGGGTTCTACGAGAAAAGTAAATTCGCAATATAGAGAAATGAGCACAGGGTTCAATATTGGAACCAATTTTTATTTGTTGTACATTAATGACCTTCCACGTTATGTTAATGATGACGGCCTTGTTATGCATGCCGATGATACTTCATTACTTATATCAGAAAAAACGGATGAAGCATTGTAATAGATAATTGGGTTGGTGCTCATTCTTTATATTTCAATCCTATTAAAACATCAATTATAGACTGTCAGAAACATTGTTCTAAAATGAATATTAAAGTGCAAAATACCTCTTTGTCAGACACCGACATGCAATAACTTTTCTAGGTTTTAGATTAGATGCGTGCTTGAATTGGAAGGAACATTGTAATAAACTAATATCAAAATTAAATTCTTTGTGCTATCTGTTTAGAAGCTTAAACCCAGTTCTTGGTAAGGATCAACTTATCAATTTGTATTACGTCGAAGTGGTATCCCGGTTGAGGTACGGTGTGTGTTTCTGGGGCAATTCTGCTCTGGCACCAGATGTATTTATTGCTCAAAAAAAGATATTACGATGTATAGCGAGTGTCCCGAGGTGTCATACAGTATGCGCCAAAAGTATGGAATAAATTCAATAAAAACGAAACAATTATTTTTTGGGAAAAATCCTCGAACAGGTCGATTTTTAATTTAAAAAATATATATTTTAGCGTAAAATGCGATTTTCAAATGTCATTTGTTTTCGAGTAATGACTTCATCGATTTTTTTTTAAATGGAAACACCATATTTTTTTTCCTTTATTCTGAAAGATCGTTTAATTCTCTATCAGACAGTAATAAAATTTTGCCCTCTTACATAGAAAAGTTTTCGAGTAAATGACGATTGAATGTTGGAAAACGTAAATTTTATCCATAAAAAAGTAACAATTCTGAGGTATGTAAAATAAAATACAATTGATTAAATTTTATACTTAAATTAAATGTTCGAATTGCCATCCACCAACTTCTTGACAATGCGCAAGTCTGTGAAGAAATTCTTCTTGCACATTATGAATGATTTCTGGGGTAACTCTGCGTATTTCATCCCGAATGCGATTTTGAAGTTCTTCTAAATTACTTGGTTTATTAATGTACACTTTTGACTTCAAGTATCCCCATAAAAAATAGTCAAGAGGTGTAAGATCTGGCAATCTTGCAGGCCATTCTATCGGTCCGCGTCTGCCGATCCACCTCCCAGGAAAACATCGTACAGGGCGCACAAAATCTCGTACAGGGCGCGCATAGTGAGGAGGTGCAACCATATGGTATCGTCAGGAATGTCAGGGTCATTATCGTTAGGAAAAATTACTGCAAGGGCTGGAACAAGGTCATTTTCTAGAAACTCTAAATATCTTTGTCCTGTAAGGGTTCCTTCAAAGAATAAAGGCCCTACTATTCTGTCGCCAACTATTCCAGCCCACACATTTAATTTCTGAGGGTGTCGGGTATGTGCTTCTGCCATCCAATGAGGATTTTTCCGACTTCAATATCTGCAAGTTTGACGGTTTACTGTACCATTCAGACAAAATGTGGCCTCATCTGAAAAAAGTATTTGCCGGTGTAAATTTCTATTTCCTTGACATAAATCCATTAGAATTTCGCAAAAGTGTAAGTGGCGATCGGGATCATCTTCATTGAGTTCCTGCACAAGTTGAATTTTGTAGGGATGATATTTTTCCTTCCTCAAGATAAGTAGCACTGTGCTCTGACTAGTGTCATTGCTTAATGCAACCAATCGTGAAGAATTATGAGCATTATCCACCATACTTATCAAAATGTTCTGTTTCTGATTTTCATTAATCCTTGGACGTCCAGGTTTTGAAATATTTACAACATTACCAGTTTCTCTAAATTTAGACTCTACCTTACTGACTGTTGATTGGCTGATAGGGCGATCTGGATATTTTTCATTAAATAAATCGCAAACTTTCTGCTGAGTTCTAGTCATATTCCCGCATCCGATAAGAATTAAAATTTTAATTCTTTGAGTAACAGTTAAATGTGCCATAATACTTTAAATTGGATAATAATTTATATGTCGCTTACAATACTTATTAGAAAGTCGGTGTGACAATGGCACTTTGCAAAGATTTTCACCTACGTGATCCATAAAAGAACTATGGAAGTCGAAAAACTAAACTTGATAACGTTTTTGCTTTATTTTAATTGATTTATGTTTTCTAACATTCAATCGTCATTTACTCGAAAACTTTCCTATGTAAGAAGGCAAAATTTTAGTACTGTCTGATAGAGAATTAAACGATCTTTCAGAATCAAGGAAAAAAATATGGTGTTGCCATTTAAAAAAAATCGATGACTCGAAAACAAATGACATTTGAAAATCGCATTTTACGCTAAAATATGTATTTTTTAAATTAAAAATCGACCTGTTCCAGGATTTTTCCCAAAAAATAATTGTTTCGTTTTTATTGAATTTATTCCATACTTTTGGAGCATACTGTACGTGTAGAAACTTATTTATGGAGTGTGAAGTGCAAACACTCACAGGAGTTTTTATTTTTGAATTGTGTACCTATGTGTGTTTGTATCGTTATGAATTTCCAAAAAAAGTAATCTTCATGGAATAAATACCCGGAAGAAATGAAATTCTTCTAATTGTTTAGGTTTGCATGTTTTTAGCCACTTACCAGTGGAAATTAGGCAAATCCAAGTTTTTAAATCTTTTAAATATAAATTAAAATTGTTTTTAACTGAAAAGTGTTTTTATGATCTTAATGTGTTTTTGTTGTCTTAGTGATTAATTGACTATTCCTATATATGTATGTGTATATCTTAAAGGAAAATAAAGAGTTATTATTTTTATTTAAGATCTTTTCGATCCCCTTCTAGTTTTCTCTTTCAAATGCCTGCTGCATATACTGCAAATTTCTGCAACTATGTCCTATTTCGTGGACCACTGGTTCGACTGTATTTAGAGAGCTTAATAAATACGCACGAGTTCAGATAATATCCGCCGATGACATTTGGTGAACTAAATAGCGTTGCAAGGGGCGGTTTTCACAGCGGCCCTTATCGAGGGCACAAGTTGCGAATTTGGAATGGCCCTGATTGAATTATGGGTGTGCGGTAATGATCGGGATGACCGCAGAGTTGACTGGTCCGACATGTTCGACAAAGCAAAAAGCGATTATTACCAATCAGTGCACAAAAACCGATCAATTTACGAAGCTGATTATGGTTCACCAACGCTAATTGCCAATAATTCATGTTTTAATTACATATATGTATATATCACGGTACCATCAACCATCAAAAGACACACATCAATGTTGATTTTATCGAACATATATCAGTTTCAAAAATAATTTCCGTATAATATCTAAATTTATGTAAAATGTTTAAAAAATATGATTCCGGAATTATAACGGGTCTGAAGGGTTTTAAATGTCAAAGAATTTACTTAAAGTTATTCACGTAGAGATTTCCAGTAAAAACCTTTATAGTCGACTGTCATAATAATTATGAGCATTAAAATCGTTTATAATCTGTAACTTTCTAGCACTCGTATTGTAATGTGACAAAATCATGCCATAAAATAGTAGATAGTAAATAGTTGGTTTTAATATGTTAAATAAAATTGCCTGGGTATTGAAATTCGATTTTGATATTAAATTATTAGACTTTATCTATTTTATAAATAATAAAAAAAACTAAACACTTACTACATGTGTGCCATGAAGTCCAATGTGGAAGTTATTTAAATAAAACACAAATTATTTATTTATATTAATAGTAACACTACAGGTTGAATTTCCAAATATAGAAATTCCTGAACTAGTTTCAAGAACACTTTTGAGTCGGTCAGTGGTCGCGCGGTTTAAGGCATCAATACTTGAATCGAGGTGACTAGATCGGTGTTGGTTCGAGCCCAGCTGCCGGTAGACCGTATATAAGCTATATTCGTGGAGAGGTTTGGCGCCCTTTCTGCAAGTATGGTAGGGTGGAAGAATGTTGGCTTGGGTCAATGTGAGAGATTGATACCGGTTGATATTTGACTACCCCCCTAATTAATGAGGTTTTCCAGGTTTCCCTCATTCCTGCACTGAATAGTGGTTAGGGCCTACCAACGTAAGTCGTTCCTGGGCGCAAATGCGGCCTGCTTAATAATAATATGTCGCCCCCTCTCCCGCACAAGTCTCCGACTTCTGAGTTAATCCCTGTGATTAGAATGAGGGGTAGAGATATTATTATTATTATTATTATTACTTGAGTTTGCACTCGTAGATGATGAAATGCAAATTTGATAATTCACATTTTCTACCTGACAATTTTGGCAATTTTGTTTTTATTCTATTCTAAGCTGTCTTTTTGCTACGAAATGTGTTCAACCCCGCTCAAAACATTATATTTTTGCGTTGAAACAGTGACGTCACACGCGTCGCTGCTTAAATCGTGTTTAAAACATCCACTGAGTCCGGTTTGAACTCTTTAGATGCTTTGCTATTAGTCTATGCAGCAGTTGCCTAAAAGTAGAGATTTCAAAATCGGTGGGATTTAAATTTCTAGATTAATATTTAAAATGGTTGTTATTTTGATACTTGGAGTTGGTTGTGGACTATTGTATGTATGTACCTCTGAAAATTTAAATGTATTATCCTGAATTACATAATCCAAAAGCATAATCCAATTACTTTTCTATCTAAATTTTACAAACCTGTCACTCATACAAACATGTTAGGTATTTGTTTTTGGTTTGCAGTTGCTAAAATCAATTTCTGTTTTTGTTGCAAATATCACATATTTTCAAAATATATGTAGAAAAACATGCGGAAATAGGTATTGTTAACAATTTCTACCACTAATAATCGTTCCATTTTAATCCAAATCTAGTGTAGACAATAGTGTAAACAATATTCAAAAAGTGTGAGGGTGATATCAAAGAGAAACGAAATTTGATGACGTAACGTTTTGAAACTATACATTTTCCTGGTGCAATACACTAGTGACGTCACCAATGAATATGTTTTGAAACAGTCGATGAATACGGTTCGTCACAAAAAAACAGCTCTAGTGAATCAGTTACATATCCTTCGGCAACAGCGTCACTCTTCCAATGCCCATGTCTCTTAATAGTTCTAATATCAGCACCACTATTTGCTAAAATTGTAGCGGATGTTCACCGAAATGAATAGCCCGTATACTGATCAGCATTAGCAATGTTTAAATACTTTGCAATATTTCGGGGAATCAGGCCGAATATATTAATGCCAATAGGGTTATATGTACCACAAAAACATTGCCTTCTCCTTAACATCATCAACACATTAATTATAGAATTCCATACGTCGACAAGCACCAAATAGACCTAAAATAGCAACTATCTAAAATTTTATTTTTGTCAACTGTAATAAATAAAAAGGAAATAAAAGTATAACAGACAGTATGTATACTCAAGCAAATCTAGCATTATGCCATGGAAAATACTGCCAGTGATCCATCTCACCTATAGATAATACGATAAGATAATTAACAATTTTTTTTTAATATCTGTGTAGCTTTATTGCAATGTACAATTTTTGGTCGACACAAGAGGTTAATGCTCTCATTATCGGTTGACAGTTATCGAAGAAATAATTACTAGTACACTCAATAAATGTAGTAGGAAGTAGAGAACAAATTGACTTCATATCAGTAACTTAATATATACATATTTCCGTTTTAATGCAATAAATCTAAAAATAACTACTTGTTTTAGTATGATAACTGAAAAAAATAAAATGTGTTTTTTAGATTCTGGGAAAAAACAGAATATTGATTAAACTTGAGTGCTTTATTGAGAGATCAGTAAAAAACAAGTCTTTAATAATATAATTAATTCACAGCTCCACCGTTTGGATATGAATATTACAGTAAAAGATTTAATAATTTTAGAGACTGACTGTGTTAAGGGATGTTTCGTATCTCAGAGAATTTCTGAGATATCGGAATGGTAAAAATTGCTTATTATAGACTCTTTAGGTAGGTTAGAGTTCAGTGGCCTACTTGTAACTTAGAATATATCCAAATATATTTTTTAAAGTGGAACGCTCTATATATTTTCATGTAATTCAATTGAGTTATTACCAATGGGACGATTTTTAAGCTTTTAAAACTATAGAGTGGCAGAGACTGCCACCCCGCTTGAACGGAACAAGTAAGAAATAATTGAGAAGTATATTTACCCATACACTGTTTACAGGTGCATTAATTCACAAAACTGTTACATTTCTTTGTTAAAGTTTTTATATGTTATATGACTGTTTTTGTATTTTAAAAGAAGATGCTGTATTTACAAAGATACCATCAACTTCTGTTTTAGGAATTGTAAGAAGAGAGACTTACACAGTTCCAAAGAGCACAGTTTAATGTATTACCAGTTAAAATTGCACATTTTAAAACCTATGAATAAAAAAGTTATGACGAGTTGAAGTAACAGGATTACGTTTCGCCGCCCGAAAATCGTGTTTTTTGGTACATTTTTCCAAAAACTAGAAAACAAATATTCAAAAACAAATTCCGATTCGATTGTGCATAACAATAATATTGAGGCTATCTATGGTCCAAATTTCAATTTGTTTTGCTCCTACGTTTTGGGAATATCGGCTTTCAAACCCAGGGGTCTGGACTTTTTACTCCGATAGTAGTTTTTGGTAACTGCCGTAACATTGTTTGTTTAAAGTTGTGGAACTTGTAAGTAATATTTATTTCTCCAAACAACGTTGTCACTACTGTGTAGTACTTAGCAGCATCACGCACAACAACTATAAAGTGCGTATCACCTCTTAAATTTACCATGAAGTAAATTTGTAGTTTTCCAGAGTTGAAAACCTTCATGCTGTTCGTCATTGTGTAACGTCTGTACGTATTCGATCATGGCACTTGTGGAGTGTACTTTTTGTCTTTGTGAATATTATCATATTTTATCATATTAAGGTACGAGTGCAGGTACTAGTAGTCTATTTGTAAATGAAAGAGAGTAATAAAACCCCGAGATAAGAACCGGCCATGGGCGTGGTAATATTTCGTTTCAGGTAATTATCGGGTAACACTAATGCTATACTCGCGTCAAGAATTCAGACGTCTTACGTCACAACTAACGTTACACATTTGTTTTTATTGTCAACGTAATTTTCGATATTTGGTCGCGTTAAAAACAATCATTTTTTGCAATTTAGTGCAATATATAATGCCAACTTTTAGTGTAGTACATAGTTTTATTACTATCAGTTACAGTTTCTTAAATATTTTGATGAAAATATAATGAATTATTCATTTGTTCGTATGACGTAAGTCGTCTGAATTCTTGTCGCGAGTATAACAGGTAATGGGTGTACATTAGTATATTTTACTGGATATATCATAGGGCAGGAGCCAGTGTATTGTGACAGATCAATCCAGTCTTAGAGCTGAATATACGAAGACGTGTTAGTGGAGTAGAGTAAAATTTGACTTGTGTTTAGTGACTATTGTGACAGTGGATACAATTTTGTTTGGGTAAAATATCGAGCTTATCAGATTACGTACCTGCTAAACGCGTGAAAAGATGTGCGCTGTCTCAGAATTGGAAGATTATTATATTAAATGTATTTAATGCATTGAAACATCAAAATCCTATCAACAGTGTTGACGACATCGTGGAAAAGTGTTCCAAAATGACAGGGATTGGAAAATCGACTATCTAAAGACTTTTAAAGGAAACTAAAAATGAACAATCCCCCAAAATCATCTACAGGGAGGTCAAAAGTCATTATAGATGATTTCTTCAAAAATATTATTCGCAGAAAAGTACACTCATTTTATTTTAAATAAGAAATACCAATGCTAAACCAAATTTTAAGTGAACTTTTAGAGGACAACGATTTGCCAAAAATCAGTACACGCAAATTGTGGGCGGTCTTACGAGAGTTGAATTTTTGCTGGGAAAAGCAGAACAGGAAGTCAGTTCTTATCGATAAAGATGAAATTATTTGTTGGCGAAGATCCTACTTAAGATCTATTAGAAAATTCCGTGACGAAGGGAGAAATATTTATTATCTAGACGAAACTTGGGTCAACGAGGGATATACTGTAACAAAAGTATGGCAAGATGAAAATGCAAAAAGTTTTCAACAAGCATTTTTGAATGGACTTTCAACAGGGTTCAAGGCACCTTCAGATAAAGGGCGAAGATTAATAGTGACACATATAGGCAGTGCCAGTGGTTTTGTAGATGGCGGTTTACTTTTATTTGAATCTAAGAATACAGATGACTATCACGAAGACATGAACGCAGATGTTTTCGAAGAGTATTTTACACAGATGTTGGACCTTATTCCTTCGGGGTCTGTAATTGTCATGGATAATGCCAGTTACCATTCACGGCAGACCGAGCGGGCGCCTACAACTGCTTGGAGAAAAGCCTATATAATTCAATGGTGATCCGGAAAAACATTTCTTTTGAAACAAATATGGTGAAAAAGAAACTTTTGATACTTGTCAATCTTAATAAAGATCAGAAAAAATATGTTATTGATGAAATGGCAACAAATCGCCAAATAACGGTACTACGGTTACTACCTTATCACTGTAAACTTAACTCAATCGAATTAGTCTGGGAGCAGATAAAAGGAGATGTAGCGCGAAATAAACGACGTTTAAATTAAGTGACGAGAAAATTTTGTTAAAAAATTCCTTGGAACGAGTAACTGCAGATAACTGGCAAAGATATATACATGTATAAAAAGAAGAGGAGAACATGTGGGAACTCAATAATTTAATTGACGTTACTGTGGAACCTATCGTTATCAATCTTGGAGACGAAGATAATTCATCAGAATATCCAGAGGATGAATTTTAATACACCTACTTTTTTATTTTCTTTATTGTACATTTATACAACGCTACATTTACTCACCATAATTTGAATTTTCAAAATACATATATTTTTGTGTGGAATAAAAGTCTATTCGTTAAATTTAAGTAAATATTTTGATAATAATATTGAATAATTTTATTTGAATTACTAAAAACCCTCTTAACCCGGTTATGATGCCTAAAGTAGCCTCATGTTTTGAAATGCTGTTTTTATATTGTTCACTTATAAGAGACATGGACCGAGAAATTGAAGCGGCATAGACAAAGACGGATTGTCGGGGATTAAATTTTAGCTACCTGCTACAATTTATTACGGTTCGATCACACAAAGTTTTTTTAAAAGTACACCTCATCTATACCGATAATACATAATATAAAAATTTTGAATATAAGCACCAGTACTCATTTATTTACGATTTGCATACATAATATGCTTTTATTACTCTCTTTCTAAACAGACTATAATATTTACGGTTTTGTTTAGATAAATCATGGTGCGGAGCATTGAATATTTGCTCCACAAAGTAAATGTCTTTAACGTATTAGATAGCTTCAGGAAATAGGCTAATAATACCTTTTCTGCAAATTTCACAATATGTTTTCGTATAAATTTTTTGCTTTTTCGGCCACTAAGTGGATAGCGCAGCTTGTTCAACATCCGAACCCTCGTCATTTTCACTCAATGTTGATGATTTTTCCGCAAAACTTTGTAGGAAATACAGGGACGTTTGAACTTGATAGAACCTTGACATTAAACAATGCATAAACAGTGCCTTACAAGCAGATTGCCTTCCCACTTTTTCAAAATGTTTAAAAATACAAATAAAACTATACAGATCTTTGTATCTTGTTACATAAATAGTTATTTCGCATAAAGTTAAAAAAAAATATAAAGCAAATCAAACTTTCGATATTTTCGGATACTTCCAGAATATTTGGAATTCCTTAAATATTTAAACGGTATATGAGTGAACACTAATTTGCTACAGTGCCTTTTCGTTTCCCTCATAGTTTCCGAGATGTGAATAACATCTAATCATAGAAGTGGTAAAAAATGCAGCAAATGTCTTGGAAAACGTTGGACCACGAGCACATTAGCTTGTAGACACACAAGAAAGCCACAAACGATTAACGAAGCAAAATCCAGCTGCATAATTAATTAATGCAGATTAGCTTTATTAAATCCAAAGTACACACGGCATAGTTCAAAATGCAATTATGCAATTCCACAAAGAGAAGGTAAATAGTAAATGCACGTATATACCAACACTGGGTTAGGGCTTTATGGCGCCATAATGAAACTAAATTGTTTAAATGTTGGTAACACAAATATTGGAGCCCTGTAAACCGATTTAATTTCCTGCGCCCCGGCCGCATGACTATGGTAATTAAGCGGGCAGGTGCCGCTCCCCAGCGGCCCACCAGACGTAGAACTAATCACGGCCGCCACCGCAGTTAGACTCTATTATTTACTGAACTGCTTTCATTGATTGGTCCTGATTGAAAATACCTGTGCCGTACCGGAATGTGTTTCGATCGCTTTCGGCGAACACTCGTCGTGCACTTTTATTTAGCGCGTACACTTTTATTTAACACGTCGTTACACTGTGTACACTTTTGAGAAATTGTGCACGTGTATTGTACAGCGTGTCTCAAACTTCCATACTAGCGAGTATGGGCCCATTGTAAAGATACAGAAAATTTAAGTAAAACTTGGGACACTAGGTGTTAAATGGGATGAAGTAAGCTCCATTTTCAATCGAATGTATCATCTTTAGGATTTTACACAAACGACTAATGACGTCATCTGTTATATTCTATCCAGAAACATACCCACATTTTTTTCCTGTTAAAAACATCTCCTTTTCCTAATCAGCTTTTATTAGAGAAATTATTCTGTATTACTTTCAGTTTCAATGTTATAAGCAATATCAACCAAAAGAGTCTCAAAAGAAATATCCCCTAAAAATCCCATCAGCGGTGGAAGGATCAATCAGTCGTTGGAAAATAATTAAATGTTCGTTATTTAAAGTGCATAAATACCATTAATAAAAGGATTGAACTCGATAATTCTTTAATACTGTTAAAACAGGATCTGATGATAATAACTAAACTTAAAAAATGAGGTAAACGCCCTGATACTACATACATATTGCAATCTATTATCTATATGACCTCCTCTAATTTCAAGGAAAATAACCAATCTGCCCCGTTAAATTCATTACAAGTGTTTATGATTCTTTCTTTCAAATAATTATCCTTATCTTGTAGGAAAATTAGGTAACTCACGCTGCTCAATGTATATTTATAAAAATAAGGCCCAATTAAATGCTTACCTATGATGCCGCACCATACAGTTACTACAAAATGACCTAGGTTTTGGACTGGATTTACAATGTGTTATTTATCAATAGACTAGGAGTGCTCGTTGCGTCTACCATTGGCAAACCGTTACTGACAAACCGATAATTTGATCTATAAAATTAAAGGTCTGTTTACACATAACAGTGCCGTGTCAGTTCCGTATCAGTATCAGTGAAACCTAAAAAATTGTTGCTTAGATTTTAAATGGGCTTATTTATACACATCCGTCACAGTGCCGTATCAGTGCTGTCAGTGCTGCTTCAGTGTCCGTTCAGTGGCTTTTAAATACGCCGGCGACGCTACTTTTGTAATTCTACTAATGAACCAGATTTTAGTATTACTTAGAATGGACGAAAAGTTTATAGAGCTAGTACGAAATTTTGGTCAACTGCATGATAAAAATATTCAGATCACTTTGTTTGATCCTCTACTAACTCCTTTTTACGGACTACGGACGGATATGTGTAAACTGGCATCAGTGATCGACCACAAATAACACTGATACTGAACTGACACTGAACTGATACGTCACTGATGTGTGTAAATGGACCTTAAGTCTGTTTTCAATGTGACGCTCAGGCAAATACTCCAAATTGTGAATTTTATAGTCATGATACTCTGGCTGAACGGTTGATTTATTCAAATTCAATTCTCGGCTAGCCTGCCGTATAGAATTTTGTGGATTTTGTTCAAAGTACTGAAACAGTCTAGTTGTATTAACATTGTTTCTTTACATTTTAATGCCAAAGATAGTGACAATGCCAAGTTTGACTGATTGACTAACTATATTATATACAAGGTTAGTTATGACAAATATTTTAAGAGGGGATAGAGAAAAATAAGAACTAACGAAATCATCTAATAAAAAATTTCCAAAGTTATTTATAAGTGAAAAAAAATTTAAATCCTGATTTATCACCGTCGCCTTCTGTCAGCCGCGAGGTTAGGTATATTCTGTCAAAGTCAAAGGTGTGACGTAGTGATAGGTCAGTTTACGGCACTTTGAAAGAAAAAAAATATTTACAAAATGTACCTTACTAATATCTATTTCCAGGTTTGATATTTGAAGGAATTTTAAGAATGTTATATCATATTCTGTTTTCTTACTTGTTTAAATTAAAACCTGCCATTGCAAAGATTTTTGCACTTTCTGTGGACCTCTCCTTCCTACGACTGTTCTTTTTGTTAGCGAGGTACCTACTTACCTACAGAGTACCGTCGCTGTATGCAATAGTTTTTGACATATGCAAACGCAGACGCCATCTGTAGGCTACTAATGCAAGGTGAACTTCATGCCAATAAATTTTTAAACTTCTTGTGTTGTTGGGGAATTAAATTCTGTCAATATTAATAATAGTAACAATATTAACAATAATAGACGATGTTTGCATAACATATTTGGTAATATTTTAAATTATAACGTCCCAAGATGTTTACAGTGTTCTGTAAAAATGTTTCTTAGGCTCATAGATATAACTAAGCTTTGCATGTTCTTTGAGGTTTGGAGAGTGTGCATCTAACAATGCTGTATTCTAGGTTATGTTATTTTAGAATATTTTTAATGACTAATTTTAAACGTTTTATAGTAATTAAATAAAGTTTGTTATGTTGGATATGTTAGTGGATAATTATGACAAATCGTGCAACGAAAGAACGAAGAACGAATACAAAATACTGCAGCTAACCGGATTAGCTGTTATATATCAAGTACTTAGACATTATTATAATTGATAAAAATGTTTATTTTCGCCGTTTCTGACAACGCTGCAAAAAACTACCGCACGGTAGTTGACATATCTAGCCATCTCAGATGACTTATTGTCGTAGACGTCGACTTTCCGTAGGAAAAGAGGGTTTTACCCCATTTTTTAAATATTAAACTAGAATTCCGAAATACATTTTTTGTCTTTTAGACCACGTGGTTAAAATTTTTGTACTTAATCATAGTTAACCCTGTATAAACAAGAATAAAACGTAATATTGATTTTACTCCCGACACAATATTTGACGTATCATTTGCAATCGACAATTTTAAGAATTAATTCGCCCGTTATTATAAACCCCTTATGTTGATTGGACTACCTCCCGCTGACTCCAACATAATAACATCTGGCACAGATACTGATAACATTAAAGACCTCTTCTGGAACACCTTTGTGAAAACGGGCACCGAGATGGGGACGTATTTTAAACACTGTCATTAGGGACGATTGTCAACGCCTTAGGCCCCATTCAGAATGTTGCAACTTGATTTAATTGCAAGTCATGCATATGGCGGTTTACTTTTTGTACGCTCTCAACTCTATTCTGGATTACCGGAGCGATATGATTGTGTGCTATAATGAGCGATCCAAGTGGTTTTTACCCAGTTTACCCTATGCTTGTGCCAATGTAATAAATAGATGTGTTCTAATATTAAGCGTAATATACTATACAGTACGATTCAGAACTTATCTAAATAATTTTTTGAATATACAGGGACTCTTACAAATACAATTCTGTCAAAATGAAATTAAGAAGAGCAGTTCAAAAATGATTTACTATACATTTACACATCATTCAAATAAAATTACATGATTTTTTCTAAAAATACACGATAACGTTGTAAGATTACATATCATGTATACAAAAAATAATTAGTAATTTTCCATTACAGTTGTATTATTTCACATTATTGACCTTGTAAAATTTGAAAGTATTGTCTTGCTTTACAATGTTCATGCCTCCTTCATCTATTTGCAAAAATTTTTTGCTGTAGTAACATTTCTTGTTTTGTTTTGCAATTCGAGCTGTCAAGTGTCGTCTTGGTCTTGTCTTGGTCTTGTCTTGGTTTTATCTTGGTTTTATCTTGGTATTGTCTTGGTTTCGTCTTGGTCTTGTCTTGGTCTTGTCTTGGTCTTGTCTTGGTCTTGTCTTGGTCTTGTCTTGGTCTTGTCTTGGTCTTGTCTTGGTCTTGTCTTGGTCTTGTCTTGGTCTTGTCTTGGTCTTGTCTTGGTCTTGTCTTGGTCTTGTCTTGGTCTTGTCTTGGTCTTGTCTTGGTCTTGTCTTGGTCTTGTCTTGGTCTTGTCTTGGTCTTGTCTTGGTCTTGTCTTGGTCTTGTCTTGGTCTTGTCTTGGTCTTGTCTTGGTCTTGTCTTGGTCTTGTCTTGGTCTTGTCTTGGTCTTGTCTTGGTCTTGTCTTGGTCTTGTCTTGGTCTTGTCTTGGTCTTGTCTTGGTCTTGTCTTGGTCTTGTCTTGGTCTTGTCTTGGTCTTGTCTTGGTCTTGTCTTGGTCTTGTCTTGGTCTTGTCTTGGTCTTGTCTTGGTCTTGTCTTGGTCTTGTCTTGGTCTTGTCTTGGTCTTGTCTTGGTCTTGTCTTGGTCTTGTCTTGGTCTTGTCTTGGTCTTGTCTTGGTCTTGTCTTGGTCTTGTCTTGGTCTTGTCTTGGTCTTGTCTTGGTCTTGTCTTGGTCTTGTCTTGGTCTTGTCTTGGTCTTGTCTTGGTCTTGTCTTGGTCTTGTCTTGGTCTTGTCTTGGTCTTGTCTTGGTCTTGTCTTGGTCTTGTCTTGGTCTTGTCTTGGCCTTGTCTTGGTCTTGTCTTGGTCCTGTCTTGGTCTTGTCTTGGTCTTGTCTTCGTCTTGTCTTGGTCTTTTCTCGCTAGACCAAGACAACAGCAAGATAAAAGTACAACAATAGTTCTGTCTCATTATTTTTACAACTATTATTTTCTAAAGATGTTTCGACTAATCTTCAGCAACGTTACACGAATTCCATCCATCATGTCTTCTTAAAGTATGCATGTCAGACGCAATTGAATGACATTATCAAATTATCGTGATCAAGTTCAAGATTTACGAAAAAATGTAAATTGGTCCTATTTAACTTACTCGATCACCAGATTTCACTAGATCTTTTTCTTTCGGTCTTTTTCTTCAGGAAAAAGTATCAAACGCTAACAAGACTCCTGCTACTCAGCTAAAAATTAAAACTGACTTTCTGTACCTTAAAAAAGGGTGTATCAAGGGCAAATAATTATGCAATAATATTATTTCAAATTATAACTAGAGGAACGTTATCTCATTTTCGACAGGTAGTAAGTATTTTTTCTATAAAATTATTAATTTTCGTATAGCATTAAAGGTCTGGGTTACCTACATTATTTTTTAAAACGGGATGTGGGTAACGCGTAATATATTCTGACGTAGGAACAGAGCACTTTGTGTGATAAATTTAATTTCGATCAAATAAATTGAGACCTGAATGTATTGCTCCAGAATCAAGTTTGTATGGTAATGGTTTTATTTTACTTTGTTTGTTTTATTTTAAAATATGACATCCATCAGTTCAAGAAAGCCAATTATAAGATGAAAAGGCACGAAGTTTGTAAAATACAATAAATAGTTAATTACCCAAATACTAAACAATAGTAGGTGTAAAAAATTTAACTGAAGCCTCTTCTCGCCAAAACAAAGATTTTATTAAATTGTCTCTTTACAAAGACACAGGATGTTGAAATTTAGGAAAATGAAATTATCACTATCGATTTTTTAAAATAAGCCATTTGCATTACTACAACGAGTATTCTATTATAATTTCAATAAATAGCTCCCTTTTGCAGTCAATGCAGCCATTGTAATTTGTTCTTGCAACTATTATGTAGTATTAATTACTTCGCTGTAAATTCGTTACTTTAAAAATCCCCATAAAAAATCTAGTGGATCTAAGTTGGGGCTTCTTAGAGACCACTTCGCAGGACCAAACCAACCAATCTATATATCATGACCAATATTATTCAGCCAATATGTTTCAAATCTGCCATTGTGTGAAGCTCTTGCTTGAAGTACATTTATTGTCTATACTCAACCAACTGTGTTCTACCAAGTCATACAAATGGTTTTCGATAATAATAATAATTCAAGTCCCGATAACTATTTACGTTCATACAATTATTAAGTTCTTAGAACTCCAATAAATGACCGTTGAAGATTCTTCTCCAAATATTGATAGAATGATGCTGGAATCTTCTATTTCTCTTAACATGTGGGTTGCTCAATGAATAATGATGCAAGTTTCATCAATGACTTATCTGTCCATGAAACAGACGAAACAAAGGGCAAAAACGTAAATAATCCTCGCATCTCCAGAATGAAGAGCTTGAACATCTGTACTGTGGTAAGGATTCAATAGCTCCCTATGTACGTAAGTTATGAACACTTGTAATTGCCGTTCGAGTGAAACAAGCCTCATCAATGAAAAGAATTTTCTTGTGAACATGACTTTCCTGATGCAAGATAAACTTGCAAAAGGTCACTCGTCGATCCAAATCTTGAGGCAATAGTTCTTGCACGTTTCGAACGTGAGATTTTATTTTACAGTTTTATTATTATCTGTCAAATTTTATAGATAAAGCCTACTACTGCCTTCTTGATTTCTTCTAATAAACACTACCAAAATCTTGTTTTAATTAATACATGTTTTCTTGGAAACCTTAAAGTTTTTTAAAATAGTAGTATAAAGTGTTCTAAATTAAGGCCTGTAACTCCGCCTGTGTACGACTTTGTATACAGGGTGTTAAAAAAGGGTGTAAAATATTTAAGGAGGTAATAGTATGAACCAAAATAAGCAGAAAAGTCTCAATAAACATGGGTCCGCAAAGAAACGGTTGCGCAGATATGGAATATTTTATGTGTTTTAGCCCCTTTTTTATTTTTGGATGGATATTGTAAGTCAGAGGCAACAAATGTGGTTCCAGCATAATGGTGCTCCAGCTCATTTTTTCATGGTCGTTAGAGAGCATTTACACCAAACTTTTCCACATAGATGGGTAGGAAGGGCCGGACCTGTTTTATGGCTTCCAAGATCGCCTGATCTATATCCTCTAGATTTGTTTGTTTGGGGATATTTGAAGGCATTAGTGTATGGTACTCCTGTAATTAGCCTGGAAAAGCTGCAGCTACGAATTAATCAAAAGTGTCAAGAAATCCAACCCAAGGAGGGTGTTTTCGAAAGAGTTCGAATATCGTTGACACAAAGATGTCGTGCCTGCCTGGAAATGGATGGAGAGCACTTTGAACATCTTCTGTAACTTTGTTTTTCGTTTGTTAAAAGCTTCCTTTGTCGGTTTATTTCTAATAAAATGAAATGTTTGAAAAATGAATAGTGGTCCATATCTCCGCAACCGTTACTTTGTGGACCCATGTTTATTAAGACTTTTCTGCTTATTTTGGTTCATACTATGACCTCCTGAAATATTTTACATTCTTTTTTTAACATCCTGCATAGGTATGTTTAGTCAAATTGCAATATTTTAGGATCCCCTACATGCTCTGTGTTATTTTTATGCGGAACACCCTGTATATAAATACATATACCTATAGAAAGGTAAAACATTTAATAAAAAATTTACCTAAATAAATTTGTTTCCAGGATTTTCCATTAGAGTTGTATTCTAGTGTGTTATTTCACATTATTGGCAATGAATAAGCAACAATCTACAACTACAACAATTACAACTAATTGTTATCAGTATAGAATCTTATAATTGAAGACAGCGATATGGTATTACCAATTGAGATATTTACCTATAAACGGCATACTTACCCATTTCACTCGTTCTATCTGACATGTGCGCTATAATCTGGCACTTGCCAAGAAATTTTAACCAGAATTTTTACAAATAATCTATTTAATTTCGAAACGTCGTCAGCTGTCCCTCAGTTTATCCAGAAGGAGATCTCGAGATCAAAATCGCTCAATACTCTCCACAAAACAGATCGCAGATCTAGATAAGAAACAGACATCTGGTTAGGCATATTAGTTCCAATCACTGCAAGGACTCTCAATCGAATCTTTAGCGAATTTCTCGTAGGCGGGCACGGACACGGGCCACACGCTGCAGGGAACTTCCTAAAACCACAAACAAACTCCAACAACAATGGCTGGGGTCCGCAAACAACCCGAAGAAAAGCTAAGCCGCCTTTTAATACTTGTTACCATACAAGATCCGCAGAAGATACTGTAAATATACCGGAACGATAGATCCTTGAAATGCAATATTCCGACGCGTTATTGTTGAGGTTATGTTTGCTACTATGTGCTCTTTTCAAGTCGCTTACAAAGGGAACAGGAATATTAAGAGATTAAGCTTTGTTAGGGCTTGTCCACTGTACGCATTATGTGCCCTATTAGGTATTTATTTTTTTGTATATGTCGAGATTTTTGCTATAGTTGGAAGTGCAAATGGACTATTTTCCTGAATAAGCCGAAAAGTACTTATATGTTTAGTAAATAGAGGATTTACACCTAGAATGAATAAGGGGGACGTGTTAGAAAAAGTATAATGCAACACCTCCTAACAATGAATCAATTTTATAGTTTCACATATTAAGTTTAAAAGAAGTAGATACAAGTTGGTAAGAATGGATGAATATCTGTATAAACAGAAACGACAAAATAGTTGATACACTGAGAAACTATGCTGCTAAAAAATAAAGGTAAATATTATTTATCCACAATCACCTTATTTATAATCGAACTTTTATCCACAAATATGAACCGTCCAAAGTGACACTTTATATAATAATGAAAAAAGTCTAAACCTATAATAATTAAAAAGCAATCAGTAGGTATAACAAAACCTACCACGTTTCATTGAGTACTGA
Source organism: Monochamus alternatus (assembly GCA_037114965.1). Lineage (NCBI taxonomy): Eukaryota > Metazoa > Arthropoda > Insecta > Coleoptera > Cerambycidae > Monochamus > Monochamus alternatus. The sequence continues at coordinate 84,800,505 of CM073427.1, forward strand.
GAAATATAAGTACTGCGAATATTTTTTTCTTAAATTCTAATAGTTGTGGCTCCACAAAATTTGTGGAGCCACCATATTTAATATGGTTGTGATGTGGTTAGGGATAAAATGTTGTATTGTATTTGAGTTTTAATCACCTTTTATCCACTTAATATTGTAAATTAAAATCAGATGTTGACATGCCTAACTCAGTAGCCCTGTTTCCCGCATTAAAACCAAGTCAACATTTAAATAACAAAAATCAATAGATGACAAAATATAAAAAATTAAAGATTTATGTACCAAAATATTAACAAAATTACTCAAGTAAAAATAAAACATAACAAACAAATAGATAAATAAATGAACAAATAAATAAAATATCAATTCTATTGGATTTAGTTCACAATCATAAGGAGGCAGTCTTAATATTGTTATTCCACGAATCAATTCCTTTTCTGCACAGTTTTCCATATGTTGGGTTTTAGTTCGTTTTCATCAATGGGATACTTTTTTCTTCTAATTATTCTTCAAGTTCTGCTTTCCCTTATGATTGTCGTGATATTCCTTCACACCTTTTACTGTAATATGGAGCATTATCTATAAAAACGACAGACTTGGGTTCTAAATTGTCAAGAATGCGTTCCAACCATTTTTCTAAAACTCCAGCATTCATCTTTTCGTGATAATCTCCGGTCTTTTTTTAATAAATATCAGTTCATCATTCTCCATTTGTCACATTATCATCTTGTCACACTTTTTTAACTGTATGTCCCTCGTTGGCCCACGTTTTGTCCATAAATTTTTCTCCCTCGTAGCCGATATTCTTTAATTTTCTGTAGATAATTTGTCCTCCTATAACTATATCATATTTGTCGATCAGAAACCTCTTTCTACCGACCTTTCCGTACTGAAAGTTCATGTTATGCAAAACTTTTTCCAATGTGTCCTTGCCCATTTTAGGTTTTCTCTAATAGCTTGCAATATGTTTTCTAATGATGGCAATTCATTTTTAAAGAAAAAGGTGTGAACGAGTCACCGTATGGCATATTTGGCATTTTCGTTTATTTCTATTTTTCTTTGACGGCTTTTTATTCTCCCAAAATTATGTAAATGCTTGATTTTGAAACGCCTTTACACTCTGAACACATTTCTATTAACTCATCCTTTGAACGCGGATGATCATTTAAAAGACACTTGAAAACTTGCATTATGATTTTTTTCGCCAACTGAAATACAAAAACTCATTTTGCGATGAGGATTCCAGAATATTTTCTATTATTCAATATCAAAACACAATAATGTTATAACTGAAATATTATACACTTCACACAGTTCACCCTTCGAATACGCAAAAAAATGTATTTAGATCACTGTCATAAAAAATAAACACTCACAAGGTTATATCTTGTTATAATACAGGTTATAAAATTATAACAATGTATTTCACTTTCACTTATTCACAGATTCACTTCTCACAATTAAAGAGACACTTATTTTATATACAGTATGCGCCAAAAGTATGAAATAAATTCAATAAAAACGAAACAATTATTTTTTGGGAAAAATCCTCGACCAGGTCGATTTTTAATTTAAAAAATACATATTTTAGCGTAAAATGCGATTTTCAAATGTCATTTTTTTTCGAGTAATGACGTCATCGATTTTTTTTAAATGGTAACACCATATTTTTTTCCTTGATTCTGAAAGATGTTTAATTCTCTATCAGACAGTACTAAAATTTTGCCCTCTTACATAGGAAAGTTTTCGAGTAAATGACGATTGAATGTTAGAAAACGTAAATTGTATCCATAAAAAAGTAACAATTCTGAGATATGTAAAATAAAATACAATTGATTAAATTTTATTCTTAAATTAAATGTTCGAATTGCCATCCACCAACTTCTTAACAATGCGCAAGTCTGTGAAAAAATTCTTCTTGCACATTATGAATGATTTCTGGGGTAACTCTGCGTATTTCGTCCCGAATGCGATTTTGAAGTTCTTCTAAATTACGTGGTTTATTAATGTACACTTTTGACTTCAAGTATCCCCATAAAAAATAGTCAAGAGGTGTAAGATCTGGCGATATTGCAGGCCATTCTATCGGTCCGCGTCTGCCGATCCACCTCCCAGGAACCCTTACAGGACAAAGATATTTAGAGATTCTAGTAAATGACCTTGTTCCAGCCCTTGCAGTGATTTTTCCTAACGATAATGACCCTGACATTCCTGACGATACTATATGGTTTCAGCAAGACGGTGCACCTCCGCACTATGTGCGCCCTGTACGAGATATTTTGGACAACTGTTTTTCTTTGCCATTTAAAAAAAAATCGATGACGTCATTACTCGAAAACAAATGACATTTTAAAATCGCATTTTACGCTAAAATATGTATTTTTTAAATTAAAAATCGACCTGTTCGAGGATTTTTCCCAAAAAATAATTGTTTCGTTTTTATTGAATTTATTCCATACTTTTAGCGCATACTGTATATTTAAATACTCACATATTTAAATCGCCTAGAAAACAATAAAAACAAACGAATTACCGAAAGTAACAAATTGAGCGCAGATAGACTTATACATATGCATTTGTAAAACAAGGATAATAATGACAAAACTGAATAGTGAACTAAACATGAACTTTTATTGGGCAATATTAATCTTCGTAGGTAAACATAAAATAGGCGATAAAATTTACACCATTTTCTAATTATTGAAAAATTTCTGACCTAGATGTGAGTACTTTGTTTATTGGTCTACCAGGTATAGGATGGAGTATAATAATTAATTAACTTAACATTTTTGTTTCATATTCAAACAGAAACGTAAATGTTAACGGATTGTGTTATCTTTGTCTGTCATTACCAATATTGCGTGTGTTGTCAAATGGTACCAATAAAGTAGTATTTTACAGTTTTTTTTTTTTCAATTTGAAAACTGAATTTATTCAATGAAACTGCTTAAATGCGACACCCTGTATATCCCTATACATATTTTCCATGCTCTGTCATACCTACTTATGTATATTTATGTAAAACAATTCCAGTTGCATAAAATTACATCCGTCACATGAAAAATGCTTTAAAAGGGTACCTGAAAGCATGAAAATTTAAAAATAATAGAATTATTTCAAACTTACCACATGTCCAAACACGCATACTTGAAATGATTAACCAGAAGGCAATTTACAAAATGCGGTAATACATTTAAGTGTGTATAAATAAAAATAACGTCGACAGTGTATCATTACCACTATCGGGTTGGATCAGAAACAGTCAGAAATCAGACCCATTCAATTCAATAACAATAATGACGTGTTTTAAAAGAGATGCGTGCCAATATTGCCTCGCATTACCTAAAGTGGTTGATGGTTCCGATTGCATAGAAAACTGTTTTAAAGGTTTACTAATTCCGCCTTATCTGCCCTTCATCGCTGCAACCCCTAATAGGAACTTAAAAGGGTTTCCCAGAGCCCAAAGGTGTGCTCTAAATAGAGCATTACATAAGCTTTTCGAAGTCTTACCAGCACTGGCGCGTCGTTATAGTTATACCTCTCCGGTCTTGATTGATTTTTACCCACAGATAACGCTAATGGTTTATAATTTAATTTCGGAATTTATAATTCGGATGTGGATTAATGTCAAAACGTCATTGGTGGTGTGTGTGCTGATGATTCAGAAATATAAAAGAAGGTAAAAAGACACGAACAGAACAAAAGAAACGTCACCTCTTGAGGAAGGGATGGTCTTCTAAGAAATGGAAGATCTGATACGAAATTTTAGAGATTTGGATTACCTATTTTTATCGGTAACTTTTGCTTTTAAAAGTAAAAATTCCCAGATATGGTTATTAACTCAATTAGTATAGTCAAACAAAATTTTTCATGTAAATGATCAATAATCAGACAATATGTAATCAATCCTATAGGGCGTTCACAACATTTTCAAAACAATTTTTTTTTAAGCAATGTGCTTTTATTTATTTTTGATAAAAACTTTAACAGTGATTTGAAAAATCAAGAGATGAAATACCGGGTTTAGTAAGACGTAAGACGCCATAATTTTTAACTGTCTTACTTTCAACAAAAAAATATCTAAACAACTCACCTTTCATTTCAAATTTAATTAAATCATAGAAATAGGTTCTTCTAAGTGAAAAATCGAAAGAACAAATTAAAACTGGAATTAATCTTAAAAGTACAACGGAAAACAATTGGTGCAAAAAAATTTTTTTCATGGAAATAAATTGTTTGTATAGGGTCAAGTATATATTTGTTTCTTGATACTAAACCTTTTTTTTTGAAAAAGCAAAAATACAGTTATTTTGGATAAAAGAAGCTTATGTTTCCATTAGAAGAACATTTTCTTTTCAATGATACACTTCTGGTGTTGATTTAATTATATTTTATATGATAAAACAATTTTTGTATATTTCAAAGATTTTTTTATAGCTAAACAACTGCTTATTTAGGTCAACTTATTGCTCAGGAATTTCAGGAAACACCCGCGGGCTAATGCTTCGACCAGCATACACTTGAAAATTCTATAGCAGATAGTCAACATATACCGGTGTCGAGCTTATTAACTATCATCAGTACGCCACAGGTAAATGGAGAGGTGACTGGCAACTAATCCTGATTCTTTGTTTATAGAAAACAATTCGAATTTTTCCTTTGAAATAAACTAATACTTTGTTTGACGATACAACTGTATTAAGAAATTGAGTTTTTTTTTTGTTTACGGTTTTTAATTATGTAACCTAATAAAACTTCATTTAAAAACTTTACAAAAAGAAATAAGAGATTAAGTACATGGTTTCCTTTTCCACATCTCTTAATTCAAAATATGCATTTTTAATTAAAACGCATTACTTTAAACATTTTTAATTTTAAAACGTTAATTTTATGCAAATTTAAACAAATTGTTTAGATAAACGGAAAATAATATATTTAAAAACATTTTTTAAAGTTAATTATTCATAAGATGTTTAAATGGAATAACTATTTGTTTCATTTAAACAAATACTCGTCAAAAAAATTAAATTTTCTTACTAAATAAATCAATTTATTTTTGACATAAGAGTCATCATTACACCAAAAACGATTTATTTTCCGAGAATAAATTATGTTTAAATAAATTGAATTGTTTGCTGAAAAAAAATGTTTTCAGTGTAAGCACCATTCACCTTAAGAAGACTTAATATAGATTTTTTTCTAAATTGTATACAGCAGGATTATTTGCTCGCATATGCCAATAACAGCCTTCGTAATTTTTTATTTAAGTAAATCAATATAGTCCTCAAAATCATTTACAATGCTATTGTGTGTGATCGAACCGTACTAAAGTAGCAGGTAGCTAAAATTTAATCCCCGACAATCCGTCTTTGTCTATGCCGCTTCAATTTCTCGGTCCATTTCTCATGTCTTCGTGATAGTCACCTGTATTTTTAGATTCAAATAAAAGTAAACCGCCATCTACAAAACCACTGGCACTACCTATATGTGTCACTATTAATCTTCGCTCTTTACCTGAAGGTGCCTTGAACCCTGTTCCAAGTCCATCCAAAAATGCTTGTCGAAAACTTTTTACATTTTTATCTTGCCATACTTTTGTTACAGTATATCCCTCGTTGACCCAAGTTTCGTCTAGATAATAAATATTCCTTCCTTCGTTACGGAATTTTCTGATTGATCTTAAGTAGGATATTCACCAACAAATAATTTCATCTTTATCAACTCAACTCTCGTAAGACGGCCCATAATTTGCTTTTACTAATTTTTGGCAAATCGTTGTCCTCTGAAAGTTCACTTAAAATTTTGTTTAGCGTTGGTGTTTCTTTTTTAAAATAAAATTACGATAATTACCTGAAACGAAATATTACCACGCCCATGGCCGGTTCTTATCTCGGGGTTTGATTACTCTCTTTCATTTCCAAACAGACTATAAACAATAAATATACTATCCTTTCGGTGTATCACAATGATTCTTATAATGCGGAAACCTTATTTCACCCCGTGCAACTCCATCATCATGCAAATTAACACGATCAGGTACACATCAAGTGACGATGGCCAACAAATCGTTTCAAAACGCGTCGCTTCAATCTTCGCTCCAATTTCGCGTCTTTTGTATTTCCTTATAGGACGTAATAAATTTACTTTTTGATGCAGTGCTTTGCGCCGTTTTTATAAGGCGTTAAAAATTATAAAGCGTCTCCGGCGAGCGCGTTCGCAGCGTTCATTTTTAAACGGACGGCGTCGCTGTAATCTCCTTTCGCAGCCTGAGTACTAAATGAAATTATTATTATTATTAACGACGCTAACATTACTCTTGCATAGTACAAATGACTTTTAAATTGGATTGCGAGCTGGAGGCAGGGCGCCTCAAAAATGGAGTACGTAATGCGATTAGTTCCAAGATATGACGGCAGATGGGAGCCGCTATAAAAATGCTTTTATTATATTTCCAACTACAATGGCCCGTTTAAGCCCAAATTGGCACATTGTTACTCTGCGTCTCGCTGTGTGCAACATGGATGTTTCGTTTTCGATTGTTTTATTTTCTTTGTGCCGGCCTTAACTCGATTTGCTGATGCGATAGTGTTTTTAATAGCAAACAAATGATTTTTCACCCTATTAACTTTTATGGACTCGCTGATTTTTATTCGATTTTCTTAATTGGTTTTTCTGTACTCGTTACACGGACGTAAATGAATTTTTGCAGATCGGTTTTCGGTTGAGTACTTTCAAAAATCAATCACGGTACAAGGTGGCCACTTTTACAATGTCTGACGGTAATGTGTACAGAACGAAAATGTACTTTTTCAGTTTTCTACCGCTATTTCAGGAAGTACGCGAAACATATTACTTTTCAGAAAATTGAAAGGCATGAAAATGTACAATTTTTTGTTAATTTAAGCCACACTATACAGGGCGATTGGGGGAAACTCCCAATATTCGAAAAAAGTGTAAGCGGCAAAAGTGAAGAAAATATCCTAATAAACATATGGTCGAATATCAACGGTTACTGAAATAGCAATGAAAATATTTTTATTGGTATTTAGCTTATACATTCTAAACCAAACTCACATTAGTGATTACTAATTGTCATATTTATTTTGACGTTTACGATTTAAACGCTTATTTTATAACTGTCGCATTTATTTTTACATGTGCGTTCGTTTAGTCGGTATTGTACACACACAATTTCGTAATGCCTGCCACATTTAGTCATCTAGAATATGATATTATTTTTATTTATGGGTATTGCAACGATAGCGCTAATCGTGCAGTTGCTGAATATCGACGTCGTTTCCCGAACAGAAGAGTGTCAATCCAGACAGTCTTCAGCAATGTACGTGAAACTGACAACCTTTCCATATTTAGTACGGAATCTTTAGGATGGCGATAATGATTTGCGGTTGCATTTTTGCAATTGGATAAACGCAAGCCATACACTTTCCAAATACATTATGAAGCTCAAGTCACTCGTGAGTAAATAACTGTCACAATGCACGGGCAAAGTTAGAGGGCGGCGGGGGGCAATCTAATTAACCCCCCCCCCAAAAAAAATTACTATAAACAACTCGCACACCTTTCAGAACCGAAATTAAAACACAGTCTACCCGGGGTTTTAGCTCCCCTAGATTTGATGACCTAACTTCGCCCATGTCACAATCTACGTCGTTAGTCAGATGAAAATCCACACGCCACGGTAGAAAGTAATTTTCAGCATCGGTTCAGCATTAACGTATGATTAATAATCAATTACTTGGACCATTTGTGCTATTGTGCTAGATGATAGTCTTATTGGCGTCAGATATATACCTAGAATTTTTAGAAAATAATTTGACAGATCTACTGGACGATGTTCCATTGGATATTAGGCAAAATAAGTACTTTCAGCATGATGGTACCCATTTTAGTCGTGTTGTGATCAATCATCTTAACAATCGTTTTTCAGAACAGTGGATTGGCCGAAGTGGTTTCCAAAATTGGCCACCAAGGTTTCCAATTCTTTTTTGATATTCGACTATATGTTTAATTGGCTTTTTTGTTTACTTTTGCCCCTTGAACACCCCTTTTGAATATTGGGAGTTCCCCCAATCACCTTGTACGTGCACCTTACCGTTTCCGGAAACCTTATACTGGGTGTCGTAAAAATGACCACCCTATATACAATCTGAACTGACATGGGAGTAATTCTCACTAATCAGTTATAGTATATTTAAATACAATATATTTAAAAGTTTAAACTTCCAATAGCACATTGAGGAGAGCTCATAAGCTCAAAACGGTATATGTCTGGTGCGTCGCTTAACAATTTACTATTAGCCTTTCTTTCCTTATATAAATAATTAAATACTACTGAGTGATTAGTATTTAATTGTTTATATTAAAGAGAGTAGAGTGACAACTACTCTAGAAAGGAATGCAATGTACTAAGAATACTTGAGTAAGAATTGGAATAAGTGTATTAATCTTGATTTTAGTATAGCTTTCTTTCCTTGTAGACATTACAACCAATACCAAAACTAATTAATTTTTCTTGTTTACTTATTATTCATCTTGTTACATTTTGTTGCGAATAATTTATAATATAAGTAATAAGTATTTATTTCAGACAGAAATCTCCTGGTCACATATCGAAGTTATTTTTTCTAACAATGAATGGACTGATACTAACATAGAAAATTTTGAATCTTGCGATTCTATGCTACTTTTCAGTTAACAAATTTTTTGTAGTTCCTATGAATGAAAAGGATAGCTACAATTTATTTTCTATATGATGAACACTAGGCTATAATACTTTTGGCAATACATAAATACGAAGATATGCGAGATCCTATTTGACCTTTACGGATTTTATTATTTATGTGGTTCTTTGAAAAAAAAGTTTATAAAAGTGCTGATATTATTAAGAACAAACAAAATTAAATACAGTATTGCTAATATTTGGCTAGATGCAATATAAAACTGCCATACAGAGAAATTGAATAATCGTGATACTTATTTACATATCTCATTCAATATGTTTTGTCTGATATTATCAGTATTAACTTGGTTGTATCTAATATATTCTCGTGTCACAGTTTTAGACGCCATACTCCTCGGAAGCGGCTTGACCGATTTTTATGAAATTTTATATGTATATTCGGTAGGTCTGAGAATCGGTCGTAATCTATTTTTCATACCCCTAAGTGATAAGGGGTATGAAAACAATTTTTTTTTATTTTTTGGACCATAAAACCCATAATTTTCATCCTTCTATCACTAGCCCCTATTTTTAAATAACCATTTTAGTAATTTAATCATTTTTAACCCTGGTCGATAACTGATCGATTATCACTAGATCAGTTATCCCCGCCAAGCATCTGCCGGTGTCACTTCTCATCCAGTAAACAGTACGGAGTATGAGAACGAAGCCGGTTTTCTGTCTCTCTCACACAATAAGCCTTCTCTCACTCCCTACACAGTTTTCGACCATTATTATTGTGTATGAATCGAGCGTAGTAGTGACGTTTACAATTATCATTTTACCTTCTAAGTGCATTTCTCAAGTAAATTTATTATTAATTTGCTGGGCCATAATTATTTATTTCCTATTTTATCAATAATTAATAAAATTATTCATTTTAAGTGTAGTTCTCATTATTAGTTAATTAAGCGATCTACATAACCTCAAAAGTACGCAACACGTGTCACGAGCTCCCGCCAACAACGGCTGTTATTTTACTATATGGCTATTTTTTTGTACAGTGAACAATGCCAACAAGACGTAACGGGACTAATTTGGGCCGTCAAACAAGCAAAATTGCAGGCGCGCGAAATAATTCAAAAAATTAATGTTTCGTGTTTTGTTATTCTTATAGGCCGTCATCGTTCACAGTGCTCATTTCCTCTTTTAGTCAGTTACCACATCTTCATACACAATAAGTTAGTTATTTTTTATTTAACTGCCAAAATATTCACTAGAAAAAATTCATATAGCAAAACAACGTTTGCCGGGTCACCTAGTATATGTACATATATTTTAGAGTGTCGGTTTATTTGCATACATGTAAAAAAAAGATACACTGCTGTTAAATTAAACTTATATTTGGAGGTATGCTAAAAATAGTACATCTGAGTTTGGTGTCCAAAGGTAATTACTTCTTGTTTCAAGTACTTAGATACAATATTAACTCGGAACGTTAAGAGTTATTTACAGAACAGTTAGGTGACAGTGAAAATAAATAAACTCAGTCTACAATCTCTTCACAATTTTAGACATATAGCTCAGAAACGTTGTTTGTTTATTTACTAATTTTATTACGTTACTTTTAATTCTATCTTTATTTCAGAACAATACTGACCATTCCGTAACTTCATTAAGAAATGTTACCTACTGGGCTTTACTCTTCGTATGAATGAATTGATATTTGTGTCACTTTCAAATTGAAGATGCGAAGATGTGTGTAATTTCAAACACATTTTTTAACAAAAATGCTTATCAACATGCAGTTTAGCTAAAGAGTTGATTTGTGAAAAAGCAACAAAATGCGTTGATAATGTAACTCAATTTTGTTTGCAGTAACACACATTATTTCAGCACAATCGGGTGTGGAAAATTTACTCAAATGTTTTTTGTTGTAAATGTTTAAATGTGTAAATGTGTGTTGTAATGTTTAGTTAAAAGGAGTATAAACAAATTTAAGAATGTTGTTTAGGATTTTGTAAACCTTCTATACCTACAAGTTAGTTACAAGGCAAAACATAATCTTCTAGATAAGTATATCCTCCATCAATATTAATTGTTTTTGTTCCTATCTAAGTTTGTTTTTCTTTTTCATCAGGTACAAAAATAGAAATTTAAAAAGATATTGCTCTTCATCTTCAGGAAATTTAAAATTTTAAATTTTCGCACATCTACAATCACTACTTAAGTAGGGTTCTTTGCGACAGTGACAATGAAAAGTTGACGTTTATTGAAAAGTGTCAAGTGAGTATTACCCTTGTATTACTTTAATGCTTCTCGAGCAATAAAATCTAGCAAACATCAATAGCAACCAAGTAAACGGGGTAGTTTTTAAATAGTAAATTTTGGAAAATTTGCGCGTTTAGTTGGGATAAAATTTTGAAAAGTTGAAAAAAATATGAAAATTGAAAATAGTGACAGTGTACACTGTAACTCTAGGTTTGTTGCCAGAAAAATCAAAGTTATACCTACGAGAAGCAATAACAAGTAACAGAATACTTTGAAAGACACAACTTATTCATCAAACAATTTGGTTTTCGTGCAGGTCTATCAACAACGCTAGCAATTGACAACTTAACGACTTTCATTAATTCCGGATTTGAGGGAGGAAAATATGTTGGTTCCCAATTCCTGGACCTAAGCAAAGTATTTGATTGCGTGGCTCATAATATTCTGCTGAGGAAACTGTCATTCTACGGATTTTCATCTGATTCAATAATACACATATCTTCCTATCTCTCAAATAGACATCAATTTATCATTTATAATGGGAATAAATCAGGTGTTCTTTGGCTGAATTTTGGAGTTCCTCAAGGTTCCGTCCTGGGTCCGTTGCTGTTTTTAATTTACATAAATGATTTACCAACAATATTTAATAGTAATACTTTGAACATACTATTTGCTGATGATACAAATATATCAACCACTAATTTAAATGTATCTACACTTCTTAATGATATGCATCTGATCCAGGACGATGCCAAGAATTGGTTCATCAGTAACGGGTTAACAGTCAATGTTGCTAAAACACAGAGGATGGTTTTCTCTCTTCGTAGCCTAGAAAATTGTGGCAACCCTGAAAGTATTGCATTTCTCGGAGTGCAAATTGATCCCAGGTTACCTTGGAACTGTCATATTGATTATTTATATAATAAGTTATCTAAACATCTATTTCTCCTTAGAAGTCTAAGTAAAATTGTATCGTTACCAACATTAAAAACCGCTTTTCATGGACTCATACAGTCAATTATATCATATGGCATATTAACTTGGGGTCATGCAACCGGGTTATCAAGGGTATTCTCGCAACAACGGAAAGCAATAAGGATTATGGCAAAGTAAAAACATACTTACTTAACAAGGCTTTTTATACTTTCTGTGAGTATTTTATTAATAATTTTAATTAATTCGTGAGAGTAGTTGGTAAATATTTTACTGTATAATTTTAATCTGTAACTATATAATTTTGTGTTTTGTATGTCTTACATTAGTTTGTGTAATGTATTATTGCTTTGTATGTCATTGGAATTACTTTTACATTACTTTGTTGACGTGTGCAAACACTTCGGTGTATTAGCATGAAAATAAAAAAATAAAATAAAAATAAATAAAATAAAATATAACCTATTTGTGACATGGTGTAAGTCGAATGCAGTTTACAAATATTCAGACAACATAGGTACTCCTTGCCTATTTTTTTGAGAAAGCAAATACATTAAAATCATCATCATTATGGTCGATTCAATCGATGCTAAAGTCCACATTATCTACCAAGAATGATATCGACTTAAGCAAGTTCAAAAAGTTGGCGGCATTTTTATTGAAGCACGGAGTTGGGTTTGGTATAAGCCTAAGAAATCAAAAACTTTTTCGGAAGCGGAAATATACATATTTTTGATGATAAAACATACTTACCTAAAAAAAGGTAAATTGCAAATGTATTAAGGATTGAGTAGGTATATAGGTATATATAAATGTTGTGTTTATAAAGTCAGTGTAAAGTTTTGGGGGTTAACTCCCCTCCTCTACAATGCCTAGTGGAAAAAATAAAAACCCTATTGCACATGCATTCCAGGAACACTCTGTATATAACGATCAGAATGACACAACAGGCGACCAAAAGTTTGGTGGTGTTGACACATTGATGCTGTACCGTATCTGTTGTAGGTAACAGAAGTGGCAATGGTAGGGTAAATAATTAGGTACTCACCAATTTGTTTATAGCTACCTACCTGCTAAACAATACTTTCAGTTACCACAGTGCCTGATGCCCCACTTCGGATGGATCAAGTTAACGTATTAAGCTAATAAGTGCATTTTATTGGTTAACCCCACTTAAAGACAAGTAGCAATAGCATTTACTGAACTTAATTTCTGACTATTGTCACCAATTTGAGGTCTTTACACCATAAAATTTACGGCACAGAGCTTATTAGAGTTGGCGGGCACCTCCGTTTACCCTTATAGACTCCATGATGGATGTTGGTGGTGTTTTATTGGCCCGACCGGGCGAGCCCCGCCCTCCAAACCGCCCCTGGGTACCGAAGCGTGGCTGCCAACTTCAGTCAGTTAAAAGCGCGCGATGGATTCGGACCGTTGTGAAGACACCTCAAGTATGCTGAACTACGGGTTGGACGTTAAACCCATGAGGATGGTGGCCAGTCCCAACTCCGGACCCAGGCACACCATCGACAACATCCTCGGGCTGGTCCGGAAGAGCGACGGGGACCTGGAGAGGGCCCAGACTCCGGGAAATGGCGAGAGCGCCGGTAAGAGAATCATTTATATTTTTGGCACGCTTGTTTCTTATTAGCAATTGCATGCATGCTTCATTGACGATGGAATTCTGGATCCAGATTCTTCAATTTTTGTAGATCCTGGTCGTACACGGTTTTATTAGAAAAAAATAAATATTACACATTTAAATTGGCATTCTTGAATGTCACACTTTTAGTAGCATTCCCAATGAGTGGTTTCAACTCCACCACATTAGTCGCTGCATGCAAAAAAAACAGATTATAGATATAGTCGCGGCAAGAATTCAGACGTGTTACGCCACGGCTGACGTTTCGCAAGTGTTTTTATTGTCAACGTAATTTTCGATATTTGGTCGCGTTAAAAACAATAATTTTTTGTAATTTAGTGCAATATATAATGCAAATATTTAGTGTAGTATATAGTTTTATTACTTTCAGTTGCAGTTTCTTAAATATTTTGATTAAAATATAATGATACACCATAAAGAGTTTTGACAAATTTGTCATTCAAAAACAATACAATTACCTAGTTGTTAAAACGTCCGCATTCGATTGCGTTGAACTAATTCGTTGACAAATGTTTACAAGTTATTTACTAGCTACATAAATCTTCTTTGAGTAATAAGTATTGAATAAGTTTTGAGTAAGGTTAAAAACACAAAATCAAATTATATTACCAATATATCATAATATGTCTCCACTTACACAAATTTTACTTTCTTTAATGAAAAATTGTAAGACATACGTGTTAAATTGAATTAAAATTCAACAGTGAAATAATTTCACTCTAAATGAATGTTATTTTTGCCTACTATTTTATCTGCTATTTCTTTATTATAAATGTTATACTAAAACTAAAAGCAAATATCCAAATCAATAAAATACATGGTAGATACTTACATTCTCCATTTATTATAGATATTTGGAATAGTTTTAAATCGACTTTTAATGATACTAATAATGTTTTTATTATAATAAAATTGATTTATACAAAGGAATATTCATAATATATAGAAGGTATTATTATAATGTGCACAACCTCTGCTCTTCCACTCAACCCAAGAACGGAGAAGAATAAATTATTAGGAGGGGTTCAACAGTAATCAGTCAATTAGAATACAACATAATATAAATTATGTCAATCAGTATGAGAAAAGAAATCTATATATTATTATCAAGAAGCAGTGTTTTAATGTTTTTTAAATTTGGTACTAGATACTATAGGTAATCTCATCTCTCTAATCATTAGTTACTATATATCATTGGTTTTCTGAGACTCGTATATGTACACATAAAGTAAATTGTGTTTTAATTGTCTTAAATTGTATGCCCGTAATAAAATATGAATGTGTCTTAGTCCTCAGCTGTACCATCTTCCTGTCGTTCTTAAACGAAAATTTTTCCCTATGGGTGTTTTTTGTCTTTATTTAGCAATTTCATTAGTTTTTGTCTCAGTTGCTGTGTGAACAAGTTTTTTCATTCCCTCCTCTAAATGATATATTTGGAATTAAAATTTGCATAGAACTAACAATATTACCATCATAATTACAATCTTGGCCTATCTCTGTGATGAACTCATTGAAATAATTCTCCTTCGTTTAAGCAAGTCCTTCCATTATTCCTCCTTACAATCCTTCCTGATCTTTCACTGTTCTAAAATCACATACTGATCCTATTAATTGATTTCTGAAGATACATCATCATCTTACTTCAGTTCTTTTTCTTCAGTTTGTATAGTTTACATTTCAAGGATTCCTTTAAATATCCCTGTTTGTTTGGACTCTAACTTATGGAATTGGGATATAGCCAAGAATAATAGAGCAATTATAGATATAACTATCTATAATGGTCTATAATGATACTTATAACGACCAGCAAAATGAATATGATAAAGGAATTGAAAATACAAGAAAACCGGAAAATGCCTTCTAAAATTGCGTTTATGTTCTACTCAAAAAGAAAATTATTATTCAAAGTACATTTTCCTCCTTATTTAATTTGTATTGGGAAGGAACTAAGTTTTCTAATTTAAAGTGGTATCAGAAAATAGCGTCAAATCAAACGTTTCCAAAAAGTCTATCATCTTGTAAACCTTTAGTTAGGTAGTAGAGAATGGCTATAACCTTTCCAAATTTCCTGATTCTTCAAAATACAAAAATTTTGAACTTTTTCCATATGTGTGAATTGGAAATAGAATTATCTTTATCTAAGTCAAAAAGTTGGATATTGCTCTAAATAGCATTTATTATAGACTTTTATTACCACATTATTAATCTAATTTACATCAGCTTCTGCAATCCCTATCGGTGACGTCTTTGATACTAGAGGTATATACTGGGTGTGAACGATAAGTACATTCTAAGTGTTCGAAATTCAGCAATATATGCTACGGTTGAAAATTGGTGTTTACAATCTTGTTCTGCTTTCGATTTTGTCTTGGTCTCGCAGGACAAGACCAAGACAAGACTTGACAGTTTCAATTACAAGACAAACAAGAATTAAAATGTCTACAAACAAAAACAAAACAAATATAGCTACGGCAAGAGGTCTTACAAATATCAGAGTGGGGTAAGATTAAAGTTTGCTCCGATCGGGACCATAGCCGACCGAGAGTAACCACCACTGTTTTGAAATTCGGAATAAAGCTCCATGTTTCTCATGTATATGCAAGAGTCTAGCAAGAATCATACAACAAGACTTTAAGAATACTTTTTTGCCACAAATAGAGAGGGAATTCAAAAAATATCGTCACATTTCACAAGTGAGTAAGTTTAAATTTTTTTAGCCATGGAAAATAGGCAGTTAATGTCCTCCCCAAGTTTTCTCTCAAATAATCTGTTACAGAAAGTTATAGATAAAAAAAGAAATATTTTAAAAACTTTGATACCCTATAACATTCTTTAGGGCGCCATATTGTTGAAATAGTGTTTTCTTTTCTGCAAATACAAATAATTTTAGACATCTAAGAACTGAATAATATAGAGCTTAGCAAATAACAGAAATGTTATACCACCTGCGAATATTCAGAGATACCGAAGTGAAACGAATATACAAGGTGTCCGGGAAAGTGTGAAAAATCTCTCAAGTCAGATAGGACATGAAAGAATTACATTAGTTCCTATAAAAAAATTTCCTACAGGCCCTCCCTATGGCCCCTGTAGGACGGTGCTGGAAAGTACTTAATATAATTTTATACAAATTTAATGTGATGGACACTAGTAACTCTTAAAATAGTGCTCTTGAAACATATTTAACTTTTTTAGTTCATCAAGGGCGGGCTAAGCTTTACTTCTTAATGTCTAAATTTTTAACACCCTGTATAATAAAGACTTTAAAACTTTATACACATATCTCCTTAGGGAGAGTCTGTAAGAATTTTTTTTATAGGAACTGTAACGGAGAGATTTCCCACATTTTGCCGAACATACTGTTTAACGACAGAAAGCGGTCTAACCAACAAATTTTTAGGTACCTACAGAAATCTGCCAAAAGACATAATTTTTTAAAATTAACTGTATATGTAAATATTGTTATAAACTTACATACTTCTGCATACAAGATTGTTCACTTTTGTTTATAAGTATGTAAAAATAATTGTGGGGTTAGAATAACAAAATAATGTGTGTCATACAAACGCTTTTTCCATATGTGTGAATTGGAAATAGAATTGTCTTTATCTAAGTCAAAAAGTTGGATATTGCTCTAAATAGCATTTATTATAGACTTTTATTACCGTTTTATTAGTCTAATTTACATCAGCTTCTGCAATCCCTATCAGTGACGTCTTTGATACTAGAGGTATATACTGGGTGTGAACGATAAGTAAATTCTAAGTGTCCGAAATTCAGCAATGTATGCTACGGTTGAAAATTGGTGTTTACAATTTTGTTCTGCTTTTGATTTTGTCTTGGTCTCGCAGGACAAAACCAAGACAAGACTTGACAGCTTCAGTTGCAAGACAAACAATAATTAAAAAGTCTACAAACAAAAACAATAGCTACGGCAAGAGGCCTTACAAATATCAGAGTGGGGTAATATTTAAGTTTGCTCCGAGCGGGACCATAGGGTTAGAATAACAAAATAATGTGTGTCATACAAACGCTTTTTACAAGTTATTATTTTTGTTGAGGAGAATTTAAATAGTAAAAGTGGATAAACAAAACATCAAGAATTTTATTTTTGACATTACTTTTGTTGTACGTACTTGTTTTATTTTTCGAGATTTCTGAACGTAAAACCACAAATTTGATCACTATGATGAGAAATTCGGCGACCTTAAAAAGTTTTGAATAAATAAATTGTTACATACATTCATTGATGAGAATTATGCGAAAATCGATTTGAATTACAACTTAAAAACTTTACACTTGAGTTCCAGAATATTTAAATGATGATACTACTTTTCCAAAATAACTTTAAATTGTTGGTGTGATGGTTTTGATTAAAAGAAGATCAACTTTAGACTAACTTTATTGAAAATATCATGTCTCCAGCTAAACGATGTGGTCGAGCGATCACAAGTAAAAACTACATTCTATTATAGATAAAAATATAAAAACATAAAGGAGCGTACATACGTCCGACCATTACATCCCCTTTCCTTAACTATAAAAAAATAATATCCTTAATATAAGTATACAATAATGAAAATATTTTATAACATATATTTACATAACTATTCTAATTGTAATCTGTCTGGTTGGCGTACAATTCTACCAGAACGGGTTGTTTGGTTTGCATTATTATTTACAATTTGATTTTCTATTACATTTGTTTTATCATTCGAAACACAATGTTCATCATCATCAGAAAAATTATTTAATTTCGACTGTTGTGCCGATGAAGAGTGAGATGTATTTCGATTGATAATAAATTTTCTATTCCTAATTACTTCCCTACCAGAATTATGCATTTGAATATTATAAGATCTTGGTCTAACATTTTTATTTAATACTGTACCAGGAATATTTCTACAATTGTTTGATTTTACATAAACTGATTTATTATTCTGTACATCAGGTAACACTTTAGAATGTCTATCATAAAAATATTTTTGTTTTTTCTGTTTATCAATGAGCTTATCTCTAATTTTAGTAATACTAATATTTTTTGTTCTTAATTGTTTTTGTATAATTGGTAAAATACTTTTTAATGATCTCTGATAATGTATTTGAGCAGGAGAGTTTATATCATTGTACAGTGGAGTATTTCTTAATTCAAGAAAAGCTATTAGAGGATCAGATTTTGTTTCCTCACATTTTTTTATTGTATTTTTTATGGTCTGAATAGTTCTTTCTACAAGACCATTGGATTGGGCATGGTATGGACTAGATGTTTTATGTATAAAATCCCATTCGTTACAAAATGATTTAAACAGTACTGATTTTAGTGGAGGGGCATTATCTGAAAATAAAACATCTGGTATACCTTGACGTGAAAAAATATTTTTTATTTCAGAAATTATTGATTGCGAAGTCAAATTCTTTAGTTGTGCAATTTCAAAAAATTTGGAAAAATAATCAACCATTACTAAATAATTTTCATTTTTATGTTCAAAAATATCCAATGCCACTTTTTGCCAAATTCTTTGAGGAACTTCGTGTTGCATTAGAGGTTCTTTTTTATTAGATCTTGCATACATAGCACATGCTTGGCAATTTGAAATATAATTTTCAATATCTCTAGACATGCCTGGCCAGTAAACAATTTCTCTAGCCCCGAGTTTACTTTTTTCTTTACCTAAATGACTAGAATGTAACTTCATTAATATATTTTTCCTTAACTTTTTTGGAATTATTATTCTTGAGTTTTTGAATAATAAACCATTATGGCAAGAAATTTCATCTCTAAAAGAAAAATATATTTTTATTACATCTTCAACATTTTGTTTATGTTCTGGCCAACCATTTTTTATTACTTTAATTAATTCTAACATTTCTGCATCTTTTTCTACTTCAGTTTCTATTTCTTTTAATTTTCTATCACTCACAGGTAAGTTTTTTGTAATTAATAAAATTTGAGCATTTAATTTTTCGTCTAATAATTCATCTAAGTTAATATTATCTGATTTGTTTAGAATTTCGTTATTATTAGCTCTTGATAGTGCGTCTGCTAATATCATTTTTGAACCTGGTTTGTAAATTAATTTAATATCATATTTTTGTATGTCAATTAACATTCGTTGTAATCGAGCCGGACAAGAATTTAGTGGTTTTTTTACAATAGTCTCTAGAGGTTTATGATCACTTTCTACAATTACATTTTTTCTACCATAAACAAATTGATGAAACCTTGTTAATCCAAATAACACAGCAAGCATTTCTTTTTCTATGGGCGCATATCTTTTTTGTGTTTCTGTTAATGCTTTTGATGCATAATATACAGGAAGATTATTTTGTAGTAATACTGCACCTATGGCAGATTGAGAGGCATCTACAGATACTGTGACTGGTTTTTTTATATTATAATATTGTAAAATAGGTTTTGAACATAATGTGTTTTTTAATTCAGTAAAACTTTTTTCATGATGCTCTTCCCAATGCCATTGTACATCAGCTTTCAATAAATTTCTAAGATGCTCTGTTTTAAATGATACATTTTTTATAAATTTTGAAACATATGTAATCATACCTAAAAATCTTTCTAAATCTTTTTTACAAGATGGTCTCTTAAAATTTTTTATTGCAACGATTTTTTCTTCATCTGGTTCTATACCTTTTTCTGAAATTTTGTGTTATAGAAATAATAAATTGTTAATTCCAAATTTACATTTTTTTGAATTTAATTTTAAATTTACTTCACGACATCTAATTAGTAAATTTGTTAATCTTTCATCATGTTCTTTTTTAGTGGTACCATAAACTAAAAAATCATCAATATATGATTCTACACCTTGTATATTTTCAAATAAATGTTTTATTTTTCTATAAAATATTTCAGATGCTAGAGAAATTCCATAGGGCAATCTTAAAAATCTATATCTGCCATAAGGACTATTAAATGTGCATAATAAGGAGCTTTGATAATCTAATTTAATTTGCCAGAATGCTTCACTAGCATCAAGAACCGAAAAATATTTTGCATTATTTAATTTTGACATTATATCATCAACTGTCGGTAACGGAAAATATTTTGGATCCATGCATATACGAAGATCCCCATCAGTTTTATTTACAATAACTAAAGAATTGACCCATTCAGTTGGTTTATTTACTTTAGCAATTATTTTATTTCTTTCTAGATAGTCTAATTTATTTTTTAATTTTGTCTGAATAGCAAATGGCACTTTTCTTGGAGCATTAATAACTGGCTTGACATTTTCTTGTAATTCTATCTTATATTCACCTTCTATACAACCTATACCAGTAAAAATATCCTTGAAATTACTAATTAATTCATCATAATTACAACTAATATTTTCTTTTTCAACGCATTCTATTAATCTTACTAAATTTAATTTTTCACAATCAATTCTACCTAAAATTGGTCTCGCATTTTTTTTGTTTACAATATAAAATGTCAAGTTATGAATAATTTCTTTATATTTACATTTTAATTTACATTTACCCAAGATGTTTATTTTACTACCAGTATATGTGGTGATATTTGATTTGTCTTGAATTAAATTATGCTTCGAAATGTTAAAATTTTCCAAATATCTTGATGGCAGTAAGTTAACCTGTGCCCCTGGATCCAGTTTAAAGTTGATCTCTGTTCCGTTGTGCACCTCAATCTTAGGTTCCCAGTCCTTGTTGTTGGCACTTATGGTGTCTATAAACCAATTTTCCTCTTCCACGTTTATTTCATTTACCGAATTACACATTTTTGCAAAATGATTTGACTTTTGGCACTTCAAACACGTTTTCCCAAATGCAGGGCACTGATTTTTTCCATGCATTAGCCCGCACCTGAAGCACTTGAACGTCGGTGTTTGTTTACACTCCCGCACATGTCCTTTAACAAATGAGTTAGAGTGAGAGCGACGTTGAGTTTGTGGCTGATGATATTCTTTAGAGCTAGATGGACGATCCTGCAAGGACTGTTGTTTCGTGTCTAGTTTTTTATTTGAATTCCATTGCTTTTTGCACGACTTTTTAATTTTGTCAATTTTGGCTTCATATTCCAATTTTGGATTTGTAGAACAAATATTTTCCAATTGAACTTTTGTTCTTTCTGCTGATCTGCATATATCTAATGCTTTAGACAATGTTAAATCATTAATTCTTAATAACCTGTCTTTTACTGCGACATCTTTTATGCCTAGAATCATTTTATCCTTTATTAGACTGTCAGTTAGTTCTCCAAACTCACATGTAGCACTTAGATCACGGAGTTCTGTTACGTAATTATCAATAGATTCATCTTCTCTTTGATTTCTCAAGAAAAAAATGTGTCTTTCATAGGTCACATTTTTTTGTGGAGTAAAATAATTTTCAAATTTATGTATAATTACGTCATAATCCATATTCTTCTGATTTTCTTCATACGTAAAATTATTATACACTTTTAAGGCCCTATCGCCAATACACGATAGTAAAAGCGATGCCTTATATTCGGTAGTTTCGCCATCGGCTCTTGTTGCCTGCAGGTAGAGCACAAATTTTTGTTTAAAAAATTTCCATGCCTCGGCTAAACATCCTTCCCATGACATTTGTGTAGGCGGTGGAATGGTTGTACTAATTTGTGACCTCAAACCTGGAGTTGGCATTTTTCTTTCACACTAAATTTCAAAAGTTTATACTTTAAATTTAATTATTGACTTAAAATAAATTCTCTACTTGAAATACTGTTAATTATTTTTCGACTGCGCCATGTGATGGTTTTGATTAAAAGAAGATCAACTTTAGACTAACTTTATTGAAAATATCATGTCTCCAGCTAAACGATGTGGTCGAGCGATCACAAGTAAAAACTACATTCTATTATAGATAAAAATATAAAAACATAAAGGAGCGTACATACGTCCGACCATTACAGTTGGAATTGTTTGAACCCAAAAACATACTCAACACTATAATTTATTAAAACAACCAGTCGAATCGAACATTATCAACTCCAAAGGCAGATAAAAACCAAAATCCATTAAATTATCACGAGCAGGAGGCACCCCAGGTCCTTATTAGAACTGTCAGTTAAACATACCTTTAACACTAAAATAGTAGCCACATTACATTTTTATTAAAGCAATTTACTAATCATATCCATCAAGGCATTCCATTTATCCTCGATATCTGGTAGGCTAATTGATTTAAATTTGTATACATTAACCATCGGCCAGCAACTACCGTCTACATGGAGTAAAAAAAACCTAGAGCTTTATTGAGATACAAATTGATGGGCGTTTCTTTTCATATTTTAATTAACTCGTCAATTAACATTTATTTCATCAGATAGCGTAGTGTAAAATCAGGTGGACGTCGAATCGTTTTATTTCGTCCGTATGTTATTAAATTCTGGTACATAATGATTTTTAAATGCTCTTAATGTAACTGTTGCATTTTATTCGAGCAATGTTGTTGTCTCACTTTCCTGGCGTGGGAAGAATTTTCTACGTAGAGCAACAAACACGGAAACAGCGCCATTTGGAAGAAATATCTTGATTATTTAGGTTATCCAAACATTACGAAAACAGCAAATAAAAAGAAACTAAATATAAAGAAAAATAATTTTGAAGAAAATAACTAGAACTTGAAACTGAAATTAATACCTAAATTTTTACAAATATTTCCGAAAACTTGCTCATTAACTTTTACATTTTACAATTGCTAAAACTTATTTTTTACCAAAACTTGCATCTTGATTTCTTATTCCTATATTCATATTCTCTTCGATTCTATTTTATTATTGTAATCAACAAAATTGTTTCTTTTCCTCTTCACAACCAACGACTACAGGGCATTGGTAGAGTGAAATCAACTTATGAAGGACATGGATAAGAAGTACCGCAACGTATCATAAAGTGAGAACAAGACATTTTACACCTTGTCGAGAAAGATTCATGATATTGCACTCTATATTGATTCAGAACTTATTCAAAATATATTTTTTAATGTACAGAGGTCTATTAAAAGCACAATTTTGTAAAAAAAAAATCAAAGAGAGCTGTTCAAGACTGATTTTAAGGTACACTTCAGCGCGGTACTGATTTACTGTAAAATCTGAGCTTGCGTAAGGCAAAGCAATCAGTTACGGCAAAAATGAACGGACAGAAAAAATTCAAAGAACTTCCCAAGGAAAGAAACAAATAAAATGTTATAACACCTAATACATATCAGTAAATTCAACTGCTTTTGTCGCTAATGTTATTATTAATTATTAAAATTAATTTGACATAGGTACCTACCTAATGTTAAAACAACTGTTCAAAATTTTGTCCACACATTTGGGCCCGTCTTAACCAGTTTCTACGAACTAACACAAATATCTTCTTATCCGTTCTTATTATAAACTCTTATCCGTTTGGAATTCGTAAATGATTGGCATAATTGATCCTCGTGTATGAGACGCCACGCTGTTGTACTTGTTGATCGATTGTTGTTATTTTACAAATATTTTTCGGTAGTATAAGTTGATTACGAAAATTTAGACAATTTGTAGGCATAGAATTGTATTTCAACCTTCATCAGAAAGCTTATGGTGAACAATATAAGAGTACCAAATTTCGTTACATTCACATTAAAATAAAAAAGTTATGAAGGGGAAAATAAAATGCACTTTCAGTTTTCAGCCAATATTTCAGGAACTACACAAAATGTAAATTTCCATAAATATTTTTTAATAGAAAATTGAATGGCATTAAATCACCCTGTATATATTACCGTTTCCGATATCCCTGTTTCAGGCGTCATAAAAGCGACCATTCTGTATAGGGAAGCTTATATAGGATGCAATGCCTTGAATGTTTCTCGACGATATGTAAAATGTCCTGCTCCCTACTTAACACACGTTGCGGTATTTCTTGTCCACGTCCTTCGCAGGTTCACTCTACCAATCTCAAGGACTTCACTTCACTTCGTTTTTTGCAAATTTAAATTGTATTTGCATTTCAATTACGTTAATTTCGTATCTGCTAATTCTTTATTTAATTAAGACATTTTACCGCGTAGAGCCACACACTGAATTTATGTAGAATTCGTTCCAGACCTATTCGATTCGATTCGGGCTATACTGATTCAATACCTACCTACACTCCGTCGTCTTTGTTTGATCAACTAATACTATTGACAATACCTAATGATGGAATGAGTAGAATAAATCTTATTTGTCTTATGCCACGCTTGTGTACAAAATAGTCTTATACAGGATGTTCAGAATATAAGTGCCGACACCGAGATAGCTTGTACATCTGACTTAAAAACAACAAAACACTTTTGTGAAAAAATATTTAATATGATTAGTTTTTTTAAATTTAAATACATTTCAGAAAAAAATATATAGTTAAAACAAAATGCAAAACTTTGTTACGGAATTATAAACTGAAATAAGGTTAAGTGACAGCCTTTTTAATAAGATTTGTTTTTTTGTATCACTGTTAATGAAGCAGAATAGAATTCCTAAAAATCCTTGAAACTCTGTGTAATGTGTGACAATATTGCAATTCGTTAACCGGTGTTGTTAACCTCAAACCTAGATCAAAATAGTGCATCGTACATATTTGGTATAAAAAGTATTGCATAGTAAAGCTTTTTAAGGTTGCATATCCGGAATGAGAACACAAATGTACACATTTTCGGAGAGGAATGCAGGAAGGGATAGAAAAAAATAAGATCTAATGAAATCGCCCTTTAAAAAAATTTGAAGCTTATTCGAGACTATACTAAACCCCTATTTATCGACGACTAAGAGTGCCGTCCGCAGCGAGGTTATATATTTGACGCGTTTGATGTTTGGAGACTACGGTAACCAGCAACACAACTACAGCGGACTGAAGACTAAATGGTAAAATTCGTTGCAATCGGACAAAATTTTATAATTAAAAACTGTTGCGGGTACATTTGAAGTTTTCTGTTATCTATTAGTATTCTTTTCATTCGATTTTCTCAGAATAAATGGGTGTTTTATTTAACTGTACCCGGAGTGTGTGTTTTGTTATCAGTGGATAATCCTGACGCTCGTCGTGATACCAACCAAGTAAACAGTATCCTTGTAAGTAGTTAATTTAACAATTTTCAAATTTTGTAAAATTTACGCATTTTAGTTGAGATAAGCCCTAGAAATCAAACACAAGCATATTTATTAAAAAAGATAAATTTAGTACATATTGATTATCGCAAAGTCTGTAACTTAATAGAAATATCTTATTATAGGAATCTAATTACTGGAATTTCTGGTGCCTGCAGACGTGACGGATTAAAAAAATGAATGTTAAAGATGTTGAGGGCAAATAATTTTGATAGTTATTATTCCTTATTCAAAGATAAGAAGTCGAACTTTTACTGTCACAAATAACATTCAAGACAATTCCATCACATTTTTGTCATTCTATAACAAGTATGTAGCCACTAGACCTAGAAACGAAAACACACCAGCACGATTATTCTTAAACTTTATTAAAGGCAAGTGCTTTAACCAAGTAGTAGGAACGAATATTATTGCTAAAATACCAAACGATATTGCTAATCATCGTAACCTACCAGAGTCTCATTTGAACACAGGGCATTCCTTTCGCCGAACATCAGCTATTTTATTGGTCCATGGTGGAGGTGATATTGTACAACTGAAGCGACATGGGGAGTAGAAGAGTTGTTCAGTTGCAGAAAGTTACATAGATAATAACATCATTGAAAAAATTGAAACAAGTAAGACAATTTTAACTAGGCCACCAAATAATGTACAAGTAATGGAATATAGTAATCGCAGTAATAAAAATGTTACTGTATCAGAATATAGTCCTAATATGTCTTCTGGATCAAGAATTATTATTAAACATTGTATAGATTATTCTTTCAGCATCCAAATTACGAATGCTAACAAACGAATTTCTTACCTTTGTTCTATTTGTTATAATTATTGTTCTCGTTTTATTTTGTTGAGTGATTTAAGATAAAATGCATATATGCATTAGAGCACAAAGTGACATTATTGCTCTCAAGTGGTAACGGTCATTCTTTTAATACATAATTATTGTCATCTAGGCCTCCCTGAGCATGTAGTTAAAATGTTTGTACTTAGCGGCAGGTAACCCTGTATTTTCATATATTAACATAACCTACAGTCAAACAATTTTGAAGAAGAAAAAAGAAAGATTACTCTGATAAAAATTACACCGCATTATTCTAACCCTTTAATTTTAATGCTATTTCGATGCTTTCAGCATTACATTAAATAAATACCAATTACAGTATAAGAGCAAATGAACTGCAGGCTATTTTAAGCACTCACTGAAAACTTTTAATTCAGAGCGGATTTAAAAATAAAAATAGAAACAAATAAGAGGCCAGTTAAAGCACTTCGAGAGGCAGGCGTGTCTGCCATTGAGAGAACACGGGGAACGAATAACTTCTTAAACTTAATTAAGAATAAAAAATGCCGAGGCTAATTATACAGCTAGTTGATTCTTTGTGACTACGTAACTGAATTAATTAGATAAATTAGTTTAATATACGGGAATATTACATAAATTATTAATTTTTAATTGATAAATACATTTATCTACTGGCATATCATAATAGGGAGTATTAGGTATGAGTGTTATTGACATTTTGAATTTATAAATTTCAATATGGATTCATCAAGTCCTGAATATTTTCGAAATCTATATCACTTAAATATGCACATACTACTTAAAATAAAGCTTTTTAACAAATTCAAATTTACAATAATTTTAAAAATTTAATACTACAATCTTCAAAAATTTTTGTCGCAGTTTTGAAGTTGTACCTAAGTAAATTAATATGTTTGTTAAATTTGCTGCTTGAATTTGTTCTATAACAAAAATATGTAAGTGTTATTTATTTAATGTATTAATTTATATATAAAAATATTTATATTGATAAAAATAAAAATACAAAATCAGTTCAAGATATGATGGTTGTTGCTAAAACTTAAATAATAGCTAATAATAAAAGTAAAACGGTAATTATTTGCCACCTGACAAAAAAGTACAGAATAAAGAAACAAACAATGAAAATTTTTTTACACAAAATTATTTTTTATGGGGGCATTGCCTATGTGGCACAAAAATTAAATTATGAATATTTTTCCAACTACTTTTATACCTACTCAATCTGCTCAGATTTAAAAATTATTGTTATCATAAACTTCCCCACATTATACAGGGTGATTCATTAATAATTGTACATACGCTAACGGGATAATCCTGGGCTAAAAATATGAAGAATTGACACATAACACAGATAAAATATGGTTCCTTTTAAAGTTACAGGGTGTTTTATTTAAAAAAATTTAAATGAATTTTGCCCATTACTTTAACTCTGTTTGATATTTTCCTATCATACTTGGCATACAGTTTAGATCCTTTAGAACATATTAAAGAACCGTTCATGATTATTGCCAGAGGTGTACGACAGGGGTAGAGGGTCAGTTTCCCATTCTTAACTTCTACGCCACTGGCGGAATTTTTATGTTGATACAATTTTACAATTCTTCAATACATTCTATGCAATTAAAATAATAAAAAAAATAAATAAAACACCCTGTAACTTTAAAAGGAGCCATATTTTATCTGTGTTATGTGCCAATTCTTCATATTTTCAGCCAGTTAGCGCATGTGCAATCATTAATGACTCTGTATAAAAAATATTTGTTTTAAAATTAAATTTTTAGGTTATATTTGTTATAATATTGTTGTAACTATTCAATTCACCAATTCGGAAAGTAACCAGGCTTTAGAAACAGCTGCTGCTTGCTTGAATTTAAATAGTTTTGCTCTTTTAATCTTCTGTTACGATTAATTGGTACCAAGTTTGAATATAAAATAAATGTTTACTTCTTTAACAGATAGCAAAATAAAATATATATTTACGTCTTTATTTTATAGTTGAATTAGGAAAACAAAATGTTATAGAGAAAAATGTTATATGAAAGCCTACCATTATTTTTTCAAGTTCTATTGTTTACCACTGTTAGGAACGGAGGACATCCAGTATAATATTTACTTCATTCAAATCCAGGATATATTAATTAACATATTTATATCTTTTTTTAGCCAGCTTCCTCAATTGGATGTATTCCAAATATAGAACATTATCGATTATTTTCTATCAATCGACTTCTAAACTTCAAACTGTTTTCAACTGAAAATTTATAATTTAGGATGTCAATATTAAGACCATCTTAATATGAATTACAAAATACTCCTCAAGAACATTAACATGCTGGTAGCATGCTGGTAATTATAAATGACTTCCTTTTCTATTCGGATTATTACATTATTATAATACCATTCATTATGTGAATTGCTGATTTGGTGGTATAACAACTTACGATGTTAAACACAAATCCATATTAGAACGAAGGAAGTAGACAGAGGCGTAGTACAGCATTGAAATTTTGATGACGCACAGGAACTCAACAATTTGGAATTTCTTCCTTATTCATGCTTTTTGACCTACAAATTAATCTGCCCTTTTTCTTACTAAGAGAGATCTAGCAAGAGAATAGCCTACTATATTGGTTTTGGTCAGGGTGCTATATTGTGGTTTTGTAGCCATCTGCAGAATCGTTTGGACAGGATGAAAATAAGTAACAAATTAAGTTCACAACTGAAGCCAGTAAAAGGTGCTGTGCCACAAGATAGCATTATGAGGCCAATTTTGTTCTCAATATTTATATTTGACTTACCGAAAACAGTATGTATTATGCATGGAAAGTTACATTTGTATGCAGATAACCCAAATCTTGTTAAGCATGTACCTTTGTTGAATCAGTTGAAGACTGTATTATGTCAAATCTTTGACATTTGAACTATATAGAACAACTGCTATAATGCCTTGGTGATACAAGTGTTTTTATGTATTTGTGTACATTTTTGTGCTTTTTTGCTACCCTTTGTAATTTTTACCGACGGAAGAAATCCACCTGGTCGTGGTCGTCGGACCAAGTATCTCGCGTTAAACAAAAAGAATTTGTGGAAAGGACAGGTTCCTAGCAAGCACTCAGCGAGTACAAACATCTTTTCAATGACAAGTTTTAATGTAAACAAGCAAGAAAACAGAAAAGATTTAAGATTTTTTAAATATCTGCAAATATTAGTACTGGAAATAAATATTAGTAAAGTAGATGCTATCTTCCTGTGCTACCATTTCTCATTAGGTAAATCATCTATATATTTTATAAACAAAATTTTTTTTGAAGTGACATAAATCGATACACGTGACAACGCTATGCCTTGTCACTACGAATAGGGGTTTAATATAGTTTAAAAAAAAGAATTTCGCTTATAAATTTTTTGATGGGCTTTTCCGTTAATTATTATTTTCTTCTATCCTCTTTTAAAATATTTGTACTTAGTCAAAGTATATGTATATGTATTTGCTCGTTATTGTGGGAATGGAAGAATGACATTGCTAAATTCCTATCTATTGTGTACAATAAAGATTTATCTATTTAGTTGCAACTGCGTAACATAGTTTTGCATTCTATTATATTTGTATTTTTCTATTTGAAATGCATTTGTACAAAAACTATTAGTATTAAATATTTTTTGATAAGTTTTTTGTTGCTGTATTGTTCTTAACCAATATCTTAAGATAATTAAACATCAAATAGAAAACCTATGTGAGTTATTCCAAGACGCATTACACGACATTTTTTCTCCTTTGACTATTTGGAAGTGAAAAATGTGAAGGGTTTCAATTAACCTCCAACAAAATGGAACCTCATTTGGAGAAAAAAGTTTCTGTATTTTTTATTTTAAATCAATTTACGGAACAAGATTGAGATCCAGCAAATAACACACTCAAACACGCAATTAAGCCTCCTTCATCCTATTTGTCAATCTCGTAATCCTATCAAATATAATTCCCTGTCAAGTAAGTAGACGTCAAATTGGTGCGCTGTCAATACACCGGATGAACGCGAACAGACCTTATCACGCCATCCGACTTCCAACAAAATACGGCCTTCGTGCCTCCCCATTTCCATAAAGAGACGAAAAAGGGCTTTTTAGAAAAATATTACAAGAACGTAACGCATAAATAAACCGTGTTGTGCTGTTCTACCGTCTAAATAAATTTATCCATTTACCAGGATATTTTTTATGAACATGTCACAGTATCATGATATCCGGTTGGATATAGGTATGTTTTATCAATTTAATCAAACACACAAAAAGACAAAAGGTACTATTGGATTTTTGTAAAGACCTATAGGGTGTCCCTGAAATGCATGTACTTATCAGCGAACCACCCTGGATTCATAAGATAAAAATACGCTTATACTCTATGTTATATTGTTAATATCCTTAAACTTGTATTTAGAAAGGAATAATCGGAAATAGGACTCTATAATTAATGGTCTAGATTTTCTAACTAAGCCAACGTTTCGGTTTATTTTAAATCTTCTTCAGGGCTACAATAGAAAGCAAGAGATAAGAATTATATAAAAAAGCAATATTGACAATGTAAAATTTAAAAACAAAACAAAAGACAAAAATGATAGTTATACATACAAGTGAATTTTTTTTTTTTTTTTTTTTGAAAAAACATATTAAAATACTATTCATTAAACAACAAAACATTAGATTAAAATATTTGTTTAAAATTTTGTTTAAAAAATTAGTAGACAAAACCAGAGTCAAAAACAATAAAATTATTATTCATCATATAATGAACAAGTCAGTAGGAAATGCTTTTATATTAACAAAAAAGAACATACAGCTTTGGCTCTTCATCATTTCAAATATAACCATAATTTTAATTTTAATAATGATTCAATTAAGATTTTTGACAAGGAATATAATTACCAAAAAAGGCTTATTAGCGAGATGCAATGTATACAATCTCAAAATAATATCATTAATAAGAAGTCTGATACTTAACATTTAAGCGTAATCTATAATGGTATCATTAAGAAATTTATTAAATGAAAATACCTATAATATGAACATTCAGTACATCATTTCTTTCTTTTGTTGTCAACGTCTTATTTTCATTGCTTTTTCTTACTGGGTTTTTTACTTTTCATTAATTAGTATCTCGATGTCTGATATTTATATTTAATTTAGAAGACTATTCGAAACATTACAGTTTACCACTATATATTTATATCGTTTAGTAAAAGCATTTCCTACTGACTTGTTCATTATATGATGAATAATAATTTTATTGTTTTTGACTCTGGTTTTGTCTCACTAGGTAAGGGTGCTACTAATTTTTTAAACAAAATTTTAAACTAATATTTAAATCTAATGTTTTGTTGTTTAATGAATAGTATTTTAATGTTTTTTCAAAAAAAAAATTTTTTTTTCACATGTATGTATAACTATTCTTTTGTCTTATGTTTTGTTTTTAAATTTTACATTGTCAATATTGTTTATATATATATATATATATATATATATATATATATATATAATTCTTATCTCTTGCTTTCTATTGTAACCCTGAAGAAGATTTAAAATAAATCGAAACGTTGGCTTAGTTAGAAAATCTAGACCATTAATTATAGTGTCCTATTTCCGATTATTCCTTTCTAAATACGCTTATATTAATTTAAAAATGAACTGTTGTGTACTAAAATGCTTGTGTTAAAAATGCACTGTTATAGTGTTAGGGAGCGCGAAGTTTCTGAGCAAATTTCAATGATCTGTTACAAAACTAATATTTATTTGCCATCATTCTTAAGTTATTGTAAAAAATAAAATTTTTAGGTGTCAAATCTAAGGTCAAATCTAAGAAAGCTTGGAAAAGTCAGAAAAGATTTAATTACAGAAATTACCATGACAGCCGCCTACTTAAATATTTCTTAGTTGCAATCGTATGAGTTACAATGCGAATAATAATTTATTATAATTTTTTTTGTTAATTAACGATTAGTTTTAAAGCAAAAAAGTAAGAGAGCTAAAAGTTTTAATATAAACCAGGCTATGTGATATGTAATTTTGGTTATTCAATTTTTGTCAAGCAAAAAATTTGCTTTTTTCAACCCCCTCCCAATGACACAAATTTTCGAAAAATTGTAATTTTCTAATTACAGCCGCAATTCCATTTTTTTTCAAAAGAAACTTAGAAGGGCTGTATCTCCTAAGGGATGAATATTTTACTAAGGTTATTTTTATGCAAAGCCCATTCGTTTAGCTGTTGATTCACTGGCAGAGCATTTGTGCTACTTTTTTTTAAAACACCCTGTATATGAACACGCATCAGCCATAATACATGAAATCTGATCTGTATCTGCATTTTTACGATTATTTGTTCAGGTTTTTCAAATATCTAAACGATAGTTTCACACAATATTATTAATATGCATTAAAAAATGTATATAGAAACGATAGTATAAAGGTCAAATGTTTGAATTTTGACATCAATTTGAATTTTCAAATGATTTTAATTTATATCTCTTTATGCAAGTAAAGAACTTTACCTTCATTCTGCTTGAAAAATGTACGTCCCATCGATTTTCAGTTAGTACTTATACCATTTTTTTATAATCCTTTGCAAAACCGCTAGGATATATTTTTAGCCATTTTAGAACGTCAGTGAGATAATTCTATTACGTATATAAATTATTAAGAAATTTTTACTTTTAATTATTCTCTTCAATTATACTTACCTCTTCAATGTTATTATTACTGAAATTAAATGGTTTGCAGACACATTTAATCGTATACAAATTTTGACATTTTTATAACAAATTTAAAGATTAAAAAAAATCTTGTTCAATGCAATAACTTTAACACCCTGTATGTCGAAAACGCGACGTTAATAACAAAAAAGTTGTATGAACTATTATTACTTAGCCATTAATTTGTATAAAGTATAAATTCAACAATCTGTAAATTGATAATATAATTTTATTTTGTGTATTTTTATAAAAAAAAAATCTGACATGAAGTAATTAAGTCAACTACTCTCAAAATTAGTTATATGAATAAAACTAATTCCTACCACTTTTCTTTAGTTAATATCTAGTTACCTAGTGTAAAAACAATTACAGCTTTAAGTACTACAATTTGGTGTATATTTACATAGCAATTAGTTTTTCAGTTGGTATCCTACACGACTGTTTATTTTGCTATTAAAGCAAGGCGAACTTGGAATTAATTTAAACTTATATTGTTTATTATTTACATTTGTATTACAGTGTTATTTATTCTAAGCGGACAGAAAATAAAGGGAAAGTTAATGTATTCTAACTTTTTGAAATAAGTCAGCAAATGGTTGAGACATTTAATGGTAGTCTTAAGATTATTTCTTTATTTGATATAGAAATTAATAAAAACTTCTGGAACTAACTAGCTATGAAAACAAAGAATAAACGATTATTTCAAATACAGGGTGAAGAAGCATATTCTATGACAATTTTGTTATATAACGTATCGTCGTATATAGGATTTCCAAAATTCATAAAAGCAATCAATTTAAAATTCATAACTTAAATTGAATTAACTTTAATTACTTGTTATAAATATTAACAACACAACTTTGGCAATTCGTAAGATTAATACCAGATGTATGCAGCTTGAAGTAGCTTCAATGACGACAATCTCTCCTCCAAGAACTTTTGTAACGATTTTTTTTTCTTGTTTTCAAGAGACGTATCAATATAGCCTTCACGCGGTGTTGGATTTCCCACCACCATGCTGTTTTATAGTTAGAAGGTCTGCTCCTGTGTTGGCTAGAAGTGAAGTAGATAATAATAATCGTTGAAAACAGTGCCCTGTATATTGTTGAGGCTGTGATAAATTGAGAAAAAAAGCAATCCTATTTGACATTACACTAAAAGTATTTATACCGACAGTTTCATGCATTTGCCACCTCTATAATTAACAAAACGATCGTCCATGATCAGCATGACTAGGACGCAGGGCGAGGTATTTTCGTATTACATGGAAATGTTTTCTTCATTTCCAATAATAAAAAGGCAACCTTAAAACATACATTTATGAATTTCAAATATCAAACATTTTCTTATTCTTACCTTTGTTAACAAGAATTTTGTTTCATCGGCATCTTGTAAGATGTTTGAAGCACCCTCTCTCATTAATATTCTTGACTTTTTGGTTTGTATCCCACTGATTGCTTTTTCAGAAAAGCAATTAAATTGTTGAAAACTGGACGATTTGTACTTCTTGGACAATTCTTCAAAAAATGCTAATAATAACTTTTCTTTTGCTTCATATTTTATATTCTTAGATGCACACCAATCAGGGAATCGTTTATAAAATTGTTCGTAATTGGTTCACTGTTTATCTGGAAAAAGTGAACCTACTAAAGTTACAGCAGCTTTTTCAATTTCAAGAGGCAAGTTTTCTGTTTCTGAATCACTCATTAATTCAATCAACACCACTATTTTCACAATAAAACGTAAAAACGAAAACTCAATTTTCTTTATAACAAGTTTGAGAGGTTACCATAACAATACCTTTGTTTGTTGATTTTGAATCAAAATTTACAAACTGGATCTGATTTTCGATTTTTCTCAATTGAAGGTAATTGTAGATAAGATTTTTTACAGTTCTAAATAAAATTTTATATAGTATACGTGAAATAACGCCATTTTTTATTACATTCGTGAGATTACACAAATGTCTCACTCATGTATAATAATGCCTATATCACACTTGTACTATAAATAGCTATTGTTTTCTATTATGATAAAATTATCAGTGAGAATTATGTGTTTAACTTGGCAGTAAAGTAAATTTAATGCCTTGGCTGCTTTAATAAACTCGGCTGCGCCTCCTTTATTAAATACCAGCCGCGGCATTATACAGTATGCGTCAAAAGTATGGAATAAATTCAATAAAAACGAAACAATTATTTTTTGGGAGAAATCCTCGAACAGGTCGATTTTTAATTTAAAAAATACATATTTTAGCGTAAAATGCGATTTTCAAATGTCATTCGTTTTCGAGTAATGACGTCATCGATTTTTTTTAAATGGCAACACCATATTTTTTTCCTTGATTCTGAAAGATCGTTTAATTATCTATCAGACTGTACTAAAATTCTCTCTTACATAGGAAACGTAAATTTTATTCATAAAAAAGTAACAATTCCGAGATATGTAAAATAAAATACAATTGATTAAATTTTATACTTAAATTAAATGTTCGAATTGCCATCCACCAACTTCTTGACAATGCGCAAGTCTGTGAAGAAATTCTTCTTGCACATTATGAATGATTTCTGGGGTAACTCTGCGTATTTCGTCCCAAATGCGATTTTGAAGTTCTTCTAAATTACGTGGTTTATTAATGTACACTTTTGATTTCAAGTATCCCCATAAAAAATAGTCAAGAGGTGTAAGATCTGGCGATCTTGCAGGCCATTCTATCGGTCCCCGTCTGCCGATCCACCTCCCAGGAAAACAGTTGTCCAAAAAATCTTGTACAAGGCGCGCATAGTGCGGAGGTGCACCGTCTTGCTGAAACCATATGGTATCGTCAGGAATGTCAGGGTCATTATCGTTAGGAAAAATTACTGCAAGGGCTGGAGCAAGGTCATTTTCTAGAAACTCTAAATATCTTTGTCCTGTAAGGGTTCCTTCAAAGAAGAAAGGCCCTACTATTCTGTTGTCAACTATTCCAGCCGACACATTTAATTTCGGAGGGTGTTGGGTATGTGCCTCTGCCATCCAATGAGGATTTTCCCGACTACAATATCTGCAAGTTTGACGGTTTACTGTACCATTCAGACAAAATGTGGCCTCATCTGATAAAAGTATTTGCCGGTGTAAATTTCTATTTCCTTGACATAAATCCATTAGAACTTCGCAAAAGTGTAAGCGGCGATCGCGATCATCTTCATTGAGTTCCTGCACAAGTTGAATTTTGTAGGGATGATATTTTTCCTTCCTCAAGATACGTAGCACTGTGCTCTGACTAGTGTCATTGTTTAATGCAACCAATCGTGAAGAATTATGAGGATTATCCTGTTCTGTTTCTGATTTTCATTAATGCTTGGACGTCCAGGTTTTGGAATATTTACAACATTGCCAGTTTCTCTAAATTTAGACTCTACCTTACTGACTGTTGATTGGCTGATAGGGCGATCTGGATATTTTTCATTAAATAAATCGCAAACTTCCTGCTGAGTTCTAGTCATATTCCCGCATCCGATAAGAATTAAAATTTCAATTCTTTGAGTAACAGTTAAATGTGTCATAATACTTTAAATTGAATAATAATTTCTATGTCGCTTACAATACTTATTAGAAAGTCGGTGTGACAATGACAGTTTGCAAAGATTTTCACCTACGTGATCCATAAAAGAACTATGGAATTCGAAAAGCTAAACTTGATAACGTTTATGCTTTATTTTAATTGATTTGCGTTTTCCAACATTCAATCGTCATTTACTCGAAAACTTTTCTATGTAGGAGGGCAAAATTTTAGTACTGTCTGATAGAGAATTAAGCGATCTTTCAGAATCAAGGAAAAAATATGGTGTTGCCATTTAAAAAAAATCGATGACGTCATTACTCGAAAACAAATGACATTTGAAAATCGCATTTTACGCTAAAATATGTATTTTTTAAATTAAAAATCGACCTGTTCGAAGATTTTTCCCAAAAAATAATTGTATCGTTTTTATTGAATTTATTCCATACTTTTGGCGCATACTGTATTTTGTACTTTACTGCTTATTTAAATAAATAACTAATATTGTTCAAGTCTGCATTGGAACAAACTACAGGATAAATCAAATTTCAGTTATTTTTTTGACAGACCAAACGATGATGTTTCAAAAAAAAATGAAACGATTCCATAGATGATATTTTCTTCGAGCCACTCCATTACTTCCAAACATTAATAATATGTGTTAAGTGAAACGTGGCTATGGCGCAACAAAGAACGGTTGTGTTAGTGATTTTCCGTGTTGTGGTACGTGAGTTTTATTCCAGTCTGGCTCGAATCGCGTGTCCATAATCATGTCACCCGTGATACGGCGGGTTTAATGGAACACCACTTAGATTACTTAACTTGATGTTTTTATTTCGATTTAACTAGAAAAGCCGCTAATGCAGTGATGACTCGCCTCCCCCTTTTCCTTCGGCCCGTTTTATTGCATATAGAATATTAATTGAGTTAGATATTACGGACTGTCGATCGCAATTACCTTTTACCTCCACTTGGGTAATATAAATCAAAAAGGGAAATACGCCTTTGCTCTATTACATGCGAACGGAATATTTTTTACATTAAGGTTAATTTAATTACCTTTTTCATGGAAAAGTAATGGTGTAATGCGATTTGATTAATATGGACACTTTAAAAGCTATTCCAAACATATTGTTATCGTTTTTTTAATTCATCACTGCCTTGGTCTTAGCAATCTAAAGCCATAGTTACATATTTACGTATGTAGAGGGCAGAAATAATAAGATTTCGCCCATTGACGATGTTTCAGGCCTAGGACGTTATCTTTCTGTCAAGTGAAATCACACATATTTCTATTCATTTTTTCATTCTAAGAAAAGACAAACTCTTGTAGCAACAGTTTTCTTGATGTCAACTTTTTGATTGTTGCCGCTAAAACATTTTTCTTGAAGTAAAACAAAAATGATTAAAATAAAATTACACTGACTATTTAAACTAACAAACAAAAAAGCGACTTACTGCATAATTCAACGATTTTTCATGTTTGATGTTAAATCAGGTTCATAATTTGTTCCATCTACGTATTATACTTTTGTATAAAATATTTTTTTATTTGGATACTTCTGATGATTTAATTCGATGATTTTTCTTGATTGTTTCTATTTTCATTATTGTTTGTCATAAAATTACACCGATATTAAATGAACTGTCATTTAGTTTGACTTAATGGTGTCAAATTATTAAATTAAACATTTCTAATTAAATCTCTCAAAAAAATTTCGATTTCAAAATGTAAATTATTTCACTATGGAATAACGGATAAATTCAAAATACCTAAGTTTTCTTGTATAAAGCTTCCGATTTTTCCGGCAACAGACAGCAATTTTTCGCCTTTTCAGCGGCTTCCTCGATTTTATTCATCTTAGTTCCGATGCCCCGACCGGCATTGAATTACACCTGCAGTATCTATGCGAACAGCCAAGAATCCTTTTCGGTCACCCTACCAGACATAGACCGGTTTCCGGCTTGTTAGCCTTCATCGGTATGCCATAGGTGAGATGACCGATAATTGAACTGGCTATTCCTTCATATATATATTCACATATAAACCGAGTACAGATGAGATATACAGGCTGTATCACATAAGAGGGCCACTCCCATGTATCTCGCTTAATATCCAAGACACATCAAAAATCTTTAATGGTTTTTTGTTGCATTTTTGGAGACCCTTATGCTCGTAAGAACAAATTTGAGATCCATGGCCAACTTTATAACAAAAAAACCTGCAAAGTGCCCAAACTTTAAAGCTGTCTAACTTTTTTATTTTAAGAGATAGAGAAAACTTATTGGTAATAAATTTTATAGCAAAATTGATGCCTTTCACCTGATATAAACAGATTTTTGAAATATCGTATGTGGTTCGCTGCGCCCTCTAGGCGGATAAAAATTTTTTTTATTGAAGCAGGCTATGGCCACAAAAAATTGCCTGTTTTTTCGTCTTTCATGAAATATACTACATGTTGCCCTTATCTTTCGTATTTATTACATTTTTTTCAATTTTAGTTTAAAAAAATGTACCTAAATATTTTCGTGTTGCTCAAGATAATGTAGAATCTGTTTTAAAGACGCCAATTGCAAAAAAATAATAAACAGAATGTACTTTTTTTATGCAAAATACAGATTTTCTTATAATATTATTTTATTACATTATCTATGTCAAAATAATTTTAAAGACCCAATTGCTTCTAATGTGAAAACCAATAAATTAATTAATTAATTATTAATAGACTTAATTTGTAGTTTTACTTAATAAAATAGTTTGCAATATCTGATGTTACAACAATAAAATTCAGGGGTCGTCTTCCCTAGTTTCTACAAACTAACACAAATGTTTCTGCTTCTAACCCCTTTTTGAAAACAGAAGTTATTGATAGTAGCTATGATATGTTTGCCTAAATCAATCAATAGTGTCTGTCCACTTCATTTTTTAAATATCCACATGAAAAGAAATATTTTAAAGTCGCGGCCATGGTACCGGTCCTCCTCGTCCAATCCCTTGGTATTAATGCCTGGACACACTGTACATGGTACCTATATTTTGAGCCTCGTGTTTGATACGCCACACTACTGCGATACGCCGTGGATGCTCTGGACATTTGCACTTACTGCACACCGCTGTAAAAGTAGCTGCATTTAGCACATGTTTACCAGGAAATCGTTCTGTTAAAGCATTCACTTCACCATAAATTAAAACGATATCCATCAACTGCGAGTTGCTGTACATGTAAGCCATTTTTCACACACAGAAAAACTAATGTAAACAGTCGCATCACAAAAATGTTAATATCTTCTATGAGTAATCGGATTTCAACTTTTGGAATCGACTGGCTAGAGACTACAGTAGCCCAGCGATGTAAAAGTTGAAAATACTACAATATCAATATTTTTTTTCTCAGAAACTATAAGGATTCTTCTCCCAATTTTTTTAGATAAGTTACAAATTTCCCTTTATAAGTGGGATTGAAACAAAAAAAAAATAAAACACTGCCTACTGTTTTTGCAAGGCCTATCTGATCTAAATTGACGATTGATCTGGTAAACGAAATATTCCAGTTCCAAGTAATCTGTATCTTTTGTACTGTAATAACCGCAAGAAAAAGTTGTTTGGAAAAAAGCTTGAAATGAAAAGTTCTTTCAGTATCTGTCAAAAAAATTGTGTGCTTCAGACAGAAAAAAATTTGGAGCATCGTTTGATAATGGCTTTATTTAGCATTGTCCACTTTGCTTCAGCCACACGAAAAACGTATTTCTCATTATAAAAAATCACCCTGTACTCTGTTTAGGGTACAGAAATATCGAAATTTTCTGTAATACACTATCCAATTTCAAATTTTACTTCAGAAGCGTATTCCAACAGGATCCGAAAGTGTCACGTCCGTGTAAGATGGGTCGTAAAGATACACCTTTACTGTCAAACAGACATACCTACCTGTTCATCTTCGACTTAACTACTTAAGATAATTTGCCTGATCCTGGTAATGATAAATTAAAACAAGATATTCGCATCTAGAGATCTTGTAATGCCACTCAGAAATTTTAAGTTGTACGTATATGTTTACAACCTAGTTTATGGACCTAAATATCGGTTTTCAACGGCAGTGGACTGATAAGCATCATGACTTGCTCTATTTCTGTGTGTTCTGAATATTTATAAGCAAAAATCCTACCTGCTTTTTGATATAAGATAGAAGCTGCTTCAAAGTATCTTTAAAATCATGTTTCCATTATGTTATAAACGACCATAGATTTAGGGTAAGTTCGGAATGGCCATGAAGAAATGCTTTTGACTTTAGTTCGACTTTGTTTACATAATACATTTTTTAGGTTATGTCTATATAATTACACCAAATATATACCTAATGGGTGTACAAGTAAACGTGTTACGAAAATTTTGCAAAATTTAAAATGATAACAGATCGTATCTCACATGTATCGTGGGAATGATGGCCATATGTCTATGGGATGATAGTTGGCCATAATAAGATCTATGTTTTTTGTTTAAAAAAACGATAAACAAATAAGATAATACTTTGCAAACTAATATTTTTATTAAATACATATATGTATAAACATCTTCTCAATATTTATTTCACTTTATAATCGTCTCCAAATTTTTTCTTGGAATGTCATAAGCCATAGATGCATTTCTGAACCATTTGTAACAGGTTGGACCGTACGAAGAAGATTTTCTTGTATCCATGAACCTCGAGATATTCCAGGTTGTTTTATGTACTTGTTTGGTATTTGAAAAAATAACACCCAAAATTAAAATGGCCATCTCACCCGATTTGCTAAGGAAAGATGGTCATCCCGACATATATGTAAGTACAGTCATCTGTTCTAGTATGGCCACCTATCCCGGATTTACCATATTTATTTCTTTACCATTCCATACTAACAAAATGTAGCGTGTTTATTGATATACTGTGCAGTGTTGCTTTTAGCCAGAATTTGTTCTTTTTTTATTTCTGGGTGTTTTTTAATAAAACTTCTATTCAAATTATTAAGAGATTAATGCGTCAGTGTCAAGTGTGTGGAAACTGAGTTCTTCTCGTACTGAATTATCATTTTTATGGTGAATTTCATTTCATACTAGAATTACTTTTAACATGCCCTTGGCAAATTATTTGCGACAAATATGCTATGTTGTACGGAGTCAGAATTTTCACGTTCTCTGTCTTTCGGACTCCTTTGTCATACGCATGCACAATATTTGATACAAAACAAATGGCAGTTTATGAATGAACGGAATCGAAAGGCGCTATATGCTATAAGATTGTGGCTTGAAGACTGCATTGCATTTTATGATATTGACATTGACATTGTGAGCATAATTTTTGTCATTAATTTTATTTAATCAAAAGTAATGAGTTACAAAATTTTGTAGTTGAAGGATAGTAACTAACAAAAACAATCGGATATGATTCTTCACTAATTACTTGGAAAATAGTAAACCTCAATAATAATTTTTGTTGTGAATATGAAAACTAGACAAAATTGCCAATTTATAACTGTATAATGAATTATTACATAATGTGGATAGATATAACGTAAACTTTCATGTGGAATAACTACGCTTTCATGCGCAAATAAAAAATTCTTATTCCGGTCCTGATCACCGATTCTGTAAATTCCATCGGATGCGCTATCGCACTCACATTTCGAGGTCACCGCAGAAAACTGAAGGCAGTTCAAAGTGCCGACAACGGAGTGAAACTGCTGGTCTACCGATGCTGTGATATTACTTATAGGTTATCCCCAGCAGCCTGACACTGCAACGTTATCGAACGTTACAGTGTGTTACAGTTTCAATGAGTTTGCAGTTGATTCAAAGTTGCTGTAATTAATTTGATATTAATTATAAAATAACGTACAATTTTCTAGAAATTGCTATGAAACATAAGAAAATATTTATACTATATTATTGTTTCTCATTTGTAGTATTGAATAGTACCCTTAGTACTAATTATAAAAACTTGACTTATTAAATCCATGGTTTTCAAAGAAAAATTAAACATTTCATTGCCAAACA
The DNA here is from genome assembly GCA_037114965.1 of Monochamus alternatus. NCBI lineage: Eukaryota > Metazoa > Arthropoda > Insecta > Coleoptera > Cerambycidae > Monochamus > Monochamus alternatus. The sequence goes on from CM073427.1 coordinate 84,843,299, forward strand.
TAAAAGTATGCTTTATTTTGCTGCTTCCTAATTTACAGTATATGACTAATATCGGCCAGTCAGTGAATAATGAAGGTATACCTAACACGAAGCCGTTAAATGTGAATCACACTGCCAGTATACGTGTTAGTATCTATTAATTATTTAATTAAAGTCCTTCACACTTAGAAATACTACGAGGTGTTGTTTATAATTGCAGTGTATAAACAGGGATAAAATGTACAACATGGATTTCTCAGTTTTGCATCTTGACAATAATAGTTCATTTTATACATGCCCATCAATATCTATTTTGTAATTTTAAAGCTTCATGTACCTATACAGAATGTTCCAAATTAATAGAAAAAGCAGTCAACATAAGATTACTTAGAGGGCTAAATTATGTAACTTTCGTTGTTATTTTTTTATTTTAATGTCTCGTAATTTAGATACAGGGTTAAAAATTTTAATAAGTTATTTTATTGATAGTTCCATTGCACCCTGCTTACATTGAAAATGAGAAAATTTTAAAATGATATATAAAATATTGTGTAATGGTTTCAGTAAAAAGACTATTACGATTCGATTCTACTTGCATATAATGCCTGAAATTCACTCGGGTAATTTACAACACTCATTTTTGGCTCAAGCCGTAACCTTCACCCTCATGAATAATTACAGCCATCATTATATGCTCGTTGAATAATATATTGTTATTTACTTTCTGTTTGTCTTTATTTCTATAACTGTTGTAAACATGATAGTATCAGTTCCTATATGGTAGAATTTGCGAAGTGTGAAGTAGATTTTAAGAAACTTATACAGGATGTCCCGAATTTCAGAGACCAAACTTTAGCAGGTCCTAGAACTTTTTAAAATCGGTCGGAAAATGCTTAGTTATCGAAACACATGGTCTCAAAAAATTTTTTAAAAAATTAATTTTTTAATTAAGTAATGATAAGAGTAAATACAAAAATTTGAAAATGATCACAAATATTTTTTACTTTATCCTGCTTTTATGGAAAAAATTATTTAGAACCGTATACTTAAGGAGGTCCGACACCTCTCTCCCATCCAAATATTTTTAACGTACGCCTATGGTCTTGCAACTACATTCACGACAAATTTAATTTGCAAAGTTTTATATCTCTTTAAATTTTTTGATTTAAAGCTTATTTTTAGATATTTTACATTTTCTTAGTTAATACTATGTTATTATTTCTCTAAGTGCTTTGTTGTGTTGAATTTTGAGCACTTTTGTGCGTATTTACTACAAAAGTTATTGATCTTGACTGCGAAAATAAAAAATATCTAAAAAAAATAAGCTTTAAATTAAAAACTGTCAAGAGACATAAAAGTTTGCAAAATCAAATTTTCAATCAAATGGACGCAGTTTCAAGACCATAGGCGTACGAGGAATAGTATTTGGAGGGGAGAAATGGGCCGGCACCCCTTCCCAATTACAGAGTTTCAAATATTTTTTTCTAAAAAAGCAACATGCAAATAAAAACTGTTTATGTCAATTTTGAAACTTTTACCTTAATTAAAAAATTCATATTTTTTCCAAAACTGAACATTTTCCCACCTATATTTATATGAACTTATTTTCTTGTAGCACTTGTTTGGTCGCTGCAATTCGGGACATCCTGTATATTGTCAATGTATAACCACTTTTAGGAACTGTTAAAATCATGTTTCAGTTAATCCAGTTTTTCTTGAAAACTATAATGTTTTTCAAATTTAACAAATAAAAAAAATTAATTAAACTTTACGCAGGATTATATTATTATTTTTAAATTTTAAATAGAAAAAAAATTGGTACAAGTTAAGAGATGAGTCACCCCCAATGAACATCTTGTAATACTTTAATTAACTTTAACTCAAAGTAAACACTAATAAACCTAAATGATATGCCGAATTTGGTTCTTCTAAGGTAAGTTTAGATAAATTCCAATATTTTGGGCACCCCTACACGCACCTGCACTATCAATTCTTATGCGGGACGCTGTAAATCATACATCTTCAGAGATATTTGTATATTTTCAGCTTCAACCCAGTGTATCTCAAAAATTGTATACTTTACCCTTAACTTATTAAGAATTTTTTATCTCAAGTACATTCTCCTGATATAACATATACCTAGAAGCATTGTACAGTTGATTCACATATACATACAACTTGTCCAAGCGGTAATTATTCTCAGATATGTGTTACGAGCTCACCAATTCGAAATTAACAACGGCTCAACGGGTCAATATACGAGAACAAAGTTATTAAATTATTACTTATTGACGTCCGCTGATTTAACTCGAAAATTAATCACTTTTTGACGGATATTAATTTGTTAGGCGTACTAATTAGGAACTCGGAGAAGGTTTTGTATAACAGGCTTAATTAGTTGTTGATTACTTTTCGCTATGGAAAGAGATTTATTAATTATTAATGTATTTAGGATAATAATTTGAGAAAGACAAAAAGCAAAACGTGGCACCAAGCCCTTTCGAAAGGTCAGAAATTTTGTTGATTGTAAATTACACACTGAATCATAGAGTAGATCATGACATCCTATCCTTCGTGTAGAAGATGCGTAGAATAATTTTGTGCAGACAGAAAACGCAGTGTAGAATTGACAAAGGACACCAATTGCATCTTACTGCTGAAGTAACATAAACTTGTTGTTTGTTGTTCTTCACATCGACAATTAAGATAAGAGAAGAGAAGATAATGAGAAATATGTTAATTTTGAATAATTACAATGGCAACAGTGAGGGTAAGATAACAGATCTGGTATGATGGTGTGAATTTCTAAATTTTTGAAAATTGTCTTATATTGCTTCTTAATTGACAATTATATAACTAACCTGTCCAACTTTCAAGAAATGATGATACCATGATAATAAGACTACTTTAAGTTGTTAAATAATCTTAACAACATATTTCCCTGAACCGGTTTAGTAAAATTATTTCAGTGATACCTCTGTAATCGATCGCAATATGTGCAATATTGTTGATTCAAATATGACACGTTTCTTCAAACATCAAGTGTTCCTCAAGGGTCCATACTTGGACCTCTTTTATTTGATATATTTATTAACGATATTGCGGAAAATCTTAATATACAGTACCTATTATATGCTGATGATGTAAAATTGTTTTGTCAATTGTCAATTTTGTTTTGGACTGTGAGAATCTTCAGAATAACCTTGTTTAACTTAACAACTGGTGTAACAGAAATATGTTGTCTCTTAATATCAACAACTGTAGTGTTATGTCGTTTAATCGAAAAAAAAAATGCGTATCATGTTTGATTACATATGGCAAGACAGCATTGTCAAGATGTCTCATAGACATAGGTGTTATTTTTGACTGTCAGTTGAATTTCTTACAGCACATCCACAGTTCCGTATACAACACATACAGGAGTTTGGGATTTATTTTCCGAAACTCTTAAAGATTTCAGGAATCAGTCTACTTTGCGATACAACTTTTGTGAGATTCAAACTTTGAATACGGTTCAGTTATATGGAATCCAATTTATATTACATACAGTATGCGCCAAAAGTATGGAATAAATTCAATAAAAACGAAACAATTATTTTTTGGGAAAAATCCTCGAACAGGTCGATTTTTAATTTAAAAAATACATATTTTAGCGTAAAATGCGATTTTCAAATGTCATTTGTTTTTGAGTAATGACGTCATCGATTTTTTTTAAATGGCAACACCATAATATGTAAAATTAGAACTCAATTGGAAAATTTTTATGCATACAAATTTCTACATAGTGTAGACATTCTGCCAAGCTATAACAATGTCTAATAGAAACGTACTTGTCCAAACTAAATCTGTAGGTCGTCAAATACGACTAACAATCTAAAAATCAATTCTACGGTGGTAGCTTGTATACGTACGAGACGGTTTTATTTTAAAAGCGCCGTTTTAATAACGTATTTGTGCCGATTACGTTATACATTGTTAAACAAGCAAAGGGACATTTAAGGCCAATATAAAAAGACGTGCATGCGAAAACGTAATTAACAATTACTGCTCTTATCGCAAATCTGTTGTGTTTATTATTAATGCAAGGCAATTAGACTGCACGAAAACGCCTGGATCAATGGTCCTAATTAAATAATCAATTGTTTCAGTTAACGAATGCCAAAACGGTTTAACTAGGCTCTACAGCTTTTCGTTGCCTTTATAACAGGTTATTGACTGGGTGGATTCTAGTTATTTCCATAACGTAATATTTAGATACATTAAAAACTAATAAATAGTGTTGGTCAATTTCAGTACATGGCACATTTAACAGAGAGCGGCTTTAGGGAAATAGGCGCGCAAATTATTCAATAATTTTACGTGATTGCGTTAGACCAATATTATATTATGTAGTTGCTACCAAATTCGTTGCAACAAAAAAATATCGTGTAAAAACAGTTACATTTTTTTTCTTGTGACGCAATAGAATACCGTCCTGTTGAAACTACACACAACATCAAAAATCTTGGATCCCTCTCATTCTTAATAAAGAAATCTTTTTGTCAGAAAAACCAAATACATTTATAAGTATATTGTTTTCTGAATCTTTTTTTGCAAAAAGAATATGTTCCATAAACTGAGTACTTAGATAATTAAAAACCAGTAAATGTGTGACATTTTTTAATAAAATTTATTAAATCAAAAAGAAGTAACAAAGCAAGTTCTCTACTTGACTAATGTTCCAATAGATATTGACATGTTTGTGCATTGAGATAATCAAGCGGTTAACGATCTCTTGCGGAATATTGTTCCATTCCTCTTCTGCCGCTACGACTAAATCATTGGCAGTCTGAGCTGGAAGAATATGATTATGAATGGCTCTAGCAATCCCACATGTTTTCAATAGGATTCATGTCAGGAAAGTTGGCTGGCCAATCTAATCTATTGATATGTCCTACTTTGAGTGTCTCTTGAACTCTTCTTGCGCGATGTGGTCGATCGTTGTCGTCCATAAACACAAAATTTTCACCTAATTCATTACGTACAGGGTAGATAATGGGCGTGATAACTTGTTCGATTTAAATTTGACTGGTCATATTCTGTGGTATGAGAATTAAAGGGGTGCGTTGGTTGAACATTATTCCACCCCAAAACATTACGGTACCCCCTTCAAACGGAGCAACTTCACGGGGAAAATGAAGTTGCTGTTGATGCCCTGGTTCTCTCCAGACCATCAGTAACCAGCCCAATTCTGGATTCGTCTGTAAATAAGACCTACCGCCACTGGCGTGAAAGGCAACCCCTATGCTTTCGCGCCTACTGGTGACGGGCAGCATGATGCCTTGGAAGTAGCTTGGGGACCCGTAATGGTATTCTAGTACGTAAATTTGCGTTGTGGCGTCGTCTTCGACTAGTAGGTGTCGATATAACACGGCGAAACGTACCTTGAAAGTGGGCCCTGAGAGATGAAGCCAAAGGTGTGCGGTGTCTACGGGCATATTGCACCAAATACTGATCTTCCCTTTCATTAGATACTCGAGGACGTTCACTACGTGCTCTGTTTTCCACTGTATCAAATTCTTCATATCTGTGTACTATTCGTACAACAGATGATCTAGGAATGCACATGTTCGATATTTGATGATTAGAATCTCCTGCATCATGTAAGGCAGTTATTCTTCCTCGGGTAAACGCAGAAATTTCACGTCCTGACAAAAGCACTAGGTTTAATCGAATCATTTAATATACCAGGGATCCAAGAATTTTGACGTTGTGTGTACATTCCGAACCAAGTGAACCAGGTAATTTTTATTTACAAAATATAAGTACTCATTTCCGTTTGAATTATTGGGTAGAATAAGTGATCCAATAAGTCATTCATTCACGATATCAGTTTATTAACTGAAAATTCTTCTATAAAATGAAATTGGGCTAGTTACGAACGTCATGGCCGATAAAAATAGCTTAAACTTTCACAATAATATACAGTTTCTATTGAGAACTTGCTGCTTTAAAAGCTGTTCACAAAATTGTGGTCTTTCTTGTAGAGTACTCCATACGGCATAGAGGAAAATATCTCGTTGATTTGCTATTGAAGAAGTACTTGCAAAATAATTTTCTACTGTGGAATGTATATTTTCTTCGACTTGTAAAGTAAGATGGAATCATTCACGGCAGGTACTGCAAATGCTGTCGTTTCACATGATTTACATTGATATCTGGTATACGCTATTGTATTAAGGCCCACTTCTAATAGCAAAATCAACATAGAAACAAAGTCGAGGAATGCGTACGAGTCTAGTTCTAAACCGAGAACGGAATTTAAAAATGTTGCTATAGCATTGCACAAACCAAAGGGCAATCCATTAAATTCAATAATTTTCGTGTAGGCACTGGAAATTCTACCGCTTCACACGATTGTGCATATGAACTACTTGTCATTTACTGATATCACAAATCATTAAATATTAAAGTTGGAACTAATTAATTCATATTTTGTATCTTGAAAAAATAATTAACTCTTCATAACCTATGTATAATTAGAGTTAGGCGTACGGTGATGAAATAATATTATAGTTCATATATAGAATTCATTAATATATAACGCGATATTATGTGCATTATTGTGTAATAATTACTTTTTAATTGAGTAATAGATATTTTATTGCAACTAATCAAAAGCGTAATAAATTATTAACAATGTCCATATATATTTTACAATACAGAATTAATAACTATTTGACAGATTGAAAATTGCTATGTAAATAGTGAGCCATTCTGTATTTCTTACTCCTACCACTAATAATTGACAATAACTAGACAAAATGTATAACTTTAATTCATTTTTAATATTGCTCATGCAAATGAAGAAAAAAAGAAGTAAAATGACCAGTATAATATGGAAGAAATAAAAAAAATAAATAACATCATGGTATTAACACGCAAGTAAGGTAAAATAAACTTTGATAAATGATTTGAAGTAAAATATTAGGTATATAAATGTCATTAAATCTATCCAGCATAGGTTCACTATTTCTGCATATCACCCGCAGTGTTAATCACGAGGAAACCAAAATGCAAACACTGTACATTTTTTCACAATTTACAGCAATTTTCATAATCGCTCATTAAATATTATAAATATTTATAGTTAGTATTAATGCATGAAATAATTTTTATCGCTCTAAGTGATTTAATTTAAATAATGAGCTATTAATTATACGCTGCAATATGTTATTTTAATATTACCCCATACTTAGGTTAAACAAATTTAATGTGACTTTTATTATAGTTGAAATTTATTAGTATTTCGCATGATTAAAAAAACGCACAACGAGAATTACCCCATAAGCATAACACACAGATTAATCGCATCAGACGTGTATGCAAATTGTGGAAATTAAAACTGCACACAACGTTTTATTGCAGCCACGGCACAATCTCTAATTATATATAAAGGTTGAAAGCTAATTTTTCACCGTGAAATATTTAAGTTCTAAGACCGAAAGTAATTAAATAAGCGGCGAGATATTAAGTTAACTTTATAGATTTTTTTTTCTACGACTGTATTAGAAACGCGTGTATTATAAACCTCCTAGTAGCAACGCAACGTAGTACATTGTCAGTTCCCGCATCATTTACGACAGTAAACAATACAGACATGTTCATTCCTTCATTAGTACAGTATTATTTACGTTAATATTTTTCTGCTGTGACGTAGGTCTTCTCAATATAAGGGAACTGTATAAGTGCTTTCGAAAAGTAACGAATAAATTCATTATTTTTTAAATTGAGAAGATTTCAAAAAAATCCCCTGGCACGTCGATTTTGTTTTTAAAAAAGGCACTTTTTGTCATACGACCCACATTTGTGACGTCATCGTTGTTCGCGATATGACGTCATCCACTATTTTTTTAAATAGCAACCTCCAATTTTGACCATGTCATTTGAAAGTGCGTATCATTCTACAAACATACATCATGAAAAGTTATGGTGTTACATAAAAAAAATTTCAAGAAAATAATGTTTGAAGATTTTAAAATTTTATTTTCACAATACTGAAAATGATAATGATTATGTAAAAAATCGACTAAATTAAATGTTCAAATTGTGCACCGTTGGCTGCCTGACAGTAGCCAAGACGATTAATAAATTCTTTTTGGACATCATCAATAACTTCAGGAGGCATACGATATATCTCGTGACGAATTCTTGCTTTTAAATCTTCTAAATTAACCGGTCTAGTAACGTATACTTTCCTTTTTAAGTATCCCCACAAGAAATAATCTAGGGGTCTCAAATTAGGCGATCTGGCTGGCCACTCAATCGGCCCCCTTCTCCCTATCCAAGGATTCGGGAACAGCTCATCTAAATAAGCACGGACAGGTGTTGCATAATGGAGTGGTGCACAGAATTGTGAAAATTAAATTTTAAAATCTTCAAACATTATTTTCTTGAAATGTTTGTTATGTAACACTATAATTTTTCATGATGTATGTATGTAGAATGACACGCTCTTTCAAATCGCATGGTCAAAATTGGCTATTTAAAAAAATTGTCGATGACGTCACAAATATGGGTCGTATGTCAAAAAGTGCCTTTTTAAAAACAAAATTGACGTGTTCGGAAACTTCTCAATTTCAAAAATAATAAATTTATTCGATACTATGCGAACTTATAAAACTACAATGACAATCATGTTTTATTTTCATTGTTTCCTAAACTGCCTATTACTATTACATTATACTATTTTTGCACAGTTCCCTTCAAATAATAAGGATTTTTTTTAAATGTTTAAGGATAATTGAAATCAGTAGTAAATATCAATAAATAATCATTAAATTAATTTAAAAAAAATATATAAATGTTAAATATTATGGCATAAATTTATAAATACTTCGTGTAAAACCATACATTTTGTACTTACCCAACAGTAAACAAAGGAAAGTTACGTTTAACAATATTGTAAGTTCACCACATCACCACTAATAAGTATGGCATTACCTATACAGTATTTTGACTATGTATATATGACCCACAAATGCCACAAAAACGCAAAAATATAATAAACAAACGCCTGGTTATATGGTAACGCAAACAAACCGCGCTGAACGGTGTAATAGTCTTAATAACTTAAATAACTGAACACCAAAAATATAATGATAATAATCACTCACCTGGTGACCAAAAATGTAATCACACCTGACACCAAATTGCAACGTGTGACTCTCGTGTCGGTGGCACCTGATATCAATTTTGTAATGCTCGGGAAATGTCTATTTTTCTTTTTATTCCAATATTTTTAATTAAATCTCAACCTGAAGCTTTTGGGTTCGGCCACGGCTAACGTTGAAGGAATGAAATCCTTCGTGAAATCCAAGAAAATGATGTTAATCTCAAAAAGACAACGGAGACTGCTAATTTCGCATTTTTAAGCCTCATGTCCTTAATAATCAACATCCTGTATTATGACTAACTTTTTAAAAGTTATTTTGAGAACCTCTATCCATGATAAGTTTAAAACAAATATTCATTGTCTGGACCTCGCCAGAGTAAATTTTTAAAATAAACAAATACTATGTCGTCTATCCTTAGCCTTAGGTTAATTTAATTCTATATAAAATGTACTAGATTTTTCGGTTTACTACAACGGCATATAACGTCACACCAATAATATCTCGTTTTCGGCCTCGTGTGTACATTCTCTGACAATTTATTACAAGTTAATATTTTAGTTATTATGTGATTATTGCCGCCAGACACATGTTCTGGCCTTTCAACATGTTTGAAAGATTACCCTGTAATTACATTTCACACCAATATAAAATTCGTGCAACTTTATCAACATAACATAAACGTTTCCGATTTTTTATTATATAGCATAAAACTAGTGTCAGTGAGTCACAAACAGTGACATCTAACCGTGTTATGGTGCATCTAACCGAAGCATTTTTTTATTTAAATTAAAATAGCAAATCAATACAAAACCTACTCTTACATTCTTCAATTGGAAATTTGTATTATACTTTGCTAAAATGAGTTAAAATTCATACCTTCAACTTGTTACCTTTTTTGATACAATCTTAATGTAAATCGATTTTTACATTAAGATTCCTGGAGTTTCAGCACTATTTACCACATTTACAAAGTAAACTGGAATACAGTTGTTTAAATCCTTACTTCATAAATCACACGTAAGTAAGAGGGAGACTTTAATATAGTTGTTATAATAATACCATCGCATAATAGTTCTAGCATATAGTCCCTTGTTTCCGACGAGGCAAAGAGTTTTCGAAATGGTTAGCCAATAGACTGGCCACAATACTTAATAACTGTACCAAAAGTCATACAAAATTGTATTTTTTAAGCTGATGTGATTTAAAAATTTACTTAACCTAATAAGCATATCAGTACTCATATTTCTTTAAACATGATTTATATGCAATAATTTGTAACAACAATCGATTGTGTATACCTCAGGTAGAGGTAACTGGACAATTGTGTTCTTAATGTAACACAAACACTAACTAACATTACGCAAAGACGTGTTCATACATTAATCAGCCCTCTAGACCACATGTTAACTGTGGTATTTTGATATGTTAGGCGTACTAATATTATTCTTAGACAAACAGCCATTTCAACATGTAATAAACAGATCGCCAATAAAATTATAACTTTCTGAACAAAACATTTCTATATTGCGTAAGCTTCCGAATCAAGTCACATGGATCTGTCAAAAAAGGCATTTAATAAATATGGTATCCTTAAGTAGGATGGTACTTCAGCCTTCTTACTTAAGGATTGTGTCATGTTAGTGCAGACTTTTACTACAAAAAATAATGTGCAAAGAAGATTTGTAGTAACAGACGATTGGGTAACATTTGTTAATCATTATGTGCAACTCCTACCAAAAAGGTTCAAAATGAGCGCTTCTTTTATCGGTATGAGCATGGCAGATGTTTAAATCAGGTTGGAAAGCATGCAAATCCGTACACCGGCCACTCGTTTCGAAGAACGTCCTCTACATTACTATCAAATGCTCCAGGTGTGGATATTTTATATATGATAAGACACGGGGAGGTGGAAGTCGTCAGAGCTACCGGAAGGATATAAACAAATTCAGTAACCTATAAAATAGAAGTTTTTAATAAAATCATGCCCGAAAAATCGATATCTATTCAACAAATCAAACATCCAGAAACATAATTTTAACATCATGCTGCACAAATGGACAAGCAAGTCAATATTTCTAGTGATGTTGTTCAATCAACATTTGCCGTTAAATCTTTCTGGAACATACAACAATTGTAATTTTACATTTAATTTCTATTCTAAATCAACATTTGACATTAATAATTTAACGTTTTTATTTTTTCTTTGCCGAAAGTTTTTTCATACTTAGCAATAGCATAACTAGCATATTTTACTTTGGCTTACCTCTTTAAAATAAAAAATTATACTTTCGAAGGGGGGGGAGGTGATAGTAAAGAAAATTATATTTGACATAGTAACAATTTCAAAGGACAAATGAACAATTATATCTATTTTCCAGTACGCTACTTACAATTTTCCAATCATTATGGGATATTAATATGAATAAATAATCGCAGCAATAACATTTCGGGGGTTCTACTTGTTTATAGAATGTGTCGAGATGAGGGAAGATAAGGGTAATTAATGTCTTTATGCATTGGTAAATAATTGAGGGAGCTTTTGAAAGCGATAGCTAAGCAGATAGTGTGGACACTGAATCATTAAGTTATGATATATAATGCTAGTAGCGTGTTTGTATTGTATTCTATTAGCTAGTACATTGTCGGCTGATTGCCGCCCGGGGACAGGTGTTAGGTGTGATTCTATTTAATTACACATGAATTACCTTATAATCGATTCTATAAACTAAATTTCATTAGCATAGCAGATAGACGCTTGTAACAACAAATCTAGTGTTGTGTTTCTTGCGAAACTGACAAACTGAAACAATATCAGTCTGCTATTTCCAAAATAGACGGTAAATTGCAAAGCAGCCTTAAATTGTATTACTGAGGAAAATAAGTGGATGTGAAAATTAAATTTATGCGTATTAGCCCAAAATTATTTGGGAGAAAGTGAATAAATATGCACGGGAAGTTTTTTATGCTCCGGGCAGGATCCGGTGTATATAAAAATCAGACCATTGACGCCAGTCAATAGTCTGATTTTTCACGCTGTTAAGTATGCATTCGGATACAGCAATCTTGTTGGTCACTGAGTCCTTAATGTATGTCTACGGAAGAAGACTGCCAACCATCCAACCATTTTAATGTTGCTAAGTCTGCTCCAGAATGTTCAATCATTGTAGCTACAAAACGCCGGAAGCAATGTCCAGTATACATTTCTGAATTTATCAGTTTTAAAAACTCAGCTATCTTCTGTGGAATTTTATAAATGGTGTTTATTCCCACAGATTGAACAGTGCATTTTTTGTCGATAGTTGATGAACATAATGAATAACAGCTAACTGTCATGAGGAACAAGAAATAAATAGGAGAATAATAAAAGCAAACAGTAGTTCGGCAGCAGTCAACCACTTATTGAAATCAAAAAATTTGTCCAGAGGAGTAAAATTTAGAATGTATAAAACAATTTTGAGACCGACAGCGCTGTATGGTAGTGAAACCTGGGTTCTCAATAAGAAGTCAAGAGGAAACCTTTTAAGGTGGGAAAGGAAAATCTTAAGGAGAATTCTAGGGGGTAAGAAGACGGAGGAAGTCTATGTAAGGAGAAACAATGAGGAAATATATGCAATGCACCAGGCACCAACAATAGACGAATTTGTAAAAACCAGAAGAGTGCAGTGGCTAAGGCATATAGAGCGTATGGAAGATGAAAGGGCAGTTAAGAAAATAGTAGGGAGTAAACCTAACTACAAGAAAAAAAAGATGTAGACCGAGGAAGCGATGGAGAGAGGCAGTGGCAATAGATCTAAGGGAGAAAAATGTAACGGATTGCAAAAGAAAGGCGAAGGACAGAATGGAATGGAGGAGAATAACACAGCTCTGGGCCTAAAAGGCCTGTAAACAGCTTCATATATAGTTGATGAACAATTTGTTATAGGGCACGCTCTTAGCACGAAGGGCGATGAATTTTCGTATAATCTTTAAAACATTGTGTCCAAATTTCTTATTCGTAATAGAGAACATCGGGATTTTCTTGATTTTGATGTCGAGAGAGAAACAAGTATTACAAATTGTCGATCATCAATGTTTCCTTCTAATATCTGCAACTCATCCAAACAGTGCGCTCCATATAAAACCCCTTATAGCTCTAACCTGTAATCCAAATAAGTAATATACACATTTATTTTAGAGGTTATTTTGGGTTTTATCTTGACAATGAGATAATCATCGTCTGCATCAGTTTGTACAAATTTTATCACATCTTCCAACTACAAAATGTTGGACTTTTTTGGTTTGTAATCGCTAGTTAATTGTTTTAGGAAAACTATGAGCTTGCTGTATCTACAAACAAAAGTTCAATTGATGCTACAGGATTTTTAAACGCTCCTCAGTTAACTCTTACCTTGAAATATTGATATTTTTATTCACCAGTGTGGTATTTACATGACGTGCCTTTGTTCGAATATCAGATGGTAGTAATTCCTTTTTTTATCTCATTTTCAGACATTTCTGCCTCCAACAACCACACAAAACGACACCAAAGGATAAATAAATGTTGACACTACATGATCACACAATGACAACCCAAAGGAATAGCTTTGTTTAATAATCAAATTCCATATAAACAAATGTTAACTATGCAAAGTTTCCCTAATGTCGGAAAAAATAAAATAAGGAAATATTTACTGAAATTCATTTAATGCAAAAAATGTTTAAAATGTTCTCCACCTTGTTGCTGACAATAACCTAATCGATAATAAAAAGCATTCCGAACATTTTGTACCTAACGTTACTTGCCTAACCTTATTTTCTGTTGAAACTCGGCGATGTCGTTAGATTTAGTAATATAAACCTTGTTTTTTAGATATTTTAAACAAAAAACTGTATGGGGTAAGAACGGGTGATCTTGCTGGTACCCCAATTAGGCCCCTTCTTCCAATCCACCTGTTCGGAACACTTCGTTAAGATACTCCCGCACATTTTGAGGAAAATATGGTGGTGCCTCGTCTTGTTGAAACCATATCCGTTGGTCAAATAAATCGGGATATAAATTACTGGGGAATAAAACTGCTAAAGCAGGAACCAGTTCATTTTGGAGAATAGTTAGGTATGTTTGTTCGGTTACATTTTAATTGAAAAATAGAGGACCTAGTATGAGATCCCCAATAATTTCAGCCCAGATGTTTGTTTTTTGAAGTCTTTGAATATGGCATTCACGCATCCAGTAGGGATTTTTGTCAGCCCAATAATGGTTGTTGTGTCGTTGAACCCATATAATGTGAAAGTAGCTTCATTAGAAAGCAGCACCCATTCCAAAGCAATTTGCCCACCATCGATAAAAGCCAGAATTCGTTTACAAAAGTCAAATATTATCGGGCTGATAAGGTATGGAATTGTTATTATGATTCATTAAGTAATAAAATAATATATACATTCAAGAAGTTTCAGAAAGCATTTCCTTATTTTATTTTTTTCGGCACATTGCTTATAAGGGCCGGTTGTATAAAACAAATCAGATCTTAGGTTCAACGGAACGCCGATCAACCTGTGAACTACGTTCATTCGTTATTACATTGTTCTATGTAAACTGAACTTTAGTTCAGCTGAACTATGATTAGTTTATGTTGGCACCATTAACATGTGGTTACTTTTAGGTTTTTCCAATTTTTGACATTGATATGACATTATAAAATGTACTTATAAAAAATTAGCTTAGTTTGCACAGTACACAAATTAGTTTCCAATCGTCCAGAGCGTGCGCATTCTAACAAAACAATGGATTTTCAGTCTTATGGAGACATTATAAATAAACTGCGCATGTGCCAGACTATTGGAAACGGTTTCCAACTGTTGTCGAACGCTTGTTAAGAATAAAAACCAAAATATATCCATTTTATTTACGGACGACTGATGATATATCCACTGATATCAAACAAGTTAGGTAATTTTGTTACATTGAAAGAAAAATAACCTTTTCGATTTCTAAAATTTTCTGGTTCTTCTTCACCTGGAGATTGAATCTTGATACGGGTCACTTTATTAATAACTACTTGCTGTTGATTTGTCTACACCAGAAAAATCTCCAACTACATGCAAAATACATCCCGTTGTGAGAAATCTTTAAGTTGCTTTACTTGCAATAGTAAAAACAAACTATTTATACTTTCTGCTTGAGGAAGAAATTACTGGAGAAACACCTTTAATGATTTAAGCAATTGTGTTTTTTTGTTAAGCGAAAATTCATTCTTTCCATTTAGTAAAGTGATTATTACGTTCCCTAAATGTCCAGGGGTTCCTAAGATTCATTGCAGCATCCACAACGCCCAAAACATCTTCATCATCACTTATAACTTATAACAAAAGAAAAGTTTATGACGATAGAAAATCACTTTGATCGACAGTTCAACTTCTAATCGGCCGAAATTGGGCGTTCATTTGAACTCTGGATTTGTACTAAGATCAGTGTGAAATACGGTTGGTACAACAATTTCTTTTACTTTGAACTACAGTTCGACATTGAACTACAGTTCAACTTGTTTATACAACCGGCCCTAAAAAAAGAAAAACAAAATACGTAATTGAATGGATCTGGATCTAAAATACTTACCTAATAAATTTGGTCCGTATAGATGTTCTAATCATTTCACACATTTCTTTTATTAAATGTTTTCTCCCTACCACATTAGTGATATGAAGTAAAATGACATCACGTGAATGTTTTCTTTTCATTGTAGTTCCTGTCTTATATTTTTATATCTTAAGCACTTTATACAAAAATAATACACCTCAGTAAAAGCGCCAAGTAATTTACGGGTGAAAATATTCGTCAGTAATTTGTGAACGATTCGGAACTCTCACTCGAAATTCTCATTTCAGGCGAAGGAAGTTGCAATTCGAATGACGGCGTCTCCGAGCTGCGATACGGAAAGATCGGGAGCGGTTCCGAAGACGAGGGGACCGTCAACAATTCCGGCCATTCAGAGGGTGACAACTGCAAAAAGAAACATCGCCGGAATAGGACCACCTTCACCACTTACCAGCTCCACGAACTCGAGAGGGCCTTCGAGAAGAGTCACTACCCCGATGTGTACAGCAGGGAGGAGTTGGCGATGAAGGTCAATTTGCCAGAAGTCAGAGTGCAGGTAAGACAATCATTAAGTGTTATTGATCACAAAAAAAACGCAATCTCGTATTCATCAAGTTTCACAAACAAAACAAAATAGTATATTAAAGTATAAGTGGATATTGAGATATTAAGTATTTTAAAGACCAGTCATTCACGAATGCTTTACTTTATTTTTTTATTAGTACACTTTGAAATCATAATGTAAAGTTTAGACTTCATGTTTCTCGGGTAGTTGATTTTGCCATGCTTTAAACTTTAAAACATGCACGTTTTTAAAAGTTGTATTTGAAAATGCTGCGGCAACAACTTACTGCACAGGAATTTCAGGAAACAACTGCGGACTAATGCCCCTACCAGCATAGAATTGCACCTGAAATATGCAAATAGTCAACATTTACCAATTTTGAGATTATTAGCTCTCATCAGTACGCCACGATTAACCCTAGCTGTTCATGTCTCTCAAACTTTGGAATGAGAAAACCTATCTTAAAAAAGTTACAGAATAAAATGTCGGCTTGTAGAGGTGGGCCTCCGGGCTTGTTCTATCAGAAGTTGTGCCTAAATAAAAAAAATACTTAAAATAATAGAATAACACTTTGATGGAACAAATTATGAAGATGATTTAACACCAATTATGCGAAATCGTTAAAGTAAGCAATAAGTTATCAAACACTTCTTTTTTTTGTTAGTTGAAATAGTCAGCGTAATTTTATTTTAATCGTCTGTTTTATTTTAATAAAAATGTTCTTGCGGCAACAATCAATCAAAGTTGGCATCAAGAAAACTGTTGCTCCAAGAGTTTGTCTTTTCTCAGTGTTGTTTTCACATTCAAAAATCTTGCCCAGAGCTTCGGTATTGCTAAAACCGACACTGTATGTACCTTCAGCACCATTGTTTTGTCGAATAGCAGTAAAACTAGTAATATATTACATTTTCCAATCCCAATGGCGAATTATTTTCTTTTATTTAAATTATGTATTCCATAGCTGTAAAAATAGAGAACGTCACTGAAAACATGAAACGCCGGACAGCATCAAAATGAATTCGTAATTTAAATGGAAATTAGGGATAAAAAATGCAATTTTTAATAAAAGCAAATGAGCGCAGCATCAATAAAAAAATATATAAAAACATAAACGTTTCATTTTCCAACCTAAATGAAATATTTCCAATTATCCTTTTTATCAGAAATGAGCAACGGACTGTAAATGTCCAATTAAATTCCGTTTCAGGCCACGCATGATGAACCGCGTTTTGTGTTCGCTGCTAACGAATTTCCAATAAAAATATTAATTCGCCAATAATACAAACAAATGAAAAATTGATTATGTTGGTGTAACGTTCGTAAAAGCAAACATCTGGGCGGTGAAATGTTTTCAGTGATTCGTTTCCGATAAATTCACAATTAGACGTAAAGTAGAGACGAGAGTAGTCTTTATACAGGGTGTTCAGAAATAAAGGGCAAATTTTTCCACAAATTTCTCTCGAAAAAATTACTTTTCCTTCATGGGTCCAAAGATTCTTTCTAAAGCACCCAATTTTATAATTTGCAGGTTATACGACGATGTTTTATTCCATATACATATTTATTTTCTTACAGCGGCAAGTATTATTATTTTGTCGTCAATAACTGAATTATATTATAAATTTATCACAAGAACGTTTTGGCAACTAAATAAAAAAACAGCTTATACGCCAAATATACAGGGTTAACTATGACTAAGTACAAAAATGTTAACTACGTGCTCAGGGAGGCCTAAAAGACAATAAAAAAAATATTCCAGAATTTTAGCTCGATATTTAAAAAATGAGGAAAAACCCCCTTTCCTGCAGAAAGTCGGCGCCTATGGTAAGCATCGACTGAGGCTTAGATCCGTAAAGCTTACATCTGTCAACAATGTCGAGTACCATACGGTCATTTTGCAGCGTTTCTAAATGCAGAAACAACAAAAAATAACATTCTTATTAGTAACAATACCTGACAGATAGGTAACAGTTAATCCAGTTAACTTTAGTATTTTGCATTCGTTCTTTATTATTTTGATCGAGAGTTATTAGAAAATATCTGTACTTGACACAAATTCCTTTATTTAATAACTATAAAACATTTAAAATTAAAATAAGGCACTAAAAATTGAAGAACACAAAACACACGAATTAAATTATGACATGAAAGCGAATTTTACCGTTGTCTTGTTGGTTGCCTACTCTGACTCTGTAAAACGTGCGGAAGGCTGGTCGCATAGGCGGCGTTAAATAAGGAACTAATATATATTGAAAAAAATTTTTTTTGGCTTTATAAATAAGTTATTTTTTTCCATTAATTCTTAATATACTTGGAGACAATTTTACTTGTGAGAGCAAATAGTTGTATTATACACTGTAATATAGTTGTTATGTAATGATATTATCAGTTGTAAAACAAAAATTTTGACTGTGATTTTGTTTCCTTTGACTCAAAGTCACAT
Organism: Monochamus alternatus; assembly: GCA_037114965.1. Taxonomy (NCBI): domain Eukaryota; kingdom Metazoa; phylum Arthropoda; class Insecta; order Coleoptera; family Cerambycidae; genus Monochamus; species Monochamus alternatus. The sequence continues at coordinate 84,862,012 of CM073427.1, forward strand.
TGCAGACCATTCTATAAAACAAATTTGATATAACAAAATTGAAGGACCTTGTTTTGTTTGTGTCATAGCGAACATAGAAGTCTAGTTTTACCTCTTGCTTTAGCTTTCATAACAGTCATTGCGTAAGAATAAACATGTCAAGTTTAAGTTAGTGAAAAAAATCAAAAAAAGTGGCGCATTTAGAAAAAAAATAAAGAAATGTTGCCAAAATAAAAAAAAAACTCTTTATAGAATCATTATTTTCAGTATTTTACAGAAATCGCTCAGTTAGCGAAATTGTCATTTAATGCTGGTTTTTACAATCAAATTATTTTATATGCGGCAGCCATTTTGACAGCACTGAAAATCATTGTGACGTATAACTACAGGGTGTTAAAAAAAGAATGTAAAATATTTAAGGAGGTAATAGTACGAACCAAAATAAGCAGAAAAGTCTCAATAAACATGGATCCGCAAAGTAACTGTTGCGGAGATATGGAATGTTTTATGTTTTTTAGCCCCTTTTTTTATTTTGCAAAAACGTTGTGTATTTTCTTATAATAGTTGGTTGATGTTTAGTGAAATAAACAGTACGTATTTGACAGTTGTTCTCAGTGCACAAGTTTTCTTTCACTATGGCTGGTTACTCTATCGCAGAATTAACAGACATGCATTTCATGTATGATCGTGCTAATGGGAACGCCACCGAAGCGCGACGTCTTTATCTTGACACTTATCCAAATCTCCAGATTCCTTCACAACGCATGTTTGGAAGAATTCACCAAAGATTGCGTGATACCGGTTCCTTGAGCAAACAATGCCATTTATCCAGAAGACCAAGGTCGGTATCCACTTCTAGAGCAATAGATGAAATTCTAGCACTGGTAGAGCAGAATCCAGATACGAGTGTGCGGAGAATATCAGCCGAGGTAGGAATTAATGGTTCTCTTGTTTGGAGAATCCTTCACGAGCAACTGCTTTATCCATACCATGTGCAAGCAGTACAGGCTGTAAATCCAATAAATGATCACCAAGCACGTTTGGTTTTTTGCCGCTGGTTTCTACGTCATGATGCTGAAGACCCTCGTATAACTTGCAATCATCCTTTTTGCTGATGAGGCCGGGTTCACAAGAAATGTGTTTAATTTTCACAATACGCATATTTGGACCGACGAAAATCCTCATGCTCTAATAGAATCTGAACATCAGGCACGTTCTTCATTAAACATTTGGATGGCTATTTTCTAGGTTCTGTTGTTTTACAAAACCGATTAACAAGCGCTGCTTACCCCAACTTTCTGCAGAATACACTGAGTTTTTGGAAAACATTCCTTTGAATCAGAGGCAACAAATGTGGTTCCAGCATGATGGTGCTCTAACTCATTTTTCCGTTAGAGAGCATTTACACCAAACTTTTCCACATAGATGGGCAGAAAGGGCCGGACCTGTTTTATGGCCTCCAAGATCGCCTGATCTGAACCCTTTAGATTTCTTTGTTTGGGGATATTTGAAGACATTAGCGTATGATACTTCTGTAAATAGCCTGGAAGAGCTGCAGCTAAGGATTAATCAAAAGTGTCAAGAAATCCAAACCAAGGAGGGTGTTTTCGAAAGAGTTCGAATATCGTTGACTGCTTGGAAATGGACGGAAGGCACTTTGAAAATCTTCTGTAACTTTGTTTTTTGTTTGTTAAAAGCTTCCTTTGTCGGTTTATTCCTAATAAAATAAAATATCTGAAAAACGAATAGTGGTCCATATCTCCGCAATCGTTACTTTGCGGACCCATGTTTGTTAAGACTTTTCTGCTTATTTTGGTTCATGCTATTACCTCCTGAAATATTTTATACTCTTTTATATAAAATTATCAGAAATTTAGCCGATTTCCTAATATTGAATAGTCAAACCGAAGACAATTATAAAAAGTAATGATGATTTTAATGCTCTTGGCACTACTTTTAACGTCAAAAACTATGAAATTTAAAAAAAAAACTTTTTTTAATTATTATAGTATTGATGATAATCACTTAACACGCGGCATATGTAAAATTTACTCAATATGGGCCATACAAATCACAATAAAAATTTCTCCGCAATAGAAATTGCTTTCACAAAGTGCAGTAAAACACGTAAAATAATAGAGTAATACACAACACATTTCAGTTGCAGACATTGTGATTAAACAGAAATGCTAGTTACTTTTTACGTTCTGACACCTTTACGATACAGTTAATAAATAATTTACTTTTATTGATGGATTTTATGCTATAAAAATATCGTATTATTGCTACTAAGGTTACCAAAATACAGTCTTTATAAAATTGTTGTTTAGTTGATTTGTTGCTATTATACAACTATTTTTAGTTTCAAACAGGCCTTACAATATCTCAACAGCGACTAAAATTCTTTATAATATGGTGCCAACTTTGGTAATATAGTTGCTGTATAAACATTCTTACAATTCTTCTGTGACTTGCTGTTATACAGTATGCGCCAAAAGTATGGAATAAATTCAATAAAAACGAAACAATTATTTTTTGGGAAAAATCCTCGAACAGGTCGATTTTTAATTTAAAAAATACATATTTTAGCGTAAAATGCGATTTTCAAATGTCATTTGTTTTCGAGTAATGACATCATCGATTTTTTTTAAATGACCATATTTTTTTCCTTGATTCTGAAAGATCGTTTAATTCTCTATCAGACGGTACTAAAATTTTGCCCTCTTACATAGGAAAGTTTTCGAGTAAATGACAATTGAATGTTAGAAAACGTAAATCAATTAAAATAAAGCAAAAACGTTATCAAGTTTAGTTTTTCGAATTCCATAGTTCTTTTATGGATCACGTAGGTGAAAATCTTTGCAAAGTGTCATTGTCACATCGACTTTCTAATAAGTATTGTAAGCGACATAGAAATTATTATTCAATTTAAAGTATTATGGCACATTTAGCTGTTACTCAAAGAATTGAAATTTTAATTCTTATCGGATGCGGGAATATGACTAGAACTCAGCAGGAAGTTTGCGATTTATTTAATGAAAAATATCCAGATCGCCCTATCAGCCAATCAACAGTCAGTAAGGTAGAGTCTAAATTTAGAGAAACTGGCAATGTTGTAAATATTCCAAAACCTGGACGTCCAAGCATTAATGAAAATCAGAAACAGAACATTTTGATAAGTATGGTGGATAATCCTCATAATTCTTCACGATTGGTTGCATTAAACAGTCGCACTAGTCAGAGCACAGTGCTACGTATCTTGAGGAAGGAAAAATATCATCCCTACAAAATTCAACTTGTGCAGGAACTCAATGAAGATGATCCCGATCGCCGCTTACATTTTTGCGAAATTGTAATGGATTTATGTCAAGGAAATAGAAATTTACACCGGCAAATACTTTTTTCAGATGAGGCCACATTTTGTCTGAATGGTAGAGTAAACCGTCAAACTTGCAGATATTGGAGTCGGGAAAATCCTAATTGGATGGCAGAGGCACATACCCAACACCCTCCGAAATTAAATGTGTGGGCTGGAATAGTTGACGACAGAATCGTAGGGCCTTTCTTCTTTGAAGGAACCCTTACAGGACAAAGATATTTAGAGTTTCTAGAAAATGACCTTATTCCAGCCCTTGCAGTAATTTTTCCTAACGATAATGACCCTGACATTCCTGACGATACCGTACGGTCTCAGCAAGACGGTGCACATCCGCACTATGCGCGCCCTGTACGAGATTTTTTGGACAACTGTTTTCCTGGGAGATGGATCGGCAGACGCGGACCGGTAGAATGGCCTGCAAGATCGCCAGATCTTACACCTCTTGACTATTTTTTATGGGGATACTCGAATAAACCACGTAATTTAGAAGAACTTCAAAATCGCATTCGGGACGAAATACACAGAATTACCCCAGAAATCATTCATAATGTCCAAGAAGAATTTCTTCAGACTTGCGCATTGTCAAGAAGTTGGTGGATGGCAATTCAAACATTTAATTTAAGTATAAAATTTAATCAATTGTATTTTATTTTACATACCTCAGAATTGTTACTTTTTTATGGATAAAATTTAAGTTTTCTAACATTCAATCGTCATTTACTCGAAAACTTTCCTATGTAAGAGGGCAAAATTTTAGTACCGTCTGATAGAGAATTAAACGATCTTTCAGAATCAAGGAAAAAAATATGGTCATTTAAAAAAAATCGATGATGTCATTACTCGAAAACAAATGACATTTGAAAGTCGCATTTTACGCTAAAATATGTATTTTTTAAATTAAAAATCGACCTGTTCGAGGATTTTTCCCAAAAAATAATTGTTTCGTTTTTGTTGAATTTATTCCATACTTTTGGCTCATACTGTATAAGATTTGTTTCGAAAACGTTTTTGTAGCTGTTATAACCCAAATTGCTTGTTGGGTAGCCATCGGGTGAAGATTTTTTCTAAATAAGTTTTACACCCAAACCTAAACTACTACCTAAAATTAAGATATAAGCAGCTTTTGCAATTTTGAAAAGAAGCTCAAAGTGTCACAAAGCCTAAATGTCCAGAATTTTTACAAGGGAAGAAGTATATAAATTTCTAAGTACTACAGATGATAAAATACTTTTAAATGTACATTGCACACTTATTTTTACCACACCAGCCAATTTTCCACCTATTTTTCCGAATAACCTCATCAACTTTTCGAATTTTCAAATCATTAGCTGCAAAAATGGATTGAGTTTGAGATCGACAACACACAATTTGCACCAAACAAACACTAAGATTTTTGAGAGATGCAATCTGTGTTACGCATAAGTTACATAATAAGTTTTGATGTTTATAAATAATTTTTAATGGACCTTATAAATGAGAACCAGATAAAGAAGTCCACGTCAAGTGGAGTATTTTATCTTTATAAATTTGTGATTTATAAATTGCTAGATTTCTCCAAGTATTTTAATAACACATTGTATATTTTATTACAAGCATTTTTTTTATTGATAATGATAATAAATTTGACCAAAAACAAAAGCGGTGTGACTATTACTTAAAGATGTTAAATGTTTGTTTTTATTTACTAAAATATTTCAGCAGTGCATAAATTGTAATATATTCATCAGTCTGTTCATTTTTCTAGAACTCAGTGGATTTGAATTTATATGTTTATTATGTATATTCGGTAATATAAAAATAGTAACTTTATAAGCTTGCGTTGTAGCAGTAAGCAAAGCAGACCAGATAGTATCAACATTTCTAATTCAAATATCTCGTGCCCAAGAAAGCAAACTTTTAGGGGTAAATGATTTTATGTGTTAGATATTTTGCATTTTCGCGTCCGCCAAAACGTTAACCTATTAAAAATGTCCGATTATCAGCGTTAATTTTATAATTACAGAATATTTAATTAAACTTATATGTTGATAGAATGATAAACCTATTAATTTATTTGCATATAAATTTTCCCCGAATAAGGTCGTGTTAAGTTTAATTTAATATTGTTATGATTTCTGATTAAAAATATTAACGTATATGCCAGGATGTGAGCACGCTATCCGTACCCAGTCACGAAATCACCCTAATTTTTTGGTTATTTATCGTTTTCTTTATGTTATTACCATTATTTATACCCGCTATAATTTCACGAAGATTTATTAGTGTTGTTTACCCATTAACCATTTACTTACAGTTATTTTTATAGAAAGCTGATTTATTTTATTTGATTAGGTCGGACTTTTATCGGGAATTTTTGCATGTAACTTAAAAAATGTCCACAATTCTCCCTAATGGAAATACATATTTATTGAATTATTTAAGGAAGTCGATATAATGGGCTTCTTTAACAGGATTTATACTCAGCTGACTCAAACAGTATATAATTCTATAAATTTCAATCCACGCAAACATGCATTTAGAAGAAAAATATGACTATCTTCCGTTTTTATAAATACCTAATAATATCAGGAACAAGAGAATAATATGCAAACGATATGTAGTAACGATAAAAGCTCTCATAGTAAGAAAAAACGTATGGGGGATACGATAAAGATAGAGGGACTGAAAGTAGTTATTTATATGTGCTAAAAGTGAAATTTTTTGGATGGAATACAACGCCGAAGGTCAAACAAATTAAAATCACTTTTAGCGCATACTGTTGCGTTAAAAAAATACTACTAAACTCGTTTATTAAAGAAAATTGGAATATTAACATTTTATCTAAGTTCCACAAACGTTGCTAGTCATAACTCCTTTTCTTCACATCGCCCTGTAAATAATTACCGATATAAATATATAGGTATTTTAATTTATAACTTCCATTTCCGCTTCTAGCAGATTGAAGTTCTCAAATATACACCTAGAAAAACAAAACACAATTTGTCAATATCGTCAATAGGATTCTTTAAGGAAATTATTGATTGAATTAGCGTCCTACCTTTAAAACTTCCTTGGAAATAGTTTCGGTAAATCCTTCTATTATCTTATCTCGCCACCTATTGTCTCAATTGTGAGTTAATGTAGTTCTCGATGCAAGATTTATTACAAGGATAAGCAAGGTTACTCGAACTTGTTGGTTAGCAGGAAGACATTCTGTGTGGTAGCAGACAAGCCGTGTTAGATTTTGGTTTTTAATAATCATCCGTTTTGGAATTAATTCTAACGACGTGTATTTAGTGGTTTTCGATAGTGGTTTGTGCGATCTATTTGGGCACTGATATTTGCATTGAAAACCGCACCGATTGGGATAATTGGCTACCAAACCGTGTTCAGTCGAAACATCCTCGTTTAAGGAAAGGAGTTCATCTTAAGGAAATCCTTCAATGAAGGTGGGATTGTTCTTAGTTACTTTTTCCTATAAATGTTCGGAAAATGTACAACTTATATAGGGTGTTTTATGGTTACTCGTAGGGTTTCCCTGGTTAGCTATTCTTTAAGTGGACTCCTCGTCTCCAGGTGTGCAGGCACCGTATCATACTGGTGAATCAACACTTGCTGGCTTCCTTCATCCCTTGGCCGATTCTTGCAGTTCCTTGCAACAAGAGGGGTAACTAGCCAACCTCGTGGACCAACATCAGGAGCCTGCCCCAGCGGATTTTCACGCGAGTAGACCTTAGTTTTAAGCCATTTTTATTGTAATTTTCCGATCATTTCACATATAAGGAAAAAGTGCAATTGTGCTATATTTATTGCACATTTGGATACAACTTGAATATTTTATTGGATAAACTTGTACATAGCAATTACACTTTCCCATCCATTTTCTATAACCGATAGTTATATAACAACTTTCACTCTGATAAAAAAAATTAATAAATAATTTACTATTAATCTTAAATTCTAGTAGTAGGATAATAAAGGAATCGTCGTAGCATAAGATGATATACTTACCTGTGAACCTTATATAGCTATATACGGGGGGTTGATCTAAAGCTATGAAGTTGAGGTATGAAATTCCTCTAATTTTTTCAATTGTTAATTTTATTAATTATGCCGATTTAAATTAAGGATAACTTCATATACTTAAAGTCCGATTATTTAAGATTTGATTTCGCATATATAAACATTTAAGACCTAACACTGTTAGGCAATCAAATTAAAGTAAATTATTGCATATTATTACAATTATTGTTCGTATTGTTAGTCAATAAACAATATTACTCTTTATCACATTATTTTTTATTTCTCGAATTCATGGTTACTGGAGAATTTCTTATGAGGCAGGAGCAACGTAGTTGGCTGGTTATAACCATGTGGCGCCCCTAAAAATAATACTTTTTTTATGAACCTACCCCTTCTCCCCTGCAGCTAGTCGGCCAAACTATACCAGCTAAGACTACAAGATATAGCATCTTTTGTAAATTCTTGGATGTTTCAAGTAAACGTTTGAACATTTGCATCATTATTACTGATTATTGCCTTGCAACTATTTTACGGTTTGTTTACGCCACAATACGTCATATACTATTTTTTTACAAACATCATTAAAAGTAGAAATTAATACATTTCTTACATTATAAAATATCATTTTGAACTCTAAATATCAAGTGATCAAGGAAATGAATTTCGCCCGGCGGAATTCGAAGAAGTTGGTAAAAATTTGTTCGTGAACGTGAAACGTGAAAAAGTCGTGAACGTTTTGGTCAAATTACTCCGTGTTGAAGACGATGATTAAGATAAAAAATCAGAACCAGGACCGAAAAATTCAAAAGTATTGACCAGGAACCAAATCGACAAATATATCGCAGAAGTGCAGGATGAAACATATCTTTGCCAAAGAAAAACATATTAAGAATTTTACAGAAAATGTATTACTAGTCTATTTCCTGAAGCTATCCAGTACATTAAGGCGGTCAACTTTGTAAAGTAAATATTTGATGCTCCGCACCATGATTTATCTAAACAAACACATAGATATCAGCAAATATACAAACCTAATTGCATTTTTAAAAAGGAAAGCTTTTGGAAATAGAATGCTTTATGAAACAAGCCGAAGATAAAGAATTCCTGTTAGCCAAAGTTGTTTTAACGTTGGAGTATTTGGAGCTTGTAGGAGGGAAGAAATCACATTTTTGATAGTAGATGCCTTAAAAGATTGTCAGTCATTTATTAGTGTAAAAATTTCGAACATAAAAACTCATATTCCAAGAATGTTTACGATTACTGAGGGATCATTGAATGGTATCAATTTTTTAAATGTATTTCGTAAGTACGCAAAACTTCGTCCACTCAATCACTCATCAGCGATTTTTCTTGACATATCGAAGTAATAAATGCTTGCCCTGCCAGTTGGAATCAATACAATTGGAGGTATTCCAAAAAAGATAATTGAATTCCTTGGACTCTCTAACGCCAATGAAAACACTGGCTATTGCTCATTGCTTCTGACGCAGCTCTGCAACAACTTTGGTAGATTCTAGAGAGGACATGATACTTTTTAAGTAACATAGAAGTTGGCGATCAAGTTCAGTTGCCGAGGATTATATCGAAAATTCCATTGAACAGAAAACGAATAAGCGAAAAGAATCATAGGTCAGAAAGATACACCAAATAGGAAATTATAAGAAGTTCGCGCAGAAGCAGAAGTTAGTAGTATTGCCGCTATAGCAATTTATTCATTCCGATTGCTAGTACATGCATTGCTGTTAGAGAAGAGAAACTGTACCCTTGAAATTTATAATACATATTTTCATTGTTTTTAATGTTTCATTTTGACTTTTAGGCATTAGTGAAATTTCGAAATTCTAATCAAAATTTGTCAATTTCGAAACGCTTTCACAAAAAAGTATTTATGAATATTGTGAAATAGCACACGAGCTCATAGAAATAATTATTCTAGTTTTTGTCAGTATAACTTTGTAACACCATAAATTAAGCCACGATATATTAAGTAATATATTTCTGCATTTTAAGCATCGCTTTTTCAAGATGAGAACACAAAACTTTTTCTAAATGTATTATTTATGTTTAATTTATTTTTCTATTTTTCTACATCAGTCACAGCTAGAGCTGTTGGTAGACCGGATTTATGTAAGGAAACAGTAATTAATTAGAAATTAGGATTACTTGGCGAAATTTTGTTGGCCAAATCGTCAATAATTGGATAGCAGCAATCGAATTAGCCAGCTTCACAGTTTAGTTTCACTGGAAAGCGTCAATCCAACACGAGATCAGGAGTGTAATCCGATTGTCTCGTTAAGGCCGTCTTGTTAGTTCAGAGTTCTGATAAATTGGCAGTATAGTCCACCAGGTGCACGCGACAGTCGCGAAATCGAAACGCAGGGCCGTATTTAGGGAACATGTGAAGCGTATCTAACTAATCATTAATGTAAATCAAACTATCAGTATTATCATCATTGCGTTGAATCCTTTCTTTAATTAAGATAATTTATTTATTAAATGTGCGTTCAGAAAAGTATTAAAACAACATTTATATTTTTCGAAATTCGCTAATGTTTCTGTTATAAAGGTAAAAAAGATATTCCACTTCAGAAATATTTATGTCAATATGGCTTCTATATTTTTAAAAGCTTTGTTAATATGTCTTATCATAATATTTTGGAATAATATTTTAACATATTTCTATTAAATAACCAACTTAGATATTTTATTATTTCAAATTTCTTCAATTAGCAAGCATCCAGATTTACATCAAATGAAAACAACATACAGGGTGTTAAAAAAAGAGTGTAAAATATTTCAGGAGGTAATAGTATGAACCAAAATAAGCAGAAAAGTCTTAATAAACACGGGTCCGCAAAGTAACGGTTGCGGAGATATGGACTACTATTCGTTTTTCAAACATTTTATTTTATTAGGAATAAACCGACAAAGGAAGATTTAACAAACAAAAAACAAAGTTATAGAAGATGTTCAAAGTGCCCTCCGTCCATTTCCAAGCAGGCACGATATCTTCGTCTTAACGATATTCGAACTCTTTCGAAAACACCCTCCTTGGTTTGGATTTCTTGACACTTTTGATTAATCCGTAGCTGCAGCTTTTCCAGGCTATTTACAGGAGTACCATACACCCCAAACAAAGAAATCTAGAGGGTTCAGATCAGGCGATCTTGGAGGCCATGAAACAGGTCCGGCCCTTCCTACCCATCTATGTGAGCTGGAGCACCATCATGCTGGAACATTTGTTGCCTCTGATTCAAAGGAATGTCTTCCATAAACTCATACAGGGTGTTCTGCAGAAAGTTGAGGTAAGCAGCGCCTGTTAATCGGTTTGGTATAACAGCAGCACCTAGAAACGTGTCACCTACAAAACCCATCCAAATGTTTAATGAAAAACGTGCCTGATGTCCAGATTCTATTAGAGCATGACAATTTTCGTCGGCTCAAATATGCGTATTGTGAAAATTAAATACTTCATTTCTTGTGAACCTGGCCTCATCAGTAAAAAGAATGTTTGCAAGAAAACGAGGGTCTTCAGCATCATGACGTAGCAACTAGCGGTAAAAAACCAAACGTGCTTGATGATCATTTATTGGATTTAAGGCCTGTCCTCGTTGTACATGGTATGGATAAAGCAGTTGCTCGTGAAGGATTCTCCAAACAAGAGGACCACTAATTCCTACCTCGGCTGATATTCTCCGCACACTCGTACCTGGATTCTGCTCTACCAGTGCTAGAATTTCTTCTTCTGCTCTAGGAGTGGATACCGACCTTGGTCTTCCGGATAAATGGCACTGTTTGCTCAAGGATCCGGTATCACGCAATCTTTGGTGAATTCTTCCAAACATGCGTTGTGAAGGAATCTGGAGATTTGGATAAGCGTCAACATAAAGACGTCGCGCTTCGGTGGCGTTCCCATTAGCACAACCATACATGAAATGCATGTCTGTAAATTCTGCGTTAGGGTAACCAACCATAGTGAAAGAAAACTTGTGCACTGAGAACAACTGTCAAATACGTACTGTTTATTTCATTAAACATCAACTATCTATTATAAGAAAATACACAACGTTTTTGCAAAATAAAAAAGAGACTAAAAAACATAAAACATTCCATATCTACACAACCGTTACATTGCAGACCCATGTTTATTGAGACTTTTCTGCTTATTTTGGTTCATACTGTTACCCTTAAATATTTTACACTCTTTTTTTAACACCCTGTATATCTCTTTGCTGATTTGAATGCTGATATCGATTTCCATATTAACAATTCAACAGACTTGAGTGACACTAATTATTCTTCTAAATTTGTGGATCTGCTCATCTGATTGACTGAACAAGCTAATCAGCTAATCCTTCCGATTATAGTTAACATTAAGTCCAGTTTGTCCAATCCATAATCAAGGCCAACGACTAGCCCTGATGTAAAGCAACAATGTGACTGCTGTGAATACTGCTTTGTAGAGAACGAAACGCTATTGGAATAAAATAAAAAGTTGATACCAGAATATTCCATTATAAGAAGTTGCTTTATTTATAATACTTTCTTGTTATATTTACTGGGAAATATTGGTCACATTTACCTAAACGTCGGTGACAGTAAAAATTTAATGCTGCCCCAAATATTTATTTTATATGAACAAAATGAATAGGACCATCTATTAGAAATGTCATGAATACGTAATCGATAGTCTTCATTGACGATCCCCTACGTTAATAATACAAAAATATTACTACCTCCTACAGCTCCACTCTTTTGTTAAAATTTGTATTGATATATGTCACCAATAACGCTAATAATTTCGTCGTCCAAGTCAGGAACTAATTGTGAATTCTTATAGATGTGGTTTTTAACTTAACTCCAACAGGAATAGTTTAACGGTCTTGAAATTAAATGTCCAGGAAATATTTCTTTCTCTCAACAAGTTCATTGTATCATTTGCAAGGTGATATGTAGCCCCATCTTGTTGAAATCAGTTGCCATCCAGATCAATATTCATCAGTTTAAGCCAGAAAAAGTGAGTTAATATTTCACGACAAGACCATTCACAGTTACAGCTCCACTAGCAGCATTTTCAAAGAAGAATGACACACTGACTGACTGTAATGCATACCAAATAATAACTGTTTAGAATGTACAAGTTGAAAAAATCGCTGATCTTTCTTACGCTAAATGCGACAATTTTGTTTATTAAGATAACCAACAAATTCAAAATGTGCTTATCGGGAAAGAAGTTTTTGTGAGAAAAATCATCTAGTTGCTTTGTATCCAATTGACACATTCACGACGTTGTAAATTATCCAATGGCTTTAGTTCCTGTGTGTAAGATACGCCATGTTTGGATTCACTCAATCCAATTTCTATTATGGGTTCACTAATGAAAAAATGTTGATTAGTGGACCCATAATAGAAATTGGACTTTAGCAATACTTTCATGAACCAAATCAATATGCTCTTGCTTAAAAAAATTTTTCTTCTTTTATTTTCCACTGATTCAGTTTCTTTTGAACAATTCGGTTGATAATGCTTTCAGGTGGACATTTGTGCAAGCTATAAATATAAGGTAATTTCCTAAAAGCATTTTTCACTTACCGTTTACTTTAGTAAAATATAAAAGGCACTGATCTATTGTATAAAGCTCAATTTTTAGAAATATTATGTACAGTTGTCAAGCGTAAAACATATAAATTTATAACGCCGCACCATTTGTGTTTCATTGAAGAAAAATTTCTCAATTTGAAAGATCCGTTACATTTATAATTAGAAGAGATGAATATCAAAACAAAGGTTTCAAAATAGGAGAGAATGACTCATTTTATAAACCCGCTCATAATTTGTAGCAGTCAACACAAAGGAAACACATACTGCCCTTATATTTTTCATATAAAACTGTATGTTTGGTATACCTCGCAGAGCATACCCAATGACACACCTACGCAAATATGCATACGCTTTTTAATAATATTCGATTTATATTGGTAGTGACTCTGTTATTGATCAATCGATTTCTTCTATGAAGCTATCGTGTGCGTGTGAGAAAAGTTCGGGTACATCTTCCGCTAATTTAATTGTAATTGTAATTAATTCATTAGAGATTTTGTGGCTGTGTTCTTAAGCTTGAAGAATAACTCAAGCTCCAGTGTGTACTTTGGATAATCAAAAACGTGTATGAAGGGATCAGGGCGCGAGACCAAAACATGAGTGTAAGTGATACGAATCAAATATGTAGTTGATTAACAAGAGTGTTCGACAGTAGCGTATTTTGTGCAATAAAGAGTGCTAAAGAAGAATATATAACAGCGAAACGGAAAATAGTATAAACTCACGGAAGGAAGAAGATAAAGAAAGATAAAAAACAATTTATGGATAGTATTTTAAAAATGAACTTCCGTTAAGAGTATACTGATGGAAATAGACGAAATAGTGATATGGCAAAGAAACTGTTTAAAACAAATATTAGGTTCTTTAACTGTATTGTAAAGGTATTTTAAGCTAATACTATATGCGCCAAAAGTATGGAATAAATTCAATAAAAACGAAACAATTATTTAGTGTACATTAATAAACCGCGTAATTTAGAAGAACTTCAAAATCGCATTCGGGACGAAATACACAGAGTTACCCCAGAAATCATTCATAATGTGCAAGAAGAATTTCTTCACAGACTTGCGCATTGTCAAGAAGTTGGTGAATGGCAATTCGAACATTTAATTTAAGTATAAAATTTAATCAATTGTATTTTATTTTACATACCTCAGAATTGTTACTTTTTTATGGATAAAATTTACGTTTTCTAACATTCAATCGTCATTTACTCGAAAACTTTCCTATGTAAGAGGGCAAAATTTTAGTACTGTCTGATAGAGAATTAAACGATCTTTCAGAATCAAGGAAAAAATATGGTGTTGCCATTTAAAAAAAATCGATAACGTCATTACTCGAAAACAAATGACATTTGAAAATCGTATTTTACGCTAAAATATGTATTTTTTAAATTAAAAATCGACCTGTTCGAGGATTTTTCCCAAAAAATAATTGTTTCATTTTTATTGAATTTATTCCATACCTTTGGCGCATACTGTATAATTCAATTCTCCTACAATTCCTACCAATGAAGTCATATGTACTTATGCTCTCTGATATCAAACATATAGGTATGCTAATGAACAATTCTATAGACAATGTTCTATTCAGTGATTATCTAAATTAAAAATTGATCTAGCTAAATTGACTAACCTGATTTAAATAAATCATTCTATAAATAAGTTCACTTTTGAAACTGTGGGAACTCGAACATTCAACCACAATAGATGAGATCTGATCTATTTCTGCAATGTTTACGTTTTGCTTCTTCAGTTGGCCTCCTTTAAGTTGAATCGAATGTCTAACTATAAAAATTATTATATCTAAAAATTAAAATTATTTTAAATTAAAAGTCTACAATGTCAAAAGTGACGTTAAACTGCCAAGCAGACTTGACTTGAATTAGACATGACATTTCCCTACTTATCTAGCCAAAAAAAATACCCTTTATGTGGCTGAATTTTTGAATTCACACAGTTTCAAAAGTGATCTTAGGTATTTATAGAATATTTTCATTAGATCAGGTTAGTAACTTTAGTTACATTAATTTTTATTTTAGATAATTACTGAATTGTCTATGGAATTGTTCAAAGGTTGCAGGGATTAGATTAGATACTTTACTTACAGTTTACTTTCAAAACTTTGCGCTTGTTACGTAACAAATGTTAAAGAGTGATATCCGTAGAAAGCGCATCAGACAGGTGTAGATGGGTAGTGGTGGATCATCGGCGTTCAAAAGGATGGCATTCTACAATTATGGAGAAGATGATACACCTAAATTTATATGCTTTTTAAAGGAAACTGTAAATAAAGTATGCAATCTTGTCCCCTGGATCCCTCACCTTCCGCACTCTGTCTAAGTGCTGTGAATTAGTCACTACTATTTTGGAACTCGACACACAGCTGTGGCAATAAAAATAGACCGATGAGGAGACAGGTGATATCTGTGACAATAAAAATAGTGACTCCTCATCAGCCTAGTCAAGAACGAACACTTTTGGGTCTAAGTAAGTGACGGAAGATAATTTTGTGACCTTGATTAAGTGGCGCGTTTAGGGCTCGCGTGACTGCAGTAACACCGTTATTAGACACGACATTCGGAATTATTTTATCAGCGGCTGAGACGCACGAGGACCCTTATTTCCTACCATTTATTAGCAATCACGCTCGGCACTGGCCTTTTCTTACCCCGTGCCAGCCTTCGTGATCGCATTAATTATGCGAACTACCCTTGCATGCCCGCTTAATAGTCTCAGCGCGGGCTCCGACTCACCATACGCTGTTGGTTTACAGCCGAAACGCTGGCCCTGTATAATGTAAGATAAATTAATTTTATTGCCGGCTAAACAGCCGAAGATTGTTGCCGGGGCGGCACGCGATGTGACATGTATTTATGCACGCCGCACACGAATCGTTACGCACCGACAGAGGGCGCTGTCGCCCCCTCTCCCGGGGAAATCTGAAACTTTAAATTAAATTTTCGTTTTTGAATTGCACGCAACAAGGCGACCAATTGGCGTTTTGTGTTTGAGGGGCTCTGGGCCCGAGGCCAGCGGCAACTTTTGCCTCGGTAAATAGCTTTTCTTATGTATGTGCCAGCCAATGTGAGACGGTCGGGCAAATAAAATAAGAGTACTTATTTGATTTATTGGAATTTGCTGGGTGAGTTCGCGTATATTTGCTCTGTTTGCCTGTTGGAGTCGCGTTGACTGTCGCGTTGACTTAAACAGAAATGGTCTGGATATTTCACGATAAGACATTTGTGTGTAGGGACGACAAATTAAAGATGTTAAAAACTACCGTCCAATTGCTCTAACCTCTGTATTCTCAAAATTCAGTGTATTGTTGGCGAAATTACCTTTGTTTAGAATTTCATCTCAAGTAATTAACTTGTTGCAATCCTACTTAAGTGATAGAATGTTGCATGTTGAAATGAGCGGTGTTAAATCTTCCACTTTTTTGCAACGTCAGGGGTACCCCAGGGCTCCAACTTGGGGCCTCTCTTATTCTTATTATTCATATCGGATATCTGTTGTGCTCTCTTCTCTAGGAAGCTGCTTTTTGCTGATGACATGAAGTTGTTTAGACAGATAAGCACTCTCCAGTATTGTTTGTTATTGCAGCGGGATTTGGTTTCCTTGAGCGAGTGGCGTAACGTCAATAAGTTAAGTTTGAATATTGCTAAATGCAAGGTCATGACATTTCATAGGATTTTTAATATTGTCAATTTTGATTATACTATCGATAATGCTGTGCTTGACCGTGTTTATGAGGTGAAGGACTTGGGCATTACGTTTGACATCAGACTTTCCTTCTGCAGTCACATTGCAAATAATTCTAAGGAGGCCTTCAAATTGCTGGGATTTGTTATTCGAAACAGCAGAGATTTTAATTCTTTGGATACGATCTCTTTGCTTTATTTCACGCTTGTCAGTTTATCAGACGTAAGCTAAAATACTGAAGAGTCTGTACAGAGAAGGTTTCTGAAATACACTTATTTCAAAAAATATCATATTGGTCCTACAAGAAATTTTCAATACAATCTGCTTTTAAGTGATGTGTAGTATTCTTATATAAGATCATACATAATCTTGTTGATTCACCTGAATTACTTGTCCGCATTTTATTTCCCACCCCTAGACCTGCTTCAAGAAGTTGTAGAACATTCTATTCTTCCTATTCCTAATTCCTATCATTGCTTTAGTAGTCCTATATATTTAACATGTAAAATTTTTGAGACCTTTGTAACTGCTGATATATTTTCCGTCACTTTGCGACAATTTAAACAACATTTACTTTCTGTGCTATATAATTAAAGTGTCACACATTATAAATTTTTCCTAAGAGGATGTTCCATTTTAGGTCTTTAAGGTCCGTATACTTGGAATAGTGTTTTCTACACATTCAAATAATTTTAGGGCATTTTAGAACTGAATAATATAGAGCTTAGCAAAAAGAATATAAAATGACAGAAAACAATCTTTATCCAAGAAACTTTTAGATACAGAAAGCTTTCAAAATACGTATTTTTAAAATTTAACTGTAAATGTGGGATTAGAATAGTAAAATTAATGTAGGTCTTACAAATACTTTTTAAAAGTTATTATTTCATTTCAGGAGAATTTAAATAGTAAAACCTAAACACACCACAAATTTGATTATTTTACGGCGAGAAATACGGCGACCTTAAGATTACTAAAGATATTATAGTTTAATAATGGTGATATTTCGGGAACCTTTATAAAATAAATATTGGTTATTGGGAATGCTTCATTTTGAATTAAGTCATGAAAAAAAAAAAACAATTAAATATGGCCATTTATATTTTGTTGGAACCAAACACTAGCCTTAATAAAATCTTGCTTCTTTTCAATCTACAGAAAGTATTAAAAAAATAATCATATTTTGTAGATATTTTGAAAAGTATTTCACCAGTCAAGCTGGAAAATTCAATAGTTACGTTTTCCTTTTGATAATATTCTCTTCTCTACGCAATAACAAGAAAATAGTGTTTTTCCGTACTATTCTAACGCTTTCTAGTTTTCATTTCCTCCAAAAGAGCTAATCTTGTCTTAACTGAAGCTGTCTGCTAAGGAAAACAATCCATCCAAAAGGAAAGGGTTGTGACGGAACTAAGCAGTTGTTAAATAAGATCATTACCGGTCCATAAGAATGTTCATTACGGCCAACTTGACTGCGGTCGACAAGGGTACGTGCGAAATGCATCTTGTGGAGATTAGGAAAAGGGGTGATTGATAGATGGTGCCTCGACAGATGGCAGATGGCCAGCGCGGAAGTGCGCGTGCACTTGACACTTCCGGCCAACCCTTCTTATGCTTAATGAAGCAGCGCCGCCACGTACTTCATCAGTAGACCCGCCGCCCCCTCGCCCCGTCCCCGCGGGGGCGGCCGCTCGCCCCTCCTAATTGTGTTTATGCCTGTAAAGTGCTTTCCGTCCTTAAATGCAAATTTTAACCTCGTTAAGCTACGGCCTAGCGAGTTTAAATTATCAATGGTTAATTAATCTTCAATTTATTCACTTTGTGTAATGAATTTAACACTCAATTTAGTGGTTATTAATCAAAGTTTTAATGAAGGTTGTTATAAACACTAATCAACGGGTATACAGCGGCCGTAAACTCCTTATACATCTGCTAGTTCTCACCTAATCATTCTATTAGAAGCAGTTATGGGAGAGACTTCTCCTATATACTAACCGTCAGGATCGTTTGGACTGGTCCAACAATTTAACTTTGTGATCAAGCGGAAACCACCATATTATCGTCAAAATATACATTAATAATTACTTGTTAGAAATAGGAAATTTACAGAATTCGCCACAAAGTAAAATGAGGAGAAGACTTTCTATATGCATTTTGTTTATTATTGAAATAGTAAATCCCTAACATATGTGTGGATGAATTTACCAATAAATTGCATTTTGTTTAGTTACAATAAGAAGTAACTTGACTGAGTTGTATGTAGGTTGTAAGAAACAAAATTATATATAAAATTATTTTCGAAAATTGTCATGAAACCTGGACATTTTCGTTAAAATTTCAGACAAAGTAAGTCTTTTTTGTCCCCTAGCTGCAAAATACATAATACTATAATTCTAGAACGCCAAAGTCTTTTTGTCGTAGAACATAAAATACATGTTAAAATAATTTGTTATTTTTTCGAAACTTATTCATAATGTCAACTAAACAATATAGATTTTAAATAATATATCATCTCAAGACAAAACAGTAACTATTATAAACAGAAAAATTATAATTTATTTTGCAGTGAGTTATATTTATGCCAGATCCAGTATTGTTAGTTATCGTAATTTTTAGTTTTGGGTGTTCAACGAGGCTGCTGCAGCAATTATTTAAATTTACTGCGCACGTTGTATTATTGTTCCATAGGCTCTGCTGAAGATGGTGACAATTTATTTACGATTGATATTTTGTACAAAAACCTTCTGTATATGTCTCCGCCATCGTACTAAAACGCCACCCCCCCCATGTCCTTTAACCGTGGTAATATTGGCTCCTGCGTCGCCTAACAGAGTGGCGGAAGAACGTCTAAGGCAGTGGCCTGTATAAGTTTCTGGATGAAGAAAATTGAGATAAGCTGCTATTTCTTTTGGCACATTCTTTATTTTGTTGATGCCAGCCAGTTGGTTAACACATCTTTGACTTGTAGTAACTGCCGGAAGTAAAGCATAGTATTTGAGGTATATCTTTATTTGGCTTGGACTTCACAAAACATCTCGTAGTAGGAATTTTGAAATCGGAAATTCTTATAATAATTGAATATCTGACTTCCATATCATCGATCGTTATCTTTAGTAGCTCATCTCTTCTCAAAACTCCACAAACACCAATTATTAATCTGAACATTAGTTAAATCGATTGATTTATATATTAATTTGAATTTCCTTTTCTAGCAGAAGTCTTTCGTTAGAATTCTGGACTTTTTTGGACGGTATCCTGCTGATAGGCTTTTCAAATATGGTATTAGTTTTACAAACGTTTTCTTTGACATTCAGTGCACTTTTTTGATTCTGGAATTCTGGAATTAAGGGAGGGTAGCAAAAAGGCTACAGCACTTAGGCCCCATTGGGCCCCTTGTACCTCCTTTCATTAGAAGATCAGTCCACCTGAGCCGCCAGCCAGCCTAATAAGGAGAAAAAGGTGGTGACGTTGCTCAGGGAGATCTCTCTAATGTAGGCCATAGAAGACCATCGCTCTCCCAACACGGACTCTCTTATTGACGAGATGACAGTGCACACAAAGTGCATGGAGTATTCGCAACTCCCTGCAAAGAGGTGTATCACACTTCCTCATGTAATAGACGTGCTTTGTTAGCCAGCAATGTCCAGTTTGAATACCTGTCACCAAACGAAGGTTTTTCCTAGACATACCCAGGTACTTTTTGGCTGTATCTTTGCAGGGGTACTCTAGGAACTCCTTAGCAAAATTACAGCCATTTATTTCATCCCAACGTTTCATAAACTTTTTGTGGGTGTCTTCTTTGATAATTTCAACAAATGCTGATAACGGAAGCATACTGGAGGGACCAGGTCCAAAAATATTCAGACCCGATGCACTCCTAGCCAACTTGTCAGCTACTTTATTGCCATTGCACTGGTCGTGTCCCTTTACCCAGCATACAGATACGCTGTTATTGGCTGAGACCACTACTAGTGCCCGATGGCATTTCCATGCTGATCTAGTTGTTATCTTATGATTACGTAAGATCAGTAGTGATTGTCTGTTATCTATGTAGATTCTAATGATTTTGCCCGTTGTATGTCTACGGGTAATTTCTTTGGCGGCTATGGTTATACCTTCTAATTCCGTTTGTACTACTTTTTTATTAAACTCTCTTGGAACATGAATTACAATATATAATCCTGTCACTACTTTTCCAAGCAACTAATTTTTATTGTTTATTAGGTTGCTATCGTTGTAATAGCAATCTAATATATTTAGCGTTACAATATCAATTCCTTAAACATTTTCAATGCTATAGAATAGTCTAGTTTGCAAACTGCATATAAAAACATTAGAATTTATAAATGTTTTGAAACGTCTTTTATTAAGAATAGAGATATGTTACAGTATATACAATGTTAATAAATACATGACTAAGATATCTTAATAAAAACAAGTGCAAACGAGGTTTGTTCAATTGAAATACATCTATAGTCAGGTTAATCTTGGACATAATTCTACTAACTCAATGCACTAGGTCTGTTCCAGTCTATTCACGCCTTAAACCGCGCAACCACTGACCAATGATGGGCAAACACTTCTGACTAATTACTGATTGCTGTTGTAACCAAGTTTTTGTAACGGTAGTAGAATTTTTCACTTTGAAATGACATTACTTGTCCAAGATCCGTCGAAGTTTGGACTATTAAGAATTTCTTTATTTCTGTCTAGCGATTTTTTGTCACCAAGGTAGAAATACTAAATAGAGCTCAGATCCCTGTACGAACATATACTCTACTAACTCATCAGCATTCTAGTCCAAACGTCAATCATGCTCAGATGAAAAGTTTTGACTACCTGATTTTAAAAGCATCCAGGCAACTCCATAGTAACTTGGTTTTGATATGTTATAAGATGATTGCTCACTGTTGTCTGTATTCTTACACAAATACGATTATTTCCATAAACTTTATTTAGTAATTATTAATTAATTTATAAAAACTATGATCAAGCAGTGATTTCACTTTGTAGAAATTTGTTTTACTGCCATATTGCCACTCTCAAATGAGAGAATATGTAACAACACTTATATTTTTATTGAAAATGCACACGAACGCCGACTCTATGCTAAAATAAAATCGTAAATTCAAGATTCCAACTCTCTTCTATTTATATCAAGGGATCGATATGAAAGAAGAAACCTCCCCATAAATAAAAATTTAATAACGTACACATCTTATACTTCTGTTCGGTCCCACAAATGTTATATCCTTATGAAATCAGTTGCCAATCGATCAGCATTCAGACCCGAACACTAAAGATTTAAATTAAATTACGTTTGATTTTCTATTATACCCCCTGCTAATTTCCCAACGGCTCTTTTATATTGCGTTCAACTCGTGATGAAAAAAGAAAATGTAAACAATTTTCTTAGGCGTATTACTGAGATGCAATACCAGCTACACAATTTACCAATTTAAATATATGTAATTTTACTATTACTGAATTAAACTGTAAGTATTAAAAGATTTAAAAAATGTGCCAATTTATATCATATACAGGGTGTTCCCTTCAAGCTAAATCAATAAAAAGTAAAACTAAGCATTGACATTAGTTAGTTCGAATAAAACAAGCTATTTTTTTCTACCTGAAGAAGTACTCAAATATGTAAAACAGATTTCTTTAAATCTTCTCTCAAAGAAATCTCGAAAATTTGTGAATGTGTCTACTAACGTTTTATGGATTGGTGCAAAGAAAAAACATTAAGTTGTATTCAGAAGATGTATTGATTTTGTATATCCCAAACTTAGCAAATAAAATGAAGCCGTCAACGCTTTAGCCACAATTATCAATGTTGCGATCAACCTTGGATATAAAGAAGGGGATTGACATAAGCAAATGTTCAAAGATACGTGGTTTTTTCAAGAGACAAAATGAGGCGATATGTACTCCAAAAAATAGCGAGTATTTACAAAGGAGCAAGTTGATTGATTTTTGAATAGTACACCTGATAATTTATATTTAATAATAAAGGAAAACTCTTTAAAAATAAAAAAACAGTAGCTTTATAGGTCTTTAGGGGCCTGCAACCCCTGTGCATGTTCTGGTGAATTTGTCAATTTAATAATTGATAATATTGAAAATGTGAAATCCGTCTTAATTATAAATATTCCCAATACCAAAAGCCAAGAGACCACATATTTTTCCTATGTTGGGAGACAATTATTTAAGGTTTATCGAAAATATGTTGCTTTACGTCCACCCGGGTTGGTAGAACGTCGATTATTTCTCATATATGTTAGTGGAAAGTATCATCGAATTGTGGTCGGTATTCATAAAATCATAAGTGGCACAACTGGACAACTGAAAAGAATACAGTGGGTACGCATTACGATGAACGTCTGATACCCTTTTAGATGACGGCTGTAGTGACCTCATTTGTCTTAAAAGACATGGAAGATCGAGATCGAGCACTGTGGCGGAAGGTTACATTAAATACCTACTTTTAAATAAAGAAAATATTGATAGTGGTAATGCTAAATCGAGCACTGTCATTACTGATTTCACAATATCTCAAAATAATATAACTATTAATGGAAACGTGTTGGACTGGTTTGAGAATTACTCCAAGAATGAGAGTAGTGTCAGTTTCAGTGGTTAATTTTAATACTTGTTCAAACTTTGTATTTAATATCAATGTGGATAAGCAAAAATTATTGTAAATATTGTTAAATAAACTTTTATAAATTAAACTTAATTTATACTTTTAATCTAAGGATTAATAGTGTCAACTTTAGCTCCTAGGATTAAAAAAGAATGCATTTGTTTCAAATATACAATTAAGTCGGTCTCAGTCGCGGCGAAGCTTTTGCAGAGGCACCACTGAAGATGCCGACATTGAAGAGCGGCGAAACGTTTGGAAGCATGGGATGCGACCAGTTACAGCGGCGGCTACGGAACGCCTCGGGGGACCACCATTATCCGAGGAACGGTTCCGACCGTAGCAGTCGTAATACCAACAATAGAAACCGAAATCAATATATGTCTAGCCCGAGAACAACCAGGACAGGTAAAAGAATCCCGGCTAACGCTATGGATGTGCTTTTTAACTCTGTTTCTGGCAGCTACCAGTTACCGAGGTCACGGCATAACAACCCGGAAAATCACAATGTGTCAAATATACAATTTTTTCAGGAAGGAAAATGTCGACCTGGCAGTCAAAAAATGGCATAGTTTTATGACGGTTAAAGAAAAAGATATTTAAACTAATATAATTCATTTTTCCTCCAATTTCTATTAATGAAGTCATATATATGTTCTTTGACACAAAATGTCTAGGTGTGCTAAGGAAAAATTCCATAGACAAGGTTGGATTCAATAAAGTCTCGCAATTTTTCAAGACTGCTGCATGATTCTTGTGAGACTATCGCATACAAATGAGAAACATGGAACTTTATTACGAATTTGGTAGCAGTGGTGGTTACTCTCGGTCAGGTACGGTTCCGCTTGGAGTTCACATATAACTATCGACATGGTCGATCATCAACAGTGGCCGAACGACCAGTTTGACATAATAAGTAATTACTAATGGATGAAATAGGTGAAACAGCATCGGAACTCTTTCAGTCAAGTAGTTTCAACTGGACCTTGACACAATAAACTTACTGGGAATAAACTAAATTTTAACCCTCTCAATATTTTAAACTTATTGTATCAGAAACTTTTAATGCAATTTTTTGGCTTTCAATTTTTTTCTAGGTAACCAGAATTTTTAATTAATTAATATAGACCTTTGACTATCGATAAATGCTTTTAACCCTCTAAAACTGAACAACAAGTATGTCAAATTGGATACGACATTATCAAAATGTAATACAAAAATACATTTTCAGCGGTAATCTATTTACTTTAACGAATTTAGCGGGGGATGATTTGGAGAACAACGAAAGTAAAATATATTTTTTGCAGGCGAGTAAACGCGAATTAGTCGACAGAAAGAAGAATAACAGTGACTTCCATTGGTTCTTCCCCACGCCCTAATAAAATAAAATACGGAGCTATTAGGATTAAATGGGAAATAAATTACTGCAGATAATGGTGTTAAATTGAATGTTGTTGAAACAATTTCTGAAGTTTGCAACTCGATAGGCGGAGGGCATCCAGAAAAGAGCACATTAGTATGGATACACATCACCCCACATCATTTGTCTTTAGAAAAACCCTGTTCCATTTTCCTTCACAAACGAATTTTCCGGATGGTCGCTTCGCGCCTGTTTCCATTCCCACACTTATATAGCAGTCGACGATCGCGGTCTTTGCCGATCTTTATCGCTTTTGCCGCTTTTTACCGCTTCCCTTATTTCCTTCACAAATTCCCCGTTTGCACTTTAGAGGTGTTAAGGTTCCTTGTTGAGAAATGCATCCTTGATGCGGCGCGGCGTATGCCGAAAATGCGCAATCAGTGGCGGTTCGTGAATATTAAAATCGCAAAATGTGCACGGAAAAAACGAAAGACGATGTGTACTATAAGATTGTAGCTGCAAAATTGCGTTAGTAGTTTTGTCGAAATTGACAAATTTTGATATACTTAGATTAGAATTTCGAAATGATAATTTTTTAGACACTAGTGCGTAAAAATTAAACATTAAAAACAATGAAAATATTTATTTATTAAAAATGTTAATGGTACAATTATGTAAATTGACCCCATGATCTTCTTTGGTATCTGCTAAGATTTCTCAACATAGATTTCTGCCGTAGAAGAAGATTTGCAGCCCCCATGATGTTTTAACATCTGCATATCTGCACCAGAGTGATGGCTGAGAAGTTTCTAAAACAATGTCTAGTGTATTCTTCGGAATTCGGAGGTATATTTTCCTTGTCTGTAGAATACAAAAAAAAAGTTGCATTAGGAGGATGAAGTTCAGCATATTTTCGAAAAATATTTAAACAGTTGATACTTGTCACATTTCCTACTGTTATAAGTTCTTGGACAATTTTTATTTTCGTGCATGGAATCACAATTTTTATATACGACAGGCCCCAAAAATGCCATTGTCACAGCAACATTAATGAGTAAATATGTTCCATCATCTTCAATACTTATATACTTCTTTCTTTGTAAAAAGTGTGGACTTTTTGGCCTTGTAACATTTTGAAATTATTTTAAAAAATGCGATTAATTGAGATAATCTGCTTATATCTTGGTTTTTATTAACTGAAGTCATAATTCTCATCATTAAGTAGCAAGTCCATAGTGTAGATGGTTTTTGGAAGCAGAAATAAGCCAAAATAATTTTCTCAGACACCTCATTTACCTTGTTAGCTTTGCACCAATCTTCAAACTTTTGGTACTTTAACTCATATCGCGCCTTGGATTTTGTCGAAACTAGACTTGAGATCACTCAGTTTGCTGCAGCTTCTATGTCACAAGGTAAACTTTCATTAGAATAATTTTGAAAACTGTTTTTTATATTTATGGGTTTGGTTGACAAAGTTTTGACAGTAACCATGCAAAGGGTAACATAGGAAAACCTCATACTTTTTTCTGTTCATAAAAAATATACCATAATGAATATCATAATAAATTATAATAAATAAATTCATAATAAATATAATATTGTTGTAAATCGTATTACTATACTCGATGTTTTATCAAACGTTATAACTTTAACATCTCGTGTTATAATATGAGCGCTCTGAGCATAATTTTTGTCATTAATTTTATATTATCGAACGAATCAGCTATCTGTTAGAGTCAGTACGATTACATTATCAGCAAAATAGTCTATGCTAAAAAGTTGTTTAAAATTTAAGAAAAATATTGAAGTTCGTAGGGTTGTTTTTTTTTAATTTATATGGTAAAGTGTGTAGTTTAGTTGACATTTGAGATTGACAAGAAGAATTTGAACGATATGGAAATCCAGCGAAATTGCAAGGAATTATATCGCTGATTACATCAATAACAAAATCGAAATGTCGAAAATATTTCCTAGTATAGTATACAGTTTTAATTTCAACTATTTCATCTTCCAAATGTTGTACTATTGGAAATAACAGATATATCATGATTTTTAACATATATGATACAAATGAAACAATATTCTCTAATGTGAACAATGCCAGTAACTTGTAAAATTGACTGTTAACCTGTAAAAAATTTACGTTAGTAGCTTGTAAATATAAGCTTTCTCGATTAATACGATTTTATGATAAATTAACGTTTACAAATGAGTAAATCTTATCAGGACAATTAGTAAATGCATAGAAATGGGTAAATTTGAGTTTTTTCCAAAGTTACTTTGAACATTTATAAAATAAGATAACGATTCATTTAATAATATAATAATAATGTGGCGCTCTCTATGACCAAACCTGAATACACAAATTATTTGCTTTACTTAAAAAATGTTTACTTCCAAATTTAGTAATAATCGGTTGAGCGGTACTGGAGTTATTACAAGAAAAAGAAAAACGAAAAAATAATTTCCATTTTGACACCCTGTATCTTTTTCCGCAGCAATATTTGACTAAGACATATTTAGCTATTTTTTCCCAAAGATGTCGCCCATGCTGTATGGCCCTTTATTAATAGTCCACCCTGTGTGAACAGAACCAAATTTCGTTCTGTATATCCAAATTAAATCTTTTCTGAATATAATCTACAAATCCTTGCTCACACTGGCATAATTAGAGGATTAAGGCCAGAAATGTAAAATACGTTGAGAGAATTTTTAAAGGATTTAAACTGATGTTCCACCTATTATATCCGACAAACCCTAAAAGTATAATTACGAAATTCAATTGACAACATTTAATGGAGCACAGTTTAACCAAGGCAAGGCTTGTGGGGCAGTTTCGCGCTCCGCTGCCCTAAGCACCCCAATATCAAAAACCCAGTCGACTTGATACAAACACATTGCAAACGCACACGCAATTGTTATATAATGGGCCCCGACAAAGGCCTATTGAGAGCGAAAGGACTTAAATGAAAGGGTGGCTGCGCTAACTGGCCGGCATTTCCAAAGGTGCCAGATCTGGAGAGCGTCTTCAAATTTGTTACTCCGAACCCGTTCGAGTTCCGCTCCAGGAATTAATGCAGCAGTAATGATGAGTTTTTATTCTGAATCATCCGCCTGGAATGTTTGATCAATAGTGCGTCAGGGGGAACAACTAAATTGTTTTGGTTTGTGCAGGTTTAAACTATTACGGGTCTAGTCAAGTAGCAATAATTCATGAAGAGGAATATGTTAGAGTCTCTGGGGTGTGTTAAATTTATGTTGAAGAAGGAAGGTATAGAATATAGGTATAGTAAGTAATTGCGGTCACACTGTTGACGTAAGTACTAACGACACAACTGATGCTTCGTAGAAATTTGCATTTTTAATATTTGTTTTTAACTAGGCAGTGAAGTACAAGATTTAATGGACGAGGTGCAGGCAAGGCATCAAATCTGCTTTACTGCGAAGTTAAACACATATTTTTCACCGATTAATTTTAATTTTATCATATAAAGCTATTTTTATTATGAAAATTTCATGATACATCTTTCATGATTAATAATAATGTCATCAGGTCGTCTGTGATTGCTATGAGATATTGTTCCTATTTAAGTAGAACAATTTTTGGTTAGTTGGGTACATCAATCAAAATCATAAAATAAAACAACTCGGCAATTATCGCATTGGACAACATTAAACCATCTTCAAGTGCTATAAAATATAACATACGTGGTAAAAAACAAAATAACAAAAAGTTACAAACAATTAATTTACCTGTCGCTGGTTTATTGCTTGACAGGAATCTCTTTCCTTTTTCTTATAGTATGTTTTATGTTGTTATCATACTAACACCGAATGTGTCTTTTCAATTTAAATTCATTTAATCCTTGACCACTAAACAATACGAAGTTACCAAAAATATAATTAAATAATGTTATAAAATATTATATGTATAAACAAGAAATTATCACATTAATTGCAAGTTGCAATAAATCAGCGACAAAGTAATTGTTTGTAACTCTTTGTTATTTTGTTTTTTACCGTGCATGTTGTTTTATTTTATGATTTTGAATGATGTTCCCAACTAACCAACAATTGTTAGTTCTACTTCAATTAACAGTCAACAAAGAAGAAACTTTATAGTTCCTATTGAAATCGATGAAATAATTATTATTTGAGAAGGAAGAATTCACATTAACTCCTCTAGAAATTATTGAACCAGCATGAACAAATTAACACATAAACAAATTTAAAAAATCTAATGAAAGCCTCTGATGATACGTATTTAGGTACAAAGGTAATTAAACAAAATATTTTTGTAAACGAGAAATACTACCTACTATTATTTTAGGTGGCAATGGTTTTTGCCATCTTTGGTGAGTGCCGATATGATGATTTACATCAAATAAAAATATGGAAATACGGGAAATAGATTTCTGATCGCTCTGCCAACTATAAAAACAAAAAAAAGAAGGGACTCTCCAATTGTTTTTTGGCACACCTATAGTTTCAGAATCCTTTATTTAGATAGAGCTTGTTTTTATCCTATTTTTCAGTTTTTCAAGATTTTGATTTGAGACTCGGTTTATAAGATATTGCAACTTTTTTGGATGTGTTGGGTTTGGCACAAATTAAATATCGCTAGTATTAAATGATCATTTCCATTTTATTCAGTAAATTGACAATAAACAAAACAGTGCAAAAGCAACAAACAGTAAGGAAAGATGAAAATTTAACTCATTCAAACTAAATGTTCAATATGGGTATACCACCTTTACCTTCACCTAGAGCATCTCTTACAATTCATGCCCTTATTTGATTTGCTTTATTTCCACATTTTGAAGACTTTTTTCAAGTTATTCGGGTTATTTAAATTTAAATGGACAATTTGTATTATAAAAAGTTGTCTCTGTATCTATATAAAACTTTTAACATACCAGTTTCAAAGTAAATCATACCCAATAATAAAATTCTTACAAGTACTTATTAAACGTCTATAAATAATGTTGGTAAAAAACAGAAAAGTTCTGTACTTAAGTATGAATAATATGTGTTTTTATATATTCAATGTTAATTTTAGTACGTCTCTAGTTAACAGCTTATATTACAGTACCTTAAAATTTCTCTTTAAAGAGTTATTATAGGCTTGGCGGGACAAAATTAATGATACCTTTTAACAATGTTCTGATTTCCGGATTTCGTGACTGCTTATAAAAAATGGCGAGAAGGTTAAAATATACGAGCCAGCTACTTATTCTTTAGCCACTTCTTAAGCGTATGATATTTCTTGAGCTTACATTTTAATAATATAACTTGGAAATAGTTTTTCTTAAAATTGGCTACTGTGGGATAGAAGCTTGCTCTATAATGAACAAGCTTTGATACAATAAGGTTTACTGTAATGGACATAATTATATAAAGCATATGTCGACATAAGTATTACATGCCTACTGACTTTTTACATTTTGTTGTAAGGTATTATACTCAGAACTCATCTAAAAAAATGCAAATAGATGCATCATGAACAATTGAGTCAATATAGTAAAAATCATTTTTGTAAAATCCTTATAGTTCCGAGAAAAAAAACTGAATTTGTAGTAGTTTCAACCTTTACAAGGCTGGGCTACTGTAGCTTCTAGCCAAGGGATTTTAAATATCCGATTACTTATCGTATTAACATTTTTGTGATGAAAGATTTTACATTAGTTTTTCAAATATCACGATGAAGTGAAAATGCTTTAGCAGAACGATTTTCCGGAAAACATGTGCCAAATGCAGCTACTTTTACAATGGCGTGCAATGAGTGCAAGTGTAGTGCAAACGCAGGGGTGGCACTGGAAATTTGCAACCGAATCGTGGAAGAGATGGAGGTCTAGGGTGTCTACGGCATATTGCGTCAGTGTGGCGTATCATAAACGAGGCTCAATTATATCCGTACCATGTACAGCGTGTCCAAGCGTTAATACCAAGGGATTAGACTAGGAGGACCGGTACCACGGCGATCTCCTAACATTAAATCATTTGGACTTATTTTTGTGGGGAAAAAATGAAGTATATTTCACCGAAGTGGGCAGTATTGAATGATGCTAATAACTTACAAGTTGAAAACGGTCAAGAAGCAGAACATTTTTTATGCCGTTACCTCACCTATGGTATACTGCAGATAGCTAATAAGCTCGAAACTGGTTTATGCCTGCTGGGCCGCTGACGAAGAGCTTTAGTTGTTTTCTATAGGTTTTACAGTTGTAATTCAATGCTGGTCGGGGCATCCTTTGCGAATGCGTTATAGACATAAAACATTCAGTGTTATTCGTCAGTTACTACACCTGTTAAGACACATCTCAATGTAATGGATATTTTGAATACTTTATTTAATTTTTAATGTAACCATAGTCCAATTGGTTAGCAATAAAAAAAATGTGTTTACTAAGTATGTAAAAATATATGTAAAAAAGAAAAAAATACTAGAACCAAACATCATCACCTATGGCATACTGATGACAGTTAATAAGCTCGAAAACGGTATATGTCTGGTTAACTGTTGATGAATGACTTTGGGTGTTTGTTATAGGCTTTTCAGATGTAATTCAATGCTAGTTGGGACACTAGTCTGCAGAATAGTTGTTTCCTGAAATTCCATTTTGCGTTTTCACTTGATTATTTGTTTTAACACATACTAATTTATGTAGCAGTTTTTTAAACTCATCCCATTGGCATTAGTTTGTTACCTCAAACGTAAATGTAATCCTCCCACTGCATAGCACTAATTTTAGTACCGGAGAAGATAAATTATAATTGTTTGCACGACAAGGAAAATTCTTAATTACTTCCAGCGTCTACTTTTCCGAGCGAACCCAACTAATCATCCAATTAACTTCATTCTTCCCTGTAAATACGACCAGAGAACTGAAAACACTAATATAATTACCTTAGTTTTATAAGTACTCTTCAGACGAGCACAGAGACCGAACAATGGGGCATTACCGTTGAAAGGAGGCGGTGTGATGGAAGTTTTTTTTTGTGTTTTTGCGTCTTGGGTAATTCGTATTGTTTGTCGCTGTCCTTAAAGGTTCCTCAGCTTACTCATATCATATTTCTAGCAACTGAGACGGTGACACCGTCCGCCCATCTGAACCCTGCCGCGGATGTTTTATGAAAGGACATTTTTTATACCTGCTTAAGCTGATGATACTCGTATTTAGCTGGAAGGTCTTTGTTGGGTAGTTTATTAAATTAAAACGTCGGTTCATGCGATACTTGAATTTGTATCTGAAGAAACACACCTTCTTAATGTTGAGAATAGATATCTAACTCATCGAATAGCTTCATATGGATTTAATCTATTGAAATCTGTAAAAGGAGATCTTCGAGACCAGAATTGTCGAGACACCTCAACTCGTCCTAATTCAGACACCAAGAGGTAGGTTTGATTCAAATGGCATTACTATACTAAAAGAAGTGTATCTGCAAGTATTACACATTACATTTATTTCATACATGTAAAATTCCCCCGATCTGTATTTCGGTTATTCTTTAAGATACTTTAGCGATAAAGATATCATTTTGTAGGTCTGTTCAAGGCCTTCTAAGCCAAGTATTTAATTTAACAAAAAAACTAATTATTTTTACAAAATGGTAGCCTAGAAAAATTTATTTTTCTCTCACCGTCACAAAACTACGACATTTTTTTACTGTCAGGAATTTTTAAGGTTAACATTTTCCTTACTGAGGAAAAAAAATGGAATCTTAACAACAAAAGTGTTAATCAAATTTTAATTTACAAAAGTATATTCAACAATTTATTTGCAATAATTTTTATTTATCCACATTGATATTAAATACACATTTTGAACAAGTATTAAAATTAAACAATCCACTAAAACTGCCATTACCCTCATTCTTGGAGCAATTATAGAAAGCTGTTCAACACGTTTTCATTAATAGTTTTATATTTTTTTCAGAAATTATGAAATCAGAATTGGCAACGGTGCTTGGTTTATTATTACCACTATCAACTTTCAGTGTTCTTTTCTCAATATTTTCGTTATGCAAAAGTGAGTCTTCAATGTAGTATTCCGCCACAGTGCTCGATCTCCATCCTGCGTGTCTTTTAAGACAACCGTCGTCAACTAAAAGGGTAGCACATCTGAGATATAATCGACGTTCTACCAATCCGGGTGGACGTAAAGCAACATATTTTCGATAAAAACTTGAGTCCCAGCACAGTAAAAGATAGTCTCTTGGTTTTTATATAGTAAGTAAGTAGGATATATCGATGTGGTTATCGATATATTGCTAATTAAGTTCATTTGTGGTTCAAATGGAATCTAATAAAGATTTAGGTGTACTTGAGGAGATACTGGAGTGTGCGAAAGAGGTTTCTTTGAATCTTCTTCCAAAGAAATCTCGATAAATTTATGAATGTGTCTGTCAACGTAGGGAACTTCGCAAATATAATGAAGCCGTGAACGCTTTGGTTACGGTATTCAATGTTGTGGTCATCGTTGAATATACAGAAGGGGATTGATATAAGCAAATATTCAAACAACTAAGAACTAATATTAAAAGTTTAAAGTAGATTTCATTACAAATACGTCTGCAGTTCAAAAGAAATCTCAAAATTAATTTTAAAGAGTGTCATTATTCTTGCAAATGATTGTAGATTAAAAATATTGCAAGTGTAATTCAACATTGGTCTGAACATTACTCCGCAGAGTAGTTAGTTTGACACAATATCATCCATACTTAATACATAAACTTCTTGTATTGTTTACACACTGTTTTAGTGCAGGGCATTTAGATCAAAATCGACCGGAATAGCGGAAATTTTTAGGCACAGCAGATATCGAGATGCGGTTTTCTGCATTGTGTTCTGCAAGGTCCCAGGAATAAAGTCTGTATCGTCTGGTTTAGCCATTTTTTGAAAAATGCCTTCTGGGCCGGAAAATGCATTTTCCAATTGCATCATTACTTGCACCATTATAGGAACGACTGGAAACTCGGAAAAATAGCTCGCAAATCGTTACTCGGGGGTTTTCGGAGCTGCCGAACTCGATTCTGGCATTAGAATTACCCGGGGATGCAAGGGGGTGGCTCTATGAGGTTGTCTGAGGGTGAATTGGGGGATAAATGGCAGCGTGCATGAAAATCGCTCCAAACTCATTACTCGAGGGTTTTCGGAGATGCCGAATTCAATTCTGGCATTGGAATTACCCGAAGGCGCTCGGGGGCAGCTCTGCAGGGGTATCTGGGGGAGAAATTGCATAGTCTATGGGAAGCGCTCCAAACTCGTTACTCAGAGGTTTTTGGGGATGCCGAATTCAATTCTAGCATTAGATTTCTCCGGGGGCACTCGGTGGTCCCTTTAATAATTCAACATTAATAAAAACTCCTATTTGTTATTTGAATAAAGTATAATTTTCATAATTTGTGTCTTTTCACTTTCTCCTTTACCATTTCCCACACAGCCACCTCCGAGCGCCCCCGGGGAAGTCTAATACCAGAATTGAATTCGGCATCCCCGAAAACCCCCGAGAGTTTGGAGCGCTTCCCATGGACTATGCAATTTCTCCCCCAGACTGACCCCCCGGATACCTCCGCAAAGCCGCCCCCGAGCGGCTTCGGGTAATACCAATTCCAGAATTGAATTCGGCATCTGTGAAAACCCCCGAGTAACGAGTTTGGAGCGATTTTGATGCACACTGCCATTTCTCCCTCAATTCACCCCAGACAACCTCACAGAGCCATCCCCGTGCATCTCCGGATAATTCTAATGCCAGAATTGAATTCGGCAGCCCCGAAAACCCCCGAGTAACGATTTGCGAGCTATTTTTCCGAGTTTCCAGTCGTTCCTATAATGGTGCAAGTAATGATGCAATTGGAAAATGCATTTTCCGGCCCAGAAGGCATTTTTCAAAAAAATGGTTTAAGCAGACGATATAGACTTTTTTTCTGGGACCTTCCTGAACACAATGCAGAAAACCGCATCTCGATATCTGCTGTGCCTAAAAATTTCCGCTATATTTCCTAACTTTCCTGGACTATTTCATTCAAACTTCGTTTTAATTTACCCTGTACGTAACTGCGACAACAGTTGGAATTCGTTTTTCGCTCGTGATTAATTTTGTATATTAACCATTAAAACAACACAGCAGACAAGCAAAAGTCCTTTTTATGGGCGAATTACTAAAGAATTTATGTCGGCCGCCTATTTCTCGGGAGACTAATGACGTGAAACGGTATCAGAGTTTGATTAAGCGTAGACAATGGCTGCGGCCCCGTTTTTATTAGGGATCTCGGGGAATTCATCGGGGGTGAGCTTGATCAGCGTTCTGAGAATCAACACATGTTTTTTTATTACTGGCATTAACATTTTTATCTACCGTTAATAATCTTGACTAATATCTATGACATGCTGAGAGATCGTTCGTATAATTTTGATAGATCATGAAATGCGTGATATTTAACAGTGTGCCCTTTATTGCGGGCGATAATCGTTAAATGTCGTTAAATGATTGACACGGGAAATTGCTGTTTGCGCACTGTTTAGGTATTGAGAATAATGTCTTATAATAACATATTAGAATTAGTATCTACTATGACATACAAAGCGCTGTGGAACTAGACACCTGTTTTATTTATTTATTTAATCACACAAACGTGTGAGGAAGATCATATCAAGATGTTTGAGTATGCCTTATACGAATGTAGTTGGTTTAATAAATATAGGGTGTTCAAAGTTTAAATTTTATTCTGAAGTTTCTCAATAATTGAGAAAGTTTTGATAGCATGACTCTGAAAATTGGTAGCGTTGGGTTTTTTGGTGTGAAAATTAAGAATTTGGAGTTTATTTTGACGTTGCTCTTAGAGGGCGCTAGTTTCACCGTATTATTTAGGTAAATCAAAACAATTTTTTTTAACTGTTGAGCTATGCTTAAAAAAAGTTAAAAATCTGAAAGAACAATCAATTCTATAGAAAAAGTGTAATATTGTTTAGGTCGTCTAACTTTATCGGTTTCTGAGTTACTTGCAATTAAGAGTTTCAATGTATTTTGTGGCGATTTTCTTTCAGGAGCTGATATTGCTATTTCTTTTCTTAGTAGGCTTGTGTCAAATTTTCATGTCATTAAATATTAGCGTATTTTGCGTGCGAGTGATTTCTTATTCTTGCAATCATTCAAAATAAAATTTAAACCTTGAATATCTTGTACATCTTACACCAGCGACATTCGTATGAGGCATGATGAGCTCAAACATAATATTTTGGTGTCTAGTATCTCCAGGTTGAATATCTTAATATCTCGTCTGAATTCTTGCCGCGACTATAACAATTAACTGGCTAAACCTACACATTAAAAGTTCAGCTAAAAATGATATTAATAAAAAAAAAACAAAATATACATAAAATTCATCAAACACACCTACTATAATTATAAAAGTATACAAAACACTAAATATAAATAAATACGACAAGACTATTCACATGTTAAAAATTATAAAAGTCACATTCAAGAAATTGATCAATATCACAAAGAGTCTTCCTTAAAAGAAATGTTAATCTTTAACTGATTTTCTAATCTGAGGAAAATTCAAATGATATGACAATTACATCAAATATTATTCCAATAAAAATTATAAGGCAGTTTTGATATCTTTTGACAATTAATATTTATGCTGTCAAATTATACTGGATCTACAGGGTTTCCAGTAAAGAATACTTCAACTTTCAGGACTGTATTCTTCAGACCGAAATATACAGAGTGATTCAAAACTTATGTAAAAATAAATTGGATATAGATGCGTCTTGAATAATGGGGTCAATATCTTTTTAAAAAAATGTAAAATCTTAGTTTCCGAGTAAAAAATTATTGAAGTTTTAGTATTTGCAACCTTTACATCGCTGGGTTACTGTAATCTCTAGCCAGGTGATTCCGAATATTGAAATCCGATTACTTATAGTAGGTATTAACGTTTATATTAGTTTTTCAAATGTCAAAAATGGCTTACGTGTATTGCACCTCGGAGTAAATGGATTGTTTTAATTTATAGTGAAGTGAAATTGCTTTAGCCCAACGATGTCCCGGTAAACATGTGCCACATGTAGCTACTTTTACCGAAGTGTGCAGTGAGTACAAGTGTAGTGTCTACGGCGTATTGCAGCAATGCGCAACATTTGTGTTAGTCTGTAGGAACTGAGTAAGACGGGCTCAAAATTTGGTTGCTGTAACATGAGGTATCTCAAACTATTTTATAATTAAAACCACAAATTAATTCTAGTAATAATTAATACAATAGCGACAAAAATAATTGAATTTGCTGTATAAAATAGGTGTTATAAAATGTTATTTGTTTCATT
This sequence comes from Monochamus alternatus, assembly GCA_037114965.1. NCBI lineage: Eukaryota > Metazoa > Arthropoda > Insecta > Coleoptera > Cerambycidae > Monochamus > Monochamus alternatus. The sequence goes on from CM073427.1 coordinate 84,899,014, forward strand.
CACTTCAAATTTCTATCAATTTTTTGTCCGATTGCATGCTTTGCCATCTTATCAGGATTTACAGTGAACCGGTTTCCAGTGCCGTGCAAAAGTGTATTGTGGACAAAAAGTAGTCTCTAGAAATTAATAATTAGTAATCCTTTCAGTTATTAAACGGGTTAAAATATTCTTCAACCTTCCTCCTGACTAAATATTTCTGTTCATTCATTTGTGTGCTCTTCCGTAACTAATATAATCCAAAATCAAAAGATAAACTATTCGGAATGTGCAGATAAGATCGGCAACTATAACGTATGAAATGGTTTTGTCTTCTCCTTATTACATCTTAAGTACATTTCTATCTAGTTTTAAATATTTGTCCAACATTGCATAAATTTCTATTCATAGTGCGTACATGAGAGAAGGTTTTGCTGAATGAAATTCAATATATAAGATCTAAATATTTCACCAATAGCATATAACAAGAAAACTTTAGATATTTCCTACCTAAAACAAATTTTACAGACACCTTTGTATATGCTATAATATACAGGCTGTATCACATAAGAGGGCCACTCCCATGTATCTCGCTTAATATGCGAGATACGTCAAAAATCTTTAATTGTTTTTTGTTGAATTTTTGGAGGCCTTTATGCTCGTAAAAACAAATTTGAGATCCATGGCCAACTTTATGAGTAATAACAAAAAAACCTATAAAGTTCCCAAACTTTAAGGCTGTCTAACTTTTTTATTTTAAGAGATAGAGAAAACTTATTGGTAATAAATTTTTATTACAAAATTGATATCTTCCACCTAATATAAACAGATTTTTGAAATATCGTATGTGGTTCGCTGCGCCCTCTTATTGAAGCAGGCTATGGCCATAAAACATTGCCTGTTTTTTCGTCTTTCATGTAATATACTACATGTTGCCCTTATCTTTTGTATTTATTACATTTTTTTCAATTTTAGTTAAATAAAATATACCTAAATATTTTCGTGTTGCTCAAGATAATGTAGAACCTGTTTTATAGACGTCAACTGCAAAAAAATAATAAACAGAATGTATTTTTATATGCAAAATATAGACTAGCAAGACCTAACTCAAGAAAAAATTAAATACAGTGTCGTTTGTTCAAAACATTTTGTATCGGGTTAGTTAATAAAAGTTATATACAACAATTTAAAAGCATATATTTCAGGTAAACCTGCTGCTTTAACAGATAACTTACATCTTTATTGGATTCCTACATTGCATTTGGGTTATCAAATTACCACTGCAACGTTGTCAGAGACCAAGATGGGTAGATATAAACGAAAATGTAGTGTTGTGCTAATGTTTTCTGAAGTTTTAAATATCTGCAATATTTATATGTAAAAGTATATATACCTACCTATGCAGGCCCCTATTTTCCATTGGGCACTGGGCAGGGCCCTGCGATTAGTGGGGCCCCCTAGTTCCTGCCATATCAGCAACTCTTTCATATCATAATAGAAAGTGTAATATGAGCCTATTTCTCTTATATTTTCATTATAATAAGAAAAAGTGGGTTTATATTTTAGGTAAAACGTTCTAGTTGCTGAATATTCGTAAAATTATTATTATTCTCAGTATTCACTGCACTTCGGTATATCTACAAATTTTTTCTTTCAAATGGGCCGAGGCAAGAAATAGTTGCCTAATCAAAAATGAACTTGGTGCATTAAATTTTGATTTTCCCTGCTGCTAATGTTTTTTATTGTGCTGTAAAAAACTTTAAATTATTATTGCAATGCCGCAATAATTTAAAATATCAAAAAACCAATTGATTATTAAACATTCTGTACCCAATTTTTTTAGAATTGTGTATATAACTTATTTTTAATATTTTTTATTAAATATATTTTAGATTTTTTCTATCAAATGGACTTTTATTTATTATTTATAATTTTTGTCAAATATATGTAAATTGGAAACAGTAGCATTATTAAGAATTTCAAGCCCCCGCAGAAATTTTCTTTAACTGAAAATAAATTCTGCCATGTATCTATGCATAAATAATTGTTAAAATCAAATTACGTACCTCTGTAATAGTTTACTAATTAATTATATATAACTGCCAATATTGTTATCAATATATTTTTTTATTAATATTATATATAGTATTCTCCAGGACGCTGAATTGCTAGGGCTGGCGGGGGTGTAATTATGCTACTAGTTGGAGAGAAAAAAGAACTTAGGTACCTATTTATAAATAATATATTTAAAACTTGTACACTGTATTTAATTTTTTCTTGAGTTAGGTCTTGCTGTTTTATTGCACTAAGCCACTTTTGCCGTCTTATATGAGAGTTCATTGAGATCAGTTCTGTCTATAATTCAATGCAGTAGGAATCCTAAAAAATTTAACTTGATCTTCTCGCTGTCCTCTACTCCATCAATTCATAACACAACAAAACAAAACCATTATGATAATCTGAATTATACTTGGTATTCCGAAATAGGTATAAAATATAATGAGCAAAACACACAGTTCTACACACAGACCAATAATTAAAAGTTCTACACAAAAGCACAAATTTCTGCTTGTCATATGTCGAGTTGTTTGTCCTACAGCCACCATTTTTAAAGTGATTTGACAGTTCGTTGGATTGCCCTATATAAATTTGTCAATCTGGGTTACCTATGTGGACCCATATTCTGTAATAACCCAATTTTAAGCAAAACTGGACATTTGTCATTTCTACTAATACGAATTAATTCTCTTGAACGATGTAGTGATAAAAAATAAACTAATTAATTAACAACAAAGAAAATTTCATCCACACGAAAGCGGTTTGGATAATGACAATTAAACATATAATTTCCCGAATTATTCCTTAAAACAAGAAATCGGTAACCTCTGGAAACCGAGTCAAAATTAATTAAAGCATCTTTAATTACTGGCATTAATTGAGTCGGCCTCGAGTTGCGACAAGGCGCTGAGCTTTGACGACAAAGCTTGCCATAAAATAATTAAATATCAAAATGAAGACAAATTTAATAATGGGCCGTCTGTGAGCCCACGGCCTGTGCTCGGCGTTGCAACGACGCGAGGGAGCGACTGTCACAGACAAGGATACTCATCAGGATATCTCGGACACTTTAAGGACACGCCACGGTCGGAATTCGAAATTAACAAGTTTTTAAAAAGTGGGGTATGATTAAACGTATACGAGATTATGGTGTTTATAATTTATCAAAATTATAAGAGTGTTTCTTGTCAATAATTCAATTCGGTTATTTTGTTTCGATGCATTACAAAACTGTATAACAATAGTAAAAAACGTATAAATTACATGAAACAAATGCAACGTACCTTAAAAAGCAAAACATTTACATAGGGAATAAAAACATTTGGTCACCAAACACAATTTCACACGATTGGCAACTAATTTGTGTACTGTGCGAATAAAACTATTTTCGATCCCAAATAATTTGGTGATTTACTGACAATTGACAACTTAGAAAATGGTACACGGATGTTATTTTTATGCCTAGTGTTTAGGCAACATATATCCCCATTTAAACACAAATTTCAAATATAAACAACGACGTCAAAATCAAAATGATATAATTTTTAAAAATGTGTCTACACGTGTGTCTATTGGGCCACATTACACATGTTTTGCGCAATAAAAACACTATGTGAAAGGGTGGAATCACCCCAGAAACAGACACCATATCGAAGACCTGCGCGTAGTAAAAATTTATTAATTATTTTCTAGTTAAAATGGTTTTCATATAACAAGAAATTGATAGAACTCATAGTAGAAACTAGATAATTACAATGAACTTTCCAATTACAGGTTCCATCAAAATAAATCCCTAAAAATATTACTACTAACGCTCTCAATCACAGATTTATTAATGTTTACTATTATATCCTCACATATTTTTGGTCTATTGCAAAATCTAATCATTTGTGTTTTATCGGGATTTAAGTATAAATAGTTGTGATTAAACCAAGCACAGATATTTTTCATAGTTCTATCAATATCACAATGGTCAAACAAGTTATTTGAAATAATTAGAGATAAATCGTCAGCGTATATCGGAAAAGCTGTTTTTTTATCCAATACGTCTTCTATAGAATTAATATAAACAATAAAAAGTACAGGACCCAAAACTGATCCCTGTGGTATTCCCATTTCAGCTAAACAAGAATCGGAATTGGTTACATTCATAGCATTTGATGTGGTATATTGTATAGAGACATATTGTTTTTGAAATTTCATGAAATTAATTAACCAATCTAATGTCTTATGTCATAATCATAAAGTATGTTAATTAACATGATTAACACAATTAGACGCTCGACTTAAATCACAAAAAATTCCGATTAGGCATTCGCTCTTATCAATGCTTTTAATGATTTTTTTATATACTTTTAGGTATTAACAATATTGTGTGAAATTAACTACTCTGTAGACTAAAGCTCCAACTAGCGTTGAATTACACCCACAATATCTACCCATATATTCTTTATTATTAGGTTTTGTAACATTTTTTACTGTATTAGAGAGGTATTTTAAGCTAATATATATCAAATATTTTACAATTCCTATCAATGAAATCATATGTATGTTCTCTGATACCAAACATCTAGATATGCTAATGAACAAATCCACAGACAAAGCTTTATTCAATAATTATCAAAAAAAGTTATCTAGCTTAATTTACTAACCTGGTTTAATGAAAACACTCTATAAATATTCAACCACAATAGATGAGATCTGACCTGATGAAACAATCCTAAAAATGCAGAAATACGTATGATTTATTTTGGCAAAAAAATTTGTGTTTAACTTGGCAGTAAAACAGATTTAATGACTTGGCTGCTTTAACAGACTCGGCTGCAACTCGTCTAAAATACCAGCTGCAGTATGAAATCTTGTGTTATACTGCCTATTTTTATATATTTTTAGGTATTAATAATATTGTGTGAAACTAATTACTCTGACGAAAGCCCCAACCAGCGTTGAATTACACCCACAATATCTACCCATACATTCCTTATTATTAGCTTTTGTAACATTTTTTACTGTAGGAGATTTGATTTATATTAGCTTAAAATACCTATTAACTCAACTTGTGCATGTAACGAAATGGCCAATATAGCTAAAAAATGTTTACAGGCACCAAACCGTTTCAAGTTTATTTATACAAAAACAGGCACAATTTTGCCATAATTGGTTTGTTAGAGTTGATAAAGTAAGGAGGCCGCGACGCCGAAAGTACGACGTTGCAAGTTAATTGCCTTAATGGGCCGTAATTAGGAGGGGTTGGGGGCGGAGCCCCGATTCACGTATTCTCTATCTAAACAAGTTCTGAATGCCTTAGCCTTGTTAATTAAATCCTTATCTCAAACTCCGTCTTTGAGCCCTTTCCACGAACTTATATAGAAATTAATTTGCGTAGTTGCTTTGAATAATATTCTAAATTAAACGCATTAGTAATTAAAACGCATAATTGTTTTATAATGGAAACACTTTGGGCAGGACTTGGTACGGGAAATTGACTCGGTAAAGAAGAAAATGAATTAATTACGAAAAGTTTTTTTGATATGGCTAATTTCAAATAATAAGTATTTTTAGAGAGGATGTATTACTGTATTACTTAAATGTTTATTTTTTATAGTCATAGGGCATTTAAATAATATTAATTTAATAAACCCATAAATTACGATTAAATAATTTATAATATATGCAGGGTGAATCTTAAGTGTAGGAGTTAAGGGTATTAATTAAAAAAAAGATCTTTTTCTTTTTCATTTACTAAAATCGCAGTTAAAGTAGTACTTTAACCACAAAAGTGTATAAAATGATACTTTAACACCAAAGAGAAAGAACTACTACTACTACACTATTTGTGAATAGAAATATTAATATTAAAATTAATATTCCCAATAATATGCATGGGAAGAATCATTTTTTTGCTCCTATAATAATACCGATGTATTGGCGCCAATGGTCCGATTTGCTGTTAAATATGCATTAAGATAACAGCAGTCTTGTTGATCAATGATTCTTCAATGTATGTTTCTGCTAAGGAAGAAAACTGCCAACCACCCAACCGCTTTTCCAAATCTGCACCAGAATATTTGCAGCCATCGCAGCTGCAGAATGTCCAGTATACATTTCTGGATTTGACAGCTTTAAAAAACTGAACTCCTTTGTGAAATTTTATATATTAATTAATTACAACAGATATTCAAAATTGTTGAAACTGATTTCGTTCACACAAATTATCGCACGTCTTGAAAATCTGTTTGTATCCATTCAAGCAATTATTTCACTGTGTTAATCAATCGTAAATACCAAACTTTTCGTATAACCTCACAGAAACATCAAATGGGTTTGGGTCTGGCAATCTCACAAGCCATTCAACTCTAAAAAAAAATATATTTTATTTTTTATGTGCTAAACAAATAATGTTTTTCCTACAAACTTGGTATGCAGTAATCATAACATAAGGTCAGTATTTTGACGTGAATAACTTTTTTTAACTAAAGCCAGTGGTGTAGGTATGGGTCTTTTTCACCCTTGAAACTTTTATACCAATGGAAAAGTGCATTTTTGTAGTACAAATATTAAAATTTCGGATATTTTGACTTTTTCTAATCAGGTTTAGGTATGGGATTACAATGATCTTAATTATAGAATCAAATAGGTATCGCTTGTTTTTAAGTTTATAACAATAATAGTGACAGATATCAAATCAGTTTGTTTGTTGTGCGGTTTGAGCAAGTTGAAAGGCGAATTGACATGGTTCAGTTGCTCGGGTAGCTCGATCACCGGATCCCAATCTACTTCATTTATTTATTTAGGACATTTTAAAGGTTAAAATGTATGCAACTCCGGTGTATAATAGAAAAAATCTATTACCTACAAGGTATACGAAGATGCTGTGGTGAAATAAATAATGACATGCTAATTCGGAGAATACGTTCCTAAGAATTCGATGCTGTCGTTGCATTGTCGAAAATGTATATCACTTTGAGCACCATTTAAATTAAATTGTTTATAAACCGTTGTTTGTATTTGTTTAGTAAATGACTGACTGAAAATATAAGTTTAGGGGTTCCAAGGGTAAAGAAGACCCGTACCTACGCCACTGGCTTTAGTTCAAAAAAGTTATTTACGTCAAAATACTAACCTTTTAAAGTGATTTCTGCATACCAAATTTCAAGAAAAAATATTTATTTGTTTAGTAGACAAAAAATAAAATGAAATGTTTTTTTTTTTAATTTGAACGCCCTGTAAACGGAGTGTTATTAAGAAATATGTTATAGAAAAAGCAAATATTCTTTGATCATGTTCTATGTTTTCAAAAAGTTAAGAACAAAACAACGGGGACACTCTATATAACTGCAAAACGGTGCGTTTAAGAGGTTATATTAGAAACACGGAATTCCAGGAAATATCTACTCTGCGGGTGAATGCCCCGACCACAGTATACTAAGCAATCAGTAGGGAAACTCAGCTTTCCCGCGTCTTCCAAAATCCGCCATCTTGTTGGCGACTGACAGTTATTACTATAATTTCTGTGTGTCAGTTAGGTTTTTTGAATTTTTTACATTATTACATGGTTATCCACTCATTATCGTTATTGTACTTATATTCCTGCTTTGTATGTCGTGTTGAGTGTTTAGTTATTTGTGTTTTTATATTAGTGATTATTTATTAATGGAACTATACCCAGTAAATAATAAATAAACTATGGGAGGAAATAAATGTGTTGTAAAAAACTAACGCATAACGCAGCTCTGGCCTGTAAACAGTTTTATATATGGGAGACCAAGTTAGACGTGATAGTTTAATTGAGAAAATCCTAAAAAGAATTAAAACATGAAAGGAGGCAAAGGATTTAACTCCAAATAGGAAAGAGACTGCTTTGATACATGAATGAAAGAAATCACTCCATACACCTAATAGAGCAACGGGGGTTTTTGATTATGTTACCTATATATATATCGTAAACCTCAAAATAAATTGTACCTAATATTCACGTTTTAATTTCATTTCGTACTTTCCTAAAAAAAAAATGAGTAAAAATATAAAAATTACACTGGGCTTAAATTTGATAATCTGCTAACAAAATAAGGTAAACGTATACATCTTGACATAAAGGCAAAAGTACTACAAAATATAAAATAAAACTACACTGCTAGTCGACCTAGTTTCTATATTTTCGCAAATTTTTTAAATAAATTTAAATTCATACCGGTTTTATAATCAAATTCAAATTATATCTCCTAGAAACCTAAATAAAGACAAAATGTGACCAAAACCTCAATTTACATGACACTACACTGCATTACAACAGTTAATTAAGAATTAATGCAAAAATATTTAAACTACGAATAACTTTGGTTATGTTTACACCAAATTATTAGCTATTTTTTCGTATGTTCTCTGGGATCCGCCATATTCTTGGCGACTTTTTCTAGAGTGGGGGTATTTAAAAACTGCCAGACGTATTTCATTCATAAATTGTCTAAGATTCCGTACTGATTGCTTAGTATACTGTGGCCCCGACCAACATTTTTTATGAAATTTTATATGTATATTCGGTAGGTCTGAGAATCGGTCGTAATCTATTTTTCATACCCCTAAGTGATAAGGGTGGTCCGCCCCAAACATTTTTTTTTTATTTTTTGGAAAAAAATTTTTATATTTATTTTTTTATGATGTGGCATTAAAAACACATACAACCCTTAATTTTCTCCCTTCTATCACAAACCCCTATTTTTTAATAGCCATTTTAGTAATTTAATCATTTTTAACCCTGGTCGGTAACTGATCGATTATCATCTACTTACTAAACTAAGTGTAATATCTACAACGATAAGTTTTATTTTTACACGACATGATTTCATTCACACATTTTTTGATTTATCTAACCAAATATTGCGTAGATAAGCTCATTTTTTTGTTAAAAGGCTAAATCTATTCAAAATTTAACACCAATGTTTGTAACATATCTACTTTACAGGACACCCTGTATAAATATCCCGTAGCACTATTTTTGATAAAAAAAGCAAGAAGTAGAATAGAATAATAATTTATTTTTTGACTTAATTAACAGCGCGTTATCTGATTATGTTACCAATAGCAAATCTACTTGAGAATGTCACAATTTAATTATGAAACTGTTCATGGGCCAAATGTCAGGAGACGAAAGTAATACAACACCAACAACCTCCCTCGCCCCGTCGGACGACAAACAGCGCACAACACTGTAACAAGTTTTAAACAATCGCGGGCAGCGTAGGCCGTCACGTGACCGCCACGCGTCGCTGCAAATTACACGTCATAGGGCTGATTAGCTGGATACAACAAAGAAGACCACGGTGACATTGATGTGTATAGCTACCAATTTATTATCGGGGCTCTGTTTGCCAGACCACCACTGCCGAATATATAAAATAGACTCTCACCCTCGCATAATGAAAGCTATTAATGTTGAGCTTCGGAACCGATTATTGGGGTAGTTAACTTTGTTTCGAGGGGCTGTTTTGTAAGATTGTGTTACGCGTATTACAATGCTTGTAAATAGGACTTTCGGTTGGAAACGTTTTCACACGTTACATCGTTTTGAACGAAAATTAATTATTTTTTTTATATGTCATGTAATTATTTCTTCCTTTGTTGCATTTGCTGTAAATAAATTCATAAAGAGTAACAGAATATTATTAATAGATATTGAGAATTTAACCAAATCCTCAAAATAAAATGAAGAAGAAAAGTAGTATATTTTGAGGCAGGAGTTATTTTTGTATGCAGAATGCGAAATGGTATTTTTGCGTTCATGAATGGAAGTCTATTCGACAATAATTTAATTTATATTTCAAATCGTTTGAGCCGTGTTTGAATCAAGACGGTTTAGGTGCGGTGACTATCATAACGATGGCAACCTAATAAACAATAGAAATTTGTTGTTTGAAAAAGTAGTGTCAGAATTATATATTGTAATTCATATTCTAAGAGTGTTTCATTCAAAATGTGCTCAGGAAGTGAAGCATGAGCATTTACAAGGGGAAGTATTGGAAGCGGCACAAAAAGTCGTCGAGACAGTACGAGATTGCCTACAACGAATTCAAGGGTGGTGTAGTTCGAAGAAAATTCAAAAAGTGTTCAAAGCTATATTACTGGCATATTTCGAACATACAATTAAACCTTCGCCGTTACGGTAGTATATTCCATGTTAAAAAGTGCACTGGAAGCCAAAGAAAATGCAAATTTAAGAAAATTTCCAAAACTATTACCATATTTAAAAAGCAAATCAGTGGGATACCGTCCAAAAAAGTGCAGAATTCTAGCGAAAGAGGAAATTGAGAGACTTTTACAAGAAGCAACTGATAATAGATTTCTGCAGGAAAAAGTAACTCAAATTAATATAAATCGATCTATTCAACTAATTTAGGAAAACTTTTCAGGTTTTTTTAATAATTTATGTCTGTGCAGAAGAGATGAACTACTAAAAGATAACGATCAATGATATAGAAGACAAAGATTCAATTATTATTATAAGAATTCCCAATTTCAAAACTCATACTCCGAGACGTTTCGTGATTTCAAGTTCAGACCAAATGAAGAAATACAGCAAATACTGTACTTTACATCTGGCAATTACTACAAGTCGAAGATTTTTGTGAAGTGTGTCAGAGAAAAATATGTTCACCAAGTGATTGGTGTTAATAAAATAAGGAATGTGCCAACAGAAATAGCAACTTCTCTCAATTTGCCTCATTCGGAAACTTATACAGGGACGTGGCTTCGCCTCTCTGTTGGCCGACGCAGGGGCTGATATTATCACCATTAAACGACATGGGGGATGACGTTCCAGGTAGCAGTTACATATATATAGAAGATTCTGTACAAAATAAAATTTCAATTGCAAGTAAATTGTTACCATGAAATCTATAAATGATACTGCAAATTGTTACCATCAGAGCCTACGGAACTTGTCAATAATACAACGTGCAGTAAACTTAAACAACATCAGATAACTGACATCACTGGATCTGACATAAATTTAACTCACTGCAATATCGGCACTCTCAATTTACATGTAGTGTACAATACAATCATAAATAAGCTTCGAGTTTATATAACTTTTTTTTATTTGTGGTCGTAGAATCTACAATTAAATTTTGGCAGGTAAATTTTAGAGCTCCTTGTATATGAATTTATTGGTCACTGCCGGTATTAACCACTAATACGGTTTTTTTTTTCTTTAGCAAACAAATTTCTGTTATGCGAATATTTCTTAACGTAAATTAAAAGTTGCCAAAATCAGTCACACTGTGACATTTTTAATGTACAAAAATTAACAACAAAAGTTCGCTGTCTCATCCACTGTTGAGAGCTCCAGAATCAATAATTGTATTTTTATATGTATTCAATTCCAGACAATTGTTTAAAACATAAATTGTCAACAATATGCACAAATCTACTGCAAACTGCTTATGATTGGAGTACTGTTCTATATCTGATCTATATACAGGGTGATTCAGAACAATTAACACACGTTAGCAGCAGCTATGCTGTGTAAATCATCAATAGTGCCCACTTCGGTTCGATACACTTCATTTTTTAAATATCTCAGTCAGGAGATCGTACCAGCAGTGATACCGGTCCTCCTCATCCAATCCCCTGGAATCAATACTTCGACACGCCGTACATGATACGAATATAATTTAGCCTCGTGCATGATACGCCACATTGCTACAATACGTCACGGATGCCCTGGATCTCCATCTCTTCCACGATTCGATTGCAAATTTCCAGTGTCACGTCCGCGTTGCACAACACAACAGTTGTGCTCACTCCACACCGCGGTAAAAGTAGCTGCATTTGGCACATGTTTACCAGGAAATCGATCTGCTACAGCGTTTTCACTTCACCACAAATTAAAACGATATTCAGCATCTCCGAGTTGATACAAGTTAGCGACTTTTGACACTAAAAAAACTAATGGAAACACTCCAGCATATCATAGAAACATTAATACTATAAGAAATCAGATTTCAATATTCGGAATCGCTTGGCTAGAGACTACAGTAGCCCAGAGATGTAAATGTTCAAAATGCTACAACTTCAATATATTTTTTTTCTATATAAGAATTCTATATATAAAAAAATTATAGAATTTTATAAAAAAAATGTTATTGACTCCTTTTTTCATGACGCATCTGTCTATTCCCAAATTTGTTTAGCTAAGTTATAAATCATCCTATATTACTTTTATTATTTTATATTATTTAGTTATCAACAAATTATTAGTACCTGCCTCTTCAGACAATCTTTTTTAGTTTTACACGATTAAAATGTTTTGCTGTATAAGCTCACAAACTACAGCTGTAGTTCAGGATTTTAAAATATGCTGACCTTAGATAATTTGTTTTCTTCTAAATTAATGAAATTAGAACCTCATTAAATTGTTTTAATCTGTCAAATTTCAATCAAAGATTTGAAGTAACAACATATTATTATTAGAATCAGAGAATCAGAGGGAATTCAGAGGGCATTTATTAAAATTTATAATAATTATATATTGCAATAAAATATGTTAAGTGAAACCGCTTAGAAAATTATAAACGAAATTATTGTTAACCGAAAAAAAAAACTTTAAATGTATAATTAAATCGTTGAACAAAAAACAAACCGATATAGGTCAAGTTACATCGAATGCTATGAATAGAGTGATTCTTAACACTTAACAAAGTAGTTAGTCTCACAAAAAATAATAATTATTGTTGTATAGTATTTGTTACTACTACTAACTACACACTATTTGAAATAAAAGTTTGCTATAGCAAGTTGAATAAAATGAAGATTGAGATTATATTTGCAGATAATAACATGACGCAGTATGTAAAGACATTTATTTTATTATACTTATTATCAAACACTACATTCTTTCTAAATTTAACAAAATGTACTTTGGTGTCACAAATTACTCAGTGGTGTTGTATGACTGATGAAGTTCAAACGGCTCTTGATTGGATAAACTGTTTAAATCAATAATTTCCAGGTTTGATCTATTTTCTAAAATTTTATAGCTAAGTAGTTGGGGAGCAAATGAAATGGTAATCATCATTTTATCGTATGAAAATGACCATTGTTACTTACCTATTTCTACCACAGCTTTATGATATAAATTCTCACTTTTTAGTTTACACCATACTTTTCATGCAAATTGTAATTTGAAAAACTTGCTCAAAATTCAAAACTAAATTAATTCTCTCATAAATGAGTTTACTTACTTAATGTTATTTTTACTGTGTGCATCCTTTATCATCGAAACTTACTTAACGACCAGCTTGTATATCAGGAGAATTTCTAACGACCTCGTACATTACAAATCCCCAAAACCAACAAGACGTCGGGGTGGAGCGATCCCGGTCCTGTTCCAAGTCTTAGGGGTCGCGTACGTCAAGCTGAGCCAAGTTGAGTAAGACGTCAGGCGCAGATCTGAATGCGGTAATACAATCTTGAACATAATAGGGCCAATCCGGCTGCTGCCGTGTTATTAGGCGGCACAATATCGCTTTGTGCAGCCGTTCTCAGTGCTGCGATAACAAACATTGATTTTATCAACAATCTGACAGTTAATGCCCTTACTGTCGGTATAGTCCCGCTACATTCTTACCACTGCCGATGTTGGGGATAATGTAGCCGTTTTGGTGCCTGCCTCTCTATTAAACTTAGATTTTTTAGTGTCATGGCAGGTAGAGGATTTGTATTAATAGATTTTTAAGTTCTTTAATGATTTCGTAAAATAATGCAAATGTCTATCTCGGGTTTCAACTAAAAACCTAAGTTTTGTGAATACCTCAGTACTTGGCTTTAAAATATTAATATATTTCACTATTTTTGCTAAGTTATACAGTTTGCCCTTTTACTTATTTTTTTCTATTTGACAATTTTTAGTAAACAAAATTTACTTGTAATATTTCAATGGTACGCAGCCCTAGAAGGCCTATGTCTACAGTTTTTTTGTTCAGACTTTAAATTCTGAATTCAAATTTTAAACTCTGAATTGGGACTTTAATATTTAAATTCAGGCTTTAATATCTGAAATCAGACTTGAATCTGTGTACACTGCTAATAAAATTATTGGACAAGTCGTATCACTCAGAGCTTTCTAGACAGATAATTGACATTTAGAGGACATATTATACAGGGGAAAATTAAACTTTTACGATATTTGTCATCGTCTATGAAATTTTAAATGCTGCCCGCTGTATAATTTTACTGTTTTTCTAGAGACGATTTATGGTGCGACTGCACTTGTTTGGGAAGTGATTTAGCCCACTTGATTTCCTTAGACTTATTTTTATTTCTGGGTCTAGATTGCCGCGATGTGCTAACATGAATATGCTGATTAAATTTGATGTACCACTGAATTTGTCATAACCAGTACTATTTAATTACTGGGTGTCTAATTAACGTTGCACAATTAAGTTACACCTTAAATGTCTATAGCAAACAAGCGCAGATAGTCGTCAGCGGTGCCACCAGACTTGTACTGGTTTAAACCTTAAACCTGGTTACTGGTGTAAAAACACCATAAACTCATAAGTTCAGAGATTAAAGTCTGAATTCAGACATTCAGAGTTAGAATTCTGAGATTTAAGTTTGAATTCAGTTTAAAGTCTGAATTAAAAAAAAATGTAAACGTGGCTCTTCCATGAATTCATAGAATGGTAAATCTTGTTATTTTAATTACTAAATTATTATATTACACAGTGTGACCCATTTCAAATGGTACCAGATCTGCAAAAATGGTATTTATTTTCCGATTTTATTCGAGGTTTTTTTTTAAGTTAGAGCAGCGGAACTCTATTCTAGTGCAGAATATTAAAATTAATTTTCCGTTTTCTTCGACTTTTTTCATTGCCAAATTTTACAAAAACTATTTAGCGATTTTTTTTCTTCAAATCTAGCTACGGCACTAGATTCAACATGCCCTAAAATGGTTATAGGTTATAGGGTCCATACAAAATACATTTAGTTCATGAGCTTCATGAGGATGATTATGACCGCCGTTTGCAATTATGCGAAATAATGAGTGAGCGAGCAGAGAACGATCCACAATTTCTTTTTAACATCTGTTTTTCTGATGAATGCAGTTTTTTCTTGAACGGGACGGTAAATCTCACAGTTGCCGCTATTGGTCAGATTCAAACCCACGAGGTGCATACACAGCAACCGAAAAAATTAAATGTATGGGCTGGAATTTTCGGTGACCGGTATTTGCAATTACTGGAAGACGCTATTGACCCTGCTTTGACTAATATTATTGAAAATGTTCCATAGTATGATGAAGATTATTTGATTTTTCAACAGGACGGAGCTCCTCCGCATTATGCGTTAATTGTCCGTCAGTATTTGGATCAACGTTTTCCACGGAATTGGATTGGGAGAAGAGGCAGCAATGAGTGGCCTCCACGATTTATCGCCCTATAAAACACAGTCAGCGTCGCTGCAAGATTTGCGTCAAAGAATCGTCGATGAATGCCGTCGAATCACTCCGGAAATGTGCGCGAACGTTTCGAACAAAATCTTTATTCTTGTATGGAATCGGGCGGTCAGTTTAAACATTTAATCAACTAAGTAGTAAGTAAGCAACTAAACATAATTTAAATTTTAAAATGTAAATTTTTTTCAAAGTATTGGATGGAATTATAAAAATTAAAGTATGTTGTAAAGAATTGTAAGAACTTTCAAAATAAATATTACTCAACCCCAAATGCCATTTAAATATTTTGCGGTGATGCTTACCCTTGCTTAGGGGTGAAACTGGCAAAGTCAAAAATACCAGCTAAGAATGTCCCCCTTTAATTTAAAATTGCAGTTCCTGAAAATGGCTCTGTTTCGTTGTCCTTTGGCCGCCCTGTATGTAGTATATCAAATACTGCATACTACTAACATTTCTGTTGTAGTAAAATAATGTTTGGAGATTATTACTGCACAATTGTAACCATAATGAATATGTGAAATAATACTACAAATGGGGAATACCACTAAATTTGGTATTTTGCATTTTTAGAGAGTACTCTAAAAAACGTTGGATACGTGTCATAGGATTTGGACTAATATGCAGTTTTATGAGAGATATTAATTATTTAAAACAACATGACGTCACGCGTACATTTTTACCAACTGGCAACAATGCATGACAATAAAACCACTAAACTCAAACTGAGGTTATGCCATGCCATAGTCTATGAATTCTGTCTTGTACTGGTCTATGGTCCGTGATATTCCTGAACAAACATAATCTCTTTGTAATTTAGTTATATTTCTACACTCTAAAATCTCTTGAGTTTTGTCTCGGCAGAAAAATAGGTTATGTTATATTAATGGAAGTGACAAATGATGTTTACAGGCACTATATCTGTCTCTATACAATACTGCATTTCATTTATTTTATTCTAAGACAAGTTGCATGCTATTGCTCTGTTGTAGCATGTTAAAAATGTACCTTAATTTGCCAATAATTTTTTTAAATTTAATTTAATTTAAAAAACAACGAATATGGTCTTCATATATTTCCAAAACAATATAGTTTCCAAAAACTTTTCCAACATAGTGGCATTACCCATTGTATCTGAAACTATAATCACAACACATTGTAGTACACAGGTATACAATTGTATAAGCGTTTACTATTCTTTTTTTGTTCAGTGATAGTGAATATTTAATTTTTGTGTTTGTTTTTCTTCGACATGTTATATTTTTCGTACTGTAGAAATTTGATCATTTTCGCGGCAAGAAGGACAGCGACCTTAATAATCAATGCGCTAGCAAATAGGCGTAATCTAGTTCGATATTAATTTACTCCGCAATCACAAAAAAAAATAGCGCCGCGCTCCAACAATACAAGTAATATCGTAACTCAATTCCAGAATATAATTTTATTTTGCGCCGTCAGCTCCTTTTTATAAAGTTATATATTTCGAACAACACGAGAAAATTGCATTCTGCTAACATGGGAGCTCGCTAAAAGTTCTTATTGGATTTAGTCAATTTAGGACAGCTTCAGTCCGCCATTAGCTCCGGCAAAGAATGACATCAAATTGTCAATTAATGCATCAGTTCAAAACCAATTTTGAGTTCGCTCGGGGCACCAACATGGCCGTTGTGATTCTGGATGGCTGCAAGGAACGGAACTCAAGAATACGGATAATCAAGAGTGCCAGGCCGACTAGGGGTGGATCCGCAAAACGTTCTCCCTTCTTATTCGCCCCGCATCAGCTCTGTTCTCCGAGAGGGGTGCATATAAACATCGGTTTACGCTGTGTTTACTCTCGAGTTTGGGTGATAAATCAGAAAGGCCTCTCGGCTTGCCGTTTCCAACCCAAGCCGTGCTATGCTTCGGCACTAAACGGAATAAAAATGTGTTTTCTCCTTATCACTACCGTTATAACAATCTCGTATAGCAATATGCTTTACTCGAAAAATAACGATTTTTTTAAAATAACGCTACACAAAAAAAGTGGTCTGTACTTTTGACCAGACTCAACTTTATGTTTTTAACGCACTAAATCCTAAAGTTTTTCCTCTTCGGTGCGTTTTTGTATGTATATTTAACTGTAGCTATTACCATTATTTTTAAGAATTGAAAATCATTTTATACTATTATAAAGGGTGAGAATATCATAAAATATATTTTTCACTGTATTAGAAAGGTATTTCAAGCTAATATAAATCAAATATCCTACAATTCCTATTAATGAAGTCATATGTATGCTCTCTGATACTAAACATCCAGGTATGCCAATGAAAAATTTCAAAGACAAAGTTCTATTCAATAATTATCTAAGATAAAATTTAATCTAGTGTTTTAAAGTGTTTTAAATTAAATTCTGCGCCGTATATTATTATTCTTTTTAAATTCGAATGGGAAAAAAGTTTGGTATAATGTTAGGAGTGACTTACCCTCAATGAACACCTTGTAGTATTTCAATTTACTTGAACTCATAGTCAAAGAAAACCAATAATAAACCTAAGTCATGTACTAAATTTGGTGATTCAAAGTTAAAGCAATTCAGATATATTAATTTTTTCTCGAAATATTTGGCCCCATTTTGAAGGCCTGTAATACGGAACACTCATACAATCTAAATCAAAAATTACTATTATAAATATTGTGATTGTTCTCTAGTGATTTAGAGGGTAGGAGTTTTTAATTTAGTAATTAGCCCAGTTACAACAATTTAGCAATAAATAATGAAGCTAACACCAAAGTGACAAAGAGGGACCTCGAAAACCCCCGAGAGAACATTTTCCAGAGATTTTCGTTGAATCGTGTGACATTTGCCATATGTTCAACAAAAATGGGTCATTTGTTAAATAAACAATTAAAAATTTGCGAGCGTACAGAGGTTAGACCTTTTGTTATAAAAAAATCCCTGAACATTTTGCAGAAAACCGCACTCAATCGGACTTCTCCGCAAAAAGTTGTCTATTTTCACATTTTTCATGCTAATTTGATGCGACTACTCACTCTGTACAACTTGTCACATTTGCGTTTACTTACGGCAAGGTTGTAAATAAAGAACTATTGAAAATCACATCATAGAAAACAATGGCGACTTAATGTTTTGCAGGACGCATATTTGTGCTGTTTTCACACCAAGAGCTACAAGCCAGTCCCGAGAATATTTATGATAATTTGAGGTAATTCCAAAGTCGTTACGTAAAACATGACTATCTGTATTAAAGTAATAGTGCTGCCTTTATAAATTTTTAAGTAACTCCGGCATTATGATCGACTGATACGATCCTTGATTGTACCTCCGGGGCTAAAAAGGCTTTTACGTGAAAACAAATGCTTTATTTGCTATAAATCAAAGATAACATCTACGAAACGAAATTACCACACAAACTGGCATTATGCGGTCCACAGTGTGCTATTAAGGGAAATTGACTGAAAAACCGGGAGCCATAACAGGTGGTTACATAATTTCATTTGCCTGTTTTGTCAGCATGATAGATATTATAAATTGGACGATTCGTTACTACATTCTAATACACATATTCCAATTTCGTATACATTTATAAGATAAACACCTGTATTTGTACTGGGTATGGGTAATCGATTTATCTTCCGTTATTAGATAGGTATTCTACGTGCATTTCGGTTAGATTACTGCGCAAACATAATCATGTATTTCCAAACAACGTAATGGCTAAAAGATCGATTCATTTTATTTGGCTTTAAGGATAATACACGGCAACATTAGGGCCTTTAATGGATGTTTAAACTGCCGGACTAATTATTGTCTAGTTATATTCTATTGTAATAATCAATGTGTAGTTGGTTTTGATAGATGTGTGTGGGCATAAATGATATATTAATAATAAATAATGTAACTCATATAAAATATAGTATAATGGGACCAGCGTATATACCTAATAAAGATCTAAGTATTTAATGAGTCCACATTTATAATTATTATACCTACTGACTTTTAATATATGTTTTTTAACAGAATTGACGTCTAAATTACACGAACAATGTAATAATAATACATAATATCTTGTTAATTTAATCAGTGGAAAATCTTCAAGGTGTGCTTTTGTCAAAAATTACTCCATTTTTCATGGCTCACGAAAACCATAAAATATACCTACAGTGTGACTTAAATTAGAAAAAGTTGCTCCATTCGATGGACATTAACGTAAATGAAATAGTTCCAAGATATCACCTGCCGTTGCTGAAATATTATGAAAAAAACTGAAAATTTTTACCTCAACCGTTTTTTTTAACTGGAATGTTAATTTCCTTGCCCCCTCCCGCCGGCGCCCTTGCGTCGAAAGAAAATTTCTACTAACACTAGTTTCGGTTATGCCACAGTCAATTGTTTTTTTTTTTTTGTTTTCTTATAGGCGTCTCATTGGATTTTTATAGTAACACATGTAGAATAAAATTACAAACACGTTAATATGTCACATCACTATTTTATTTGAGGAAAATCGATTCCTCGTATGTAATTATTTATCTGCACCAAATTTTAGCTCTTTCTGTTGAGAAATAATGAAGCTAGGTAGCAATTTCTAAAATTGCTTTTTCAGATTTTTATTTTTACAATATTTCAGCAATGGCAACAGATACCTTGGATCTGTTTTGCTTATCTTATAATGGCCATCAAAAGGTGCATCTTTTATAATTTGAGTCACTCTGTACTATATTTTATATGGATTACATTATCTATTATTATTAATATATCATTTATTGAACAATGTCCACATGTTAAAAAAAGAGTTCATCAATCAGTTCAAATATTTACAATTTAACCTAAATAGTGTAACAATAGCCAATTTAAAAATGTATTATATTATTTTTGAAGCCATATGGAGAGTGTGTTGAAAAGGAGGAAAAGTTTTTTTACTTTTAATGTCGTGGGAAAACGTTTGATTATTAGAATTTACAAATGTACATATTTAAGCTAGTCAATATAATATGCAGGATATCTCTACTAACAAATTATTAGAAATACAGTAGATTTTATTATTAGAATTTAACAATAAATACACTATGCAAGTCACATTTTTATTTCTAAATAATTAAGAAGGCTTTTTCAGGATCAGAAATAACTTCTGCGTAGGAATATTTTTTAGAATTTGTCTATCCATCCTCTAAATGTGAATTATCCATCCGTAAAAGTGTATTGTTCATCGATCATCTGAAAATGTATTGCAATGAGGTATTTCATTCGCATTAGAAAATATGTTGAATATTTTCGCTGAAAATACCACATAATTCTTGGAACATTAGTATATACTCCTTGGCATCCGCAAATATTTTTAGATATATCTGTGTGAAAATAAATATATTTATCTCGAATTTTATTTACAGTTAATTTATAATTATAATAATAATAATAATAATAATAATAACTCTTTATTTTCCTTTGAGATATGCAGATACATATATAGGAATAGTCAATTAATCACTTAAAACTAAGACAACAAAAACTCATTAAGATCATAAAAACATCTATCGGTTAAAAACAATTTTAATTTATATTTAAAAGATTTAAAAACTTGGATTTGCCTAATTTCCACTGGTAAGTGGCTAAAAACGTGCAATCCTAAACAATTAGGAGAATTTAAGGATATTTTATATTTATAGTAAGGTATATGATAATCATCTTTCTGCCGGGTATTTATTCCATGAATAGTACTTTTTGTTTGAAATTCATAACGATGCAGATACACATAGGTACACAATTCAAAAATAAAAATTCCTGTGAGTGTTAGCAGTCCATATTCCTTAAATAAGCCTCTACACGTATGATATCTCGGGACACTCACTATACATCGTAATATCTTTTTTTGAGCAATAAATACGTCTGGTGCCAGAGTAGAATTGCCCCAGAAACACACACCGTACCTTAACCGGGATACTACTTGGGCGTAATACAAATTTATAAGTTGATCCTTACCAAGAACTGGGTTTAAGCTTCTAAACAGATAGCATAAAGAATTTAATTTTGATACTAATTTATTACAATGTTCCTTCCAATTCAAGCACGCATCTAATCTAAAACCTAGAAAAGTTATTGCATTGTCGGTGTCTGACAAAGAGGTATTGTGCACTTTAATATTCATTTTAGAACAATGTTTCTGATAGTTATGAAATCTGATAATTGATGTTTTAATAGGATTGAAATATAAAGAATGAGCACCAAACCAATTACCCATTTCCTGGAGAGTTGAGTTACATTTTTTCTCCATTGCTTCATCCGTTTTTTCTGATATAATCAATGAAGTGTCATCGGCATACTTAACAAGGCCGTCACAATTAACATAATGTGGAAGGTCATTAATGTATAACAAAAATAAAATTGGTCCCAATATTGAACCCTGTGGTACTCCTGTACTCATTTCTCTATATTCCGAATTTACTTTTCTCGTAGAACCCAAGTGGGAATAACTCAGACTAACATATTGAAATCTTTGCTTTAAATATGAAGACACATTACACATAATTAACGTAACTACAACTATTGTTAATATCTGTTGTAATGAATTACTATTTTTACTGTCGCAGGGATAAGTATATTGTTTCAAATGAATTGTATGGTTTAGAGATACATGCAATGCTGCAGTTTTGATGCAAACATCTAAAATATGTATCGTTTCGGTTCTATGATATTTATGTATTATACGATATTAAATTAACACAAGCTGCAAGTACACACATAACAAAATATCATTTTATACTTACTGTCTTACGAATGTCCCACACTAAAAGTAAATATTTCGATTATAGTACAATACCACACTATTTCATAGTATCACAAAACATGGAAATTTCCACCCATTTTTATCATTGCACCCATAGTTTTCTAGATATAGAATTGAGATTTAGATGACATTTTATAAAGGGGAAAAAATCGCAATTTCTCACATTCCTGTTATTTCCGGTTTAACTCCAAATTATCTTAACTATGAAATTTTAAAACCAACACCTGGTACAATTTTACATTTTTTTTATTCTAAAGACGATCCAACTGCACTTGTGTAAGACATGTGTTAGCTCACTTGATTTTTTTAGACCTATTGTTTATTTCTGCATCTAAATTGCCATGTATTTGTTTGTACCACTAGATTTATCATGAAGAGTACTATTGAAGTATTGGATATTTAAAGGACACTACCACTTAAGAAAAAATTGTAAAAAATGTTATATATTTCTTTTGTAAGTTTTTCCGCGATGAATTTTAATTTTTTGCATAGTTTTATATTATTTATAAAACGCCAATATTAATAACTAATAAATTGAAATCATTTTTTATAAATATTTCCATTCTTTAATAACTATTATTTTTTGATAAATCGCTTTTACCACTGCTTTTTGAAATTTTTTAATAAAATTAAGTAACAAAAATTTCATATTGTTACCTTACGTAGGTACCTAATCTTCATATCATGTTTTACCCACATAGTTTCCAATTTCTGCTGAAAAGTAACTTTTATTAATTTCCAGCCCAGACTTAAGTGTATCTACTTAAAAAAATTTCTGTTTTTTTTTTACCTATTTTTCTATACAACACACGTTCTTTTACAGGTATGGTTCCAAAACCGTCGCGCCAAATGGAGGAGGCAGGAAAAAATGGAAGCAGCCCGGCTGGGACTAAGCGAATACCACGCCGCCACGCTATCCAGAGCTGGTGCCTCTAGCCTAGCTTTACCCATGGACCCCTGGCTGTCGCCCCCACTCTTATCAGCCCTTCCAGGTTTCCTGAGTCATCCGCAGACTGGCTACCCCAGCTACCTAACCTCCCCAGTAGCGACGGAACCTGGAAGGCCGCCAATGGCCCATTCGCACTCCCCAAATACCACTCCTCCAGACCTCAGGACTACCTCCATAGCTGCGCTTCGCCTAAAAGCAAAGGAGCATGTGGAGAACATTACAAAAGGACTGCAGATGGTTTAAGTGTTATCGATCTCGCCGACAATCAAGTGTATATAGTTCTGTGGTAGTTTCTGTTTTTTGTACATACCTTTGTATATTATCCTGTATTTATACTATATTTTATCGTTGTTGGACTTTTGTGATGAGTGTCTTTGTTTATATAGTAATCTCGTAATGTTTCATCTCAATTCTCTAGATGGTGACTTAACCTCTACACTACTTTAATGCGCTAATATACAGTATTAATCAGATTGCAGTATTTCAGTATGTGATCCAAATTGTAACAGTAATTTTTAGAACAAGTTCTAACTGGCAGTAATTTATTTTATTGATTGTTTCAAATGGTTCGAAGTTTGTCCAGGACTATTGTCGGAACAAACTAGTTGTAATAACCTAAAATTGAATTGAATAAAATTGCCCAACTATTATCAAATTATTTCCAAGTTTGCATCTTATCATAGTAGCAAAATTGATATCACTTAATGAATTAATAAGAAATTATTTTTTTTATGTTCTTAACAATCAAATTTCATTGTTGAAAGCTGTGAAAGCTGTACTTGCAGTAAATCTGTAACAAGTCGTGGTAATGGACAGGGTGTCCCAATTTCTTTGTAATTGCAGGATATCTACAAAAGATAAAAGGATACGATTTTCACAATACTTACTACTTTTTCGAAAAGCTTAAGATTCCGCAATCAGAATTTTTGTAGACGTTATAGTTTTTGAGATACAGGGTGAAATTAAATAAAATTACTTTTAGAGATTCTTCGTATTTCATAGAATAGTTGAGATACTTGTAATTTCTCTTCTAAAATATGATCAAACATACAATTTTTTTAAATGGAATATTTTTATGTAGTTCTATTGCATGCATTTTATTGCCATGCTTTATATTTTAGAAATAAGAAACCCCCGCATACAAAAGTTCAAGAATTTAACTCAAAGTAGTGGAGAGTTATTAAATAAAATGTATTTTTATTTTAAGTTGACATCCTGTATGTCCTAAACGAAGCGCTTCTAGACCTAAGTTCATAGGAATTTTTTTGCTTAAAATTGAACGTAGAATAACACCCTGTATAATTATACACAATTGGTTTGTGAATTCTAATTTCGTGAAAAAAAATTAATACAAAATCAGTTGTTTAAATAATAAAGTTATATGATAAATAGTCGATATTTTTTATATTATATTATAACGGATTTTTAGTGCAATAAATAATAATAGTATAATACGATGCGTGTTAAGGACAATATTCATTAATATTGAGAAACTGGAAATTCCACAATACATAGGTACTTATATTTATCACTATATTATATGTTACTAACTATTTTTAAATATTTTTCAATATTTAATAATTTTCATTTGTAATTTATTACTTTTTTTTTTGTTTGTTTTTGTTTATTGTTTGTTTGTTTTAAATATTATTCAATTAAAGGTAGGTATTTATAAATTATTTATTTGGCTAGTTTCTATAATTATTATCCTACATTTTTTTAATTATTTAAGTGAATTAATTCATGAACTAATTTATATATATAAATGCATGGCCAACTATGCACCACGCAACATCAATTTTAATAATTTAACGTTTTTTGACAATTTCCAAAATATGTTGTGGCAACTGTTATATATCTATCATAATGAAGGAAAAAAAACAATACAGTTGAATTGCATACAAATATATAGGGTGTTCCATAAAAAAATTCTTATTTTTGCGTGAAAAATTCTATGGGATAAATTCTCAAACCTTAAAAGTGTTTTTTTTTATTTTGACCTGTATCTCAAAAACGAAATGTTCTGATTACGGCATCTTAATTTTTTCGAAAATGTATCCACGGTTGTAAAAACCGCATCCTTGTATCTTTTGAAGTTTATGAGATACCCAACGAAACTGGATCCCTGTACGATGTAAAAGTGTAGAAAGTTAAGACACTTCCAAGCAACCTAAAATGTATGTTGAAGACTTATTTTAAAGTATTATAAACCCAATACCTACTCGGTTATTATGTATAATATAATTAGTAAAATGTGGCATTAGTGCAGTAAAAAAGGTTATTTAAATTATTTGATGTAAATAATTAGTGATAGTGTCAAATAAAATTTATTTAAATTATTTCTTCCCTGTATGATACCTAGGGAAATGAATGACGATATTTTCACAACTGCAGATTATACTGATCCTAGTGCTTTCATGAAAAATACCAATATAAGTGCTTCAAATACAGCATTAGGGTAGAAGCACTTAAGAGTACGCACGTACGTGTTTAATTTCAAATAACATCCACATTTATTTATATGCCTATACATAACATTAGATTATTAAACAATTAAAACCCTCAATAGCCTTTAGTTTTATCAGAAAAAAAAACTACTTTTTTATAACTTTAAATATGCGTACTCTTAAGGTCACACGTTCCTAAGAGTATGCCTATGTGGTTTTAAAAGAATGTACCCATTAACTACGTACTATAGATCTGCAGTATTTTATTTGTCTTTCACTGTTTTTTTATATTTTCTCATTAATTGATAATTAACTATAAATTAAAACTGAGAATATCAGTACATGCAGTTACTAAAGAGTACGCAAGGTGCTGAAGGACACACATGCGTACTCTTTAGGTGCGTACTCTTACAGAGCTAAATCGTGAAATCTAGCCAGCAACTACCGCAATCATAAAAACCTAAACACTACATCAACTTTACAATTTTTTCCAATTAGTGAAAAAAACAAATGCGTGCTCTTAAGGAATACGCACACTTAGGTGCTTTAATTTAAAATAGATCATCATCCCATTAAAATTAAATAAAAATAAAATTAATTTTGGTTGCCAAATATCCAAAGCACAATTTTTCTAAAACCTAATGTGATTTGAATATCGATGAAGGTAGGTACAGTAAGAGTAACAAAATATACAACTTTTTCCTAAATTTGACTGAAAAATTTCTTTATTCATTTAAATATATTTGTCTGTTATAATTAAATACTGATTTTGAACATGAATAGTTCATATAAACATACAGCGTAGGCATTAAGGAATAGGACACCCTTCTAAAAATATTTTCTTTTAAGGCTATTAAAAAATATTTTTCTATACAAATTGATCAAATTTGAACCACCAGTGATGTAAAGAACACAGGCAACAAATTCTATTCTTAATGAATCATCGTAATAGGTTAAACAAATATATCTAGAAGGCTAATATACAGAGTGGTCACTTTTACGACGCTCGGAAACGGTATCTAATGCAGGACAAAAATGTACTTTTTCAGTTTTCTGCCGTTATTTCAGGAAGTACGCAAAATATATTTTCAAAAAATGTAAAGGTATAAAAGTGACCACCCTGTATATAAATAAAATTTCATTAAAATAACCCTCCCCAAAATTTTTTTTATAAGAGTGTTCTAGTCCTTTATCATTGAAGATTTTTAAATTCTCAGTTTTTCAGATTGAAGTTAAAGTTCAAGTTGTCTCAAAAACCATTTTTTAATTTTTGTTTTGCCGACTGTCAAAGATATCCAAATTATAGCATTTCCACTTTTTTAACATAGAAAACTTTATTTTTGAAAATAGTTGGATCATTTAAGAGATATATCTAAAGGAATATGGCATGAGCACGATCTGTTGCACAAATACTGAATTGTAGCAAATATCTAATAATACTTAATATACAGGGTGATTTAGAACTTATGTTACAAATATAATTTTGTAAAAAAAATCAAAAACGGCAGTTCCAAAATGATTAAAAATATTATGCGCGGTAGTAGAATCATAAAAATGTTAAAGGTTAGGTTAAAAGTTCTACAGTTTCAATAATTTTTTTCTGGTAAACTATAAATACTTTACATTTTTTTTATGATTTGTATTTCATTTTTCACGGCGCATCTATTCCTAAAATTTTTAAATAACTTGTGAGTCACCCTGTATATCTAACAGTTTGCTTAAGTTCTAGTTACTCTTTTAGTTATATATCTCTTACTATAAGAAACTAATTCATCAAACATTATATTACTATTAAAAAACCATTGTATACAAGTAAAATAGATACTCTTGAATAGAAAACTTGTTGTGTTGTTTGATTTTCATTCCGAAATAATAAGATGCATTTCAAGTTTTTCATGGAAGTACAAAACATGTAAATATTAGTGAAAAAAACTAGCTAGTACTTCATGATAACCATTACAGACATTGTTTCCTTTAGAGCTGTGAATTTTTGTAAATAAAGCGAGCACAATAAAACAATACAAATCCGACTTCGTTTCCTTTGCCTTCGCCACAGTTTTCTTTGTATGTGTTAATTAAAATTACAGACTCACTACCAGGGTCCGGAATTAAAGCAAAACCGGTTATTAAGTTGTGTTGCGAATGTATAAAGAACAGAGAGGGACAGCATTAGTGGTTCCGTCTCGCTCTCATTTAATAAGTGCGGCCAATAGCTCCGTTTAGTTAATACAGTTGAGATCAAAGAGCACTTCAGTTTTAATTCCACTTTATCTAGAGGGCGTAGAGAGCTCGACTAAAGCAATAAAATGCTAATACCTGTTTGTCGTTGCTAATCAACCATTTACGGCGGCACGAGCTCTGGTGTATCACGCCACGAATGGCGAAGAATTCCAACCGAATTTCTGCTTGAAATGATAATTGGCAGAATATATGACCGAGACTGTGCAGTTCATATATTATAATGTCTCCATCTTTCCTATACTCCTATACTTTATTTAAAGAGGCCTTTCAGTACTCAAATTAAACAAAAACAAAATAAGAGAAATATCACTAACCTATACAGATGTAAACAATAAAAACATCAAGCTTTTTAATTTACTTACCATTTTTGTTTCTGTCATAGTAGATTACCCTTACTGGTTGCAAAGGCTAACAAAACGGTAAGTAATTCCCTTACTGTTCTAGAACGGTAAGTACATAACAGTCAAAATAGATATTTTTAACAACGCATTGGTTTGGAAGGGCTTTTCTAGAATTCGTTGTAAAATTTAATTGATTTAAATGAAAGATGTATTTTAAATTTATTTATTGATGTTGAAATTAAATGCGCAGTTTGTACAATTATTTACAGAAATTGGACGGTACATGTTTTTTAGATTTCGGTTTCATTTATATTTCTATTTAAAGTAAAATATTAGCTATCGGGGCCAGTGAAGCAGAAGCTATAGTAGCAGGTAATGGTTCAGATGAAGAATTTTATCTGCATACTGTAGTTTATTAACTGTTGGCAGCGGTCGAGGATTTCCATCCTCCATGCCTTTTCAACCCGAGCACATCCACACCTCTATTCGCTCGAAGGGTGACTGAAGTACGGTGAAACGAATGACCTGTATAATTTGCAGGATTTTGTAGGTATCTTTGACTGCCACTGTCCAATTGTTCCTTTTCCCACTACCTGGTTGTAGCACCTTCCATTACGATAATTCAAAAATACATGCAAAGATTTTGTGTTTGTTGGCCGCAAGTTTACTTGCGATAAATTTCTAAAAAATGGATATTTTCATCCAGTCTGTTTGTAACAGTAAATACTCGTTGAATATTTGTTTTTGTTTACAGAATTTTTACAACTATATGTTCCTTGATTGTCAATATCCAGAATGGTCATTTTGTATAACTCTTCCCTTCTACCTGCTCCCGATATTCCTAATATCAATGCTACCTGTAAACCTAACATGTAAAATCATCCAAATTTACCTTATGAATTAAATATCTTTCTGCTGCTTCAATTAAGAATCGGAGCATGTCTTTCTTAGTAAACACACAGGCTTTTTTTGGTCTGTAACCAAAATTTTTCCGTTTGAGGTAGCTAATTAATGTAGAAAATTTGAAAGTGTCAAGCGAGTCATGAACATTTCTTGAAAATCTTGTAGGGATATATGTTCATATCGCTCTCTTGATTTATCAGGAATCAACATGGAACATCCAACGCTCCACGTTTCCTCTAACTCTGCATCTGAAGATGAGTCGCTCATCAACAACGCGTCATAAAATTTGAAAACTACCAATTATTGATAAATAACACCATAGCTACCAGTTACAGAATTGTCAAATTCGTCAATTAAAAAATCCCTGACAACAATTTGACGTTACTTAAAAAAATTAATTACGTATAGCTATATAACTTCGTTTTCATTTATTGGGATCGTGCAAACAATAGTATAAGCATCACGAACGTTAAGGATTGTACCTTTCTCAGACAAAATTGTCTTCGAACGGTAAATTACTCGCGAGGTGAATAACAGACGAATTTGATAAAGACACTTTACTTTTTACGATACATACAAAATTTTGTCGCCAATCGCAAAATTTTATAATTAAAAAAAAAATGGAGAAATAGAGCTTATCACATTTTATTATGACAAAATAAGTAGAAAATAAACAGCAAATGCAAAACAAATCTATATATTTTTGTTATATAGGTATCAAACGTTAACGTACACCCTGAGGCATTATAAAAATTAATTCTTGATGTCGAAGGAGTTTCAATTGAAAATGTTTGAGGATTTTTATTTATGTTGCTTGGTGCACTTCCAAAAGTATGGATTCCTTTTACAATTTCTATAAGATATGTAAAGCCGTGGAGCATCCGTTTAGGACGCACAGCTAAATATTTATTAAATAATTCTACAGATTTTACTTTTCCTTCAAACATTCAAGTGATCACAAATATTCGACGCCTCTTGGTCTTTATTTTAGTGACATGAACAACCAGAATTGTTTCTACATTTATATCAAATTACTTTTGAAAACTTAGCATAAATTACTTTTTCATCAAGTAGATTTCATCCGGTACATTTAGTAAACATTTCTTTTTGTGAAAGAACTTTAGACTTTTTTTGGAATATGGTTTGTTCCTTTTGTTTTAAAAAAAGTTTTTTATATTTACTAATGTTAACATTATTTTTTACTTTCACCATGGAATAATCCGACCACATTGAAGATGTTAAATATTCTTTCGATAACTTGGAAAAATATGTCAGTAAAACATGTTCGCTGTAGTAGCAAAAATACTTGCTTGCTTCAACAAAAAACTATTATAATTCAACTTCAATTTGTCAACACTTCTTGCCTTATGAAGTCATATGATCATTTACACTAAATATCAGTGCACTCTATATATATTTACGAAACCTAGTAAATAAGTACAGACAAGTAGGAGCCAGTGGATTTGTTCAAAGTAGAATTAAAAGGATAGGGAGGTACAAAAGCTGCTTAGTTGTCCAAATGTAAACAGGATAAGCAGCAAAACAGCATTAGGTATCTATTTAGTGGTTTCAGGTAATTTTTAAGACATCATACCAATTGCGTTACTGAGAATTCATAGTAGCCTGCTATACAACCACAAGAAAGTTCGTTTTGCTACTTTGGAAAGCAAATATCAGTTTTTACATGCAGATCGCGAAAACACCATGAAATGGCCATTTAAATGACAACATAACCTATCTTCACTCAGTTGTTAACACGAATTAAATTTTGCCCCTTTCGTTAATTTAATTGTAAATTTATTTCTAATTATTTAGAGAAAAAGGTGCCTAATTTAGTTTCTCAAAAAGTTTCATTATAATAATGAATTAAAATGAATAAAATGAAAAATAAATCAAATCAAAAAGATATAGTGTAAATTATAAATAACGAAAAAATGATTTTGAAATTTTAACAAAATTACCGTTTTATGATACAAGAAAATTCATATTAAAATGGAAATAATTCAACTCATAAAAGAATAAAAACTGATTCAAGAGTCACTTTATATATTACTTTTATGAAATCAATCAAATCAATTCAAAATAGAACTTGACCAATAAAAAAAGATTTGCTGAAATAATTTATATCATGACTGGATTTTTGTATTGCTGCTGTACTATGTACTAAGCATAACACGATTTTACTATCTAAAAAAGGTATTTTGCTAAAACAATAGAGAATTTTCTTATACTACATATATACATGTTTTCTCATTTCGCTTACTACAGGTAAATATATAATTTATTACAGTCGATAACTGTATTTAGTTGAGGTCTATTTATTAGCAGTTAAAAATAACAAACTTGTGACTACAAGACTTGAAACTGTCCCAAATATTTTTTTTTGTTTATAGCAGCTGGCACGTACTAATTGTGACTGATATACGGAAACTTGCTAATAGTCATTTTGTGGTAAAAATTTACAACAGGTAGGATGTACTGTCCATCCTTTATATATCTACAGGGTGATTCAAAACAGATAAAAAAAATTGAATGTACAGGGGACTCTCACAAATAAAAATTTGTAAAAAATCAACAAGGACTGTCTGAAAATGATTTAAAAATACACTGTTCAAATTACAGATATATTGCATTTTTCTTTTAATTTTTTAAATGTAAAATAAAAATTTAAAGTAAAAGTTGATAATTTAATCACGCTAAACGTAATGGCAAGAAAATACTTATTTAAGTCGAAACAATCAATATCTACTAATATTTAAATTATATTTTCGTCAGTGTGAGTAAATATTCCTAAAGAACAAACTGTGTTAATGTTAATATTAATTCTAATTCCACTCTCTGATACTCATGAAACACTTTTAAATTTCAACAGTAATTCTATCCTGATCGTCTACGCGATATGACATCGTTAAACTCGGAAAAAGTAAGTATAAAGTGTTTTTAAGTAGGTAGAGCTGAACGATAATGTGTAAACAAGCAATAATTTAGGGAAGACTGTACCGATTAGGGTGCGTGACCAAAACCGCTATTCTTAATCGCGTATTTAATTAAGTTAGGATTAAGATTATAATAAAATATGGTCACGATATCTGGTTCTGTCACGAATCATGGGACCGAGCTACGTAACATTTAATTCCGCTGTTTGTTCTGCTGGAAATGATACGGAATGCATGCCATGATATTTCCACCGGTGACACTTAACGTGGGCAATTTTCTTAATTGATATATCCACTACGCTGCTCGTACACTCTATGAAGATTGCTTTTTTACATGAAAAACAATTATTCTACCATTCCATTTTAAACAATTATTTTAAGTTGATTGCTTGGCAGACTGTCTGCATAAACTATGCGGAAATTTTTGTACATAAACGTCTGGTACTTCGAAATAAATCAGTGGCAAGGAAAATCGACAAAAAAATTAAATACATTTTGTCATAATTACGCATGCATTTCAACTTCAAAAAACCTAGCTGGATTTGTATAAGCCATTTGTCATTTGAACTAGTACATATTTTAAGTCTTTTTCATAAAATATATTCGCGAGTCTAAAAAACGACGAAAGTTAAAACAATAGAAAATGTGGGAAATGTCTCGAGTGCAAAAAGACGATGAAAAAATAAGATGGTGAATAAGTTCGTATAATTTTTTGTCCTACAGACCCTACCTACGGAGATATGTGTCCCTGAAGAACGCCGTTGGAAATTGGTTTTCCTTGAATATTTTTTAAAGTACTTAATTTAATTTAATAACAATTTAATGTGATGGACATTAGTAATGACCACTTAGAATAGTGTCCTTGAAACATATTTAGCTTTTTTTTAGTTTACCAGGGGTGGGCTAAATTTTACAACTTAATGCCTAAATATAATAAACGAATTCATGTTTTACTTTTAATAAAAAGGGCCATGAATTATTTTTTTTTTCTCGACAACAAAGTGCGATACGAGTCATTCAAACACCAGGAAAGTTTCATTTTTAATTTTTTTAATCCAAAAAAATACAAAATTTAAAAAAACGCAGTGGTGGCCCAGAAGGCACCTTAACAAAATTATTGAAAAACTTTATAACAGGATCAACATGCGAACATAGGTCGAACTTTTTCTCGTAAATGGTTCATTTTAGTGACTATAAACAAGAGTACTTTTTTAGTCTAAGGTTGAAGCTACCCAGATTTATTAGTTTAAAGTCTTTATGATACCGGTGTTAAAAATTTAGACATACAACAAATGTTCAAAACTTTGTGCAGCGATGTGTAAACACATTTGGACCCGTTTCTACGAACTAACACAAATGTTTCTAGTTCTTATCCGTATTGAACTCATTGAATTTATTGGCGGCAGATATGATACGTTCGCATAAATCATTAATAGTATCCAGTTTGGTGCGATATATTTCATTCTTCAAATATCTCCACAAAAGCAAATCTAAAGGATTTAATTCAGGAGATAGTTGCGGAAATGGTATCTTGTCCAATACATTATTTTTATTTTGATTTAACGCGGGCTTTTGATACCGCAAATCATGACTTACTTCTGATCAAACTTGAACATTATGGAGTCAGGGGTACTCCTCTTGAGTGATTGAGATCTTATTTATCTAATCAACAGCAGAAAGTTATCGTCAAGGGTCCTGATGGCCAGCTTACATCGTGCAACAGAGTGGTTCCCTCGGGTGTTCCTCAAGGTAGCATTTTGGGACCTATTTTGTTTATCGTATTTATAAAACATAACTTTGTCATGTGGAATCTAAAGGAGTTTGTGAGTCTTGATATTCTGAAATTATATTATTACGAACAGGTTTACCTTATTCTAAGCTATTGTGTCCTCTGTTGAAGTAATGGTTCTGCTATTGACAATTTAATGATTGCGCAAAAACGAATCATTCGAACTATGCTGTTTAAAACAAGGCGTTATTCTTGTCGCCAATTATTCAAAGACTTGACTAGACTCTGTCATAATTTTGTTACCGTTGGTCAGAACAAAAATCGTTAAGTCAAATATGTTTTATTTAATAAAAGTTATCATATGGCAAAATTAATATATTGCTAACACCATGTGTATATTTATTAAATTATATAGCTATATAAATAGAATTATGACATTACTTAAAAACAGATGGTGACATAGCATTAGTGATATTATTTCTACCAACTATAATTTAAAAGAATCTAGTGCACTGGTAGCAAATCTAGTACAATTTGAATAAAAATCTAGTACCGTACCAAAAATCTTTCAGGCCACACTGATTATGTCTACTCACTTTAATTCTACTACATCAATACTATTATTTCTATATACACACTTATAAAACGTGACACAGATACAAAAATATAAACATACATATATTTTGTCTCCTACTAGAGAAAAAAAATATAACAAGCATTAAATTCTAATACTAATACATACAGTGCCAAAGTACACACTTGAATACGTAATGATCGCTAATTAAACGTGAAATAATAAACAGTATTATTATATTAACGGTTAGCGGTATTAACGGTTCCATATTACCATCTCCCCAACGTCAGAACATTTACTTTCGAACGAAGCCGCTAAAGTGTGTAGCATTACCATTTTCCTCATCATTAGGCAGTCCCCTCCGTGTGAAAAGCTCCCAACTCATTCCGTGGAATCGTCGATCGTTCAGCAGCCGCGGTAATAATTAACTCTCTCTTATTACTTTATTGGTTTGTGCCTGTCTATCTGGCCCTTCTCTTTTTTAATCAGACTGTTTCCAAACCGCCCAACCATTCTAATTGCCCTTTTATTGCCGGCGGTCCGCTCGCTTCATCTGATAGAAATTTAACCAAACCAACGGTTGGCTGAGCCCACCCCAGCCTCCACGTTGGATTCACCCTAATTTAACTTCTTTTATTCCTTATTTACTTCGTTTCTCGGTGCTTTGTGTTTTCTCTCGTTTAATTTCTCCCGTCTTCGTATTTTTGCTTATAGTGTACGCCGCTATTCGCAGCGAATTCTCTTAATATATTTTTTACATTACATTATTAGATTATTATTGTTAACGTTTTCAGAGTCCTGTCATCAGCTTGGGTGTCAATCTTAACCTAAAACCAAATCGTATTGTATCAAATTAAATAATTTTTTCTACAAAACTGTTATTGTCATTTTTTATGTTAAAAATGTCATTTTTTGACACGCGTTAAAAGTAAATCAAAAACACTGGTTGCTACGAAAATTTTGGCTCATAAACATTGCGATCTGTGTGGTATTTTTTGATTTCTTATTTTTATTGAGTTTAAAGTTCTTCCGATTTTTTTGTAGAAAAAATATTGTATGATATATGTGTTAAAAGTGATTTTATTTTGTTCGTGAAGTTACAAAATAAAGTCTTACTTTTAACACATATATCATAAATAGCTATTTTCTACAAAACTGTTAAAAGTGGGCTTTTTAATTGTCATTTTTGATGTTAAAAATGTCATTTTTTGACACGCGTGTTAAAAGTATGATACTTTTAACACTAGTCAAAAGCAAATCAAAGTTTATTTAAATTTTGTTTTGAAAATTAATAAAACGTTTTAACAAACACATGAACAACTTTTTATTTTAAATAAGTACAAACCAACATTTTAACTAGTTATTACTATTAACATTTATAGTAAAATTAGAACAATTTGAAATTGTAATTCCCTGCGGAGTCATCATACATAAGTTGGTTTTACTGTCAACATGTGTGACAGCTATTTTCTGTAGAAATACTACTGGTAGTACTGGTGGTCTTGCTAGTAGTTGCAGCAGTAGGAAGTATTTGGCACGCAATTTCCTTCTTCTGTTCCAGTGAATTTTCAATGTAGCCTTCAGCTACCGTCGAAGATTTCCATCCTCCATGTCTCTTGATGAGTAAGATTTGCACCAAAATCTGCTAACAATGTCGCCGATGAACGACGAAAACAGTGTCCGGTGTAGAGTTGAGGATTTGGTATATTTAAGAACTCTGCAATGTCGGCAGACATTTTACCAAACATGTTAATTCCGACTGGATTCTTCACACATTTATTCTTCATATATTTAAGAAAAAGTCGTCTATGGTCAGCGTTGGGTGGCCGGAGTGCCATATACTTTCTAAAAAAGTTTAAATAGAATTCACAAACAACACTGAAAGTCCGAGGCACTTTCGTTTTAGTATCTGGTATGGTCACAACAACCGAAGTGCCCAAATATTCGATATTGTCGTTGGTCATCTGACACAATTCTTCCCGGCGACACGCCCCGAAGACACCCACTAATGCTGCGACTTTCATCATCAGATACTTTTCGTCTTCTGCTTCTGTGAGAAATTTGTCGATATGTGTCTTCGTCAAAACTTTTGACTTTTTTGCTTGATATCCTTCACCCTTCCGTTTTAAAAAAGCAATAAGTTTATAATGTTTGCTTATATCTTGATCTTGCTTTATTTTTAACATAGTTTTGATCATGGAATAATTTTACCACAGCGTTGACAATTTCCATATCTTGGCTTTTTCCTGAAAATATGCCAGTAAAACACTTTTGTTACATTTCCCAGGGACCTTTTTAATATTGCACCATTCCGAAAAGCGTCTATAAGCGATTTCGTACTGTTCCTTTGATTTCGCCGGCAATAATTCCAATGTTGCTCGACTGGCGGCTTCTTCGATTTCAGCAGGGATGGATTCGTTACGCTCATTTTTGAGATTATTCATTATACTAGAAAATGCTGTCAATATTTTTGCGTTTTTTCCGTAACTAACAACAGCACTGGTTGCTACAAAAATTTTGGTTCATAAACATTGCGATCTGTGCGGTATTTTTTGATTTCTTATTTTTATTGAGTTTAAAGTTCTGATTGTTTTGTAGGAAAAATAGTGTATGATTCGTGAAGTTAAAAAACTCGATACGCTCGTTTTTTAATCATCTTCACTCACAAAATAAGATCTTACTTTTAACACGTATATCATAAATAGCTATTTTCGTAAAATCGCATAATAATGACATTTTGATTGTCATTACTATATCGCAATTACAGTTTTTTAGGCACATGTGCTTAAAAGTAAAATAAACTAATTTCAATATTGGAAGAAGATAACGCCATAACACCTGCATCCCGGTGCTGCTGGTGCACTGAGTTTTTGGAATGAAAGTGGTATCTTCTTTCTCCCCGAAAATTTTCCTTTCTATGGCCTGCTTATTTTGTATGGAATTTTCTATGTAATCCTCTGAAGTCGAACTCCAACCTCCGTGTCTCTTGAGCATTGATATGTTGACTCCTGCATCTGCAAGGAAAGCTGGAGAACATCGACTAAAGCAGTGTCCAGTATATTCAGTAACATTGGGTAATTTAAAAAATTCGGCAATCTTGTTAGGAATTGAACCAGTTGCTTGTGTGGTACATTTTGAATTTCTGTACGTGATAAAAAATCGTTTGTGATCAAAGGAGTATGAATGTAGACTTGCATATCTGCGGAAATTTTCCAAAAAATTTAATCCTTCCATATCTCCCTCTGGTATTGTAAATAATCTTGGAACATTAGTTTTGGTATTGGAAATAGTTACTCTAATGAACGACATAGCATCTTCAGTGTTTTCTATACGTAAATAAGTTCATTCTTCTCTTTTACAGGCTGCAAATATACTAACATCTTTTTGGAATAAGTACTTTTCATCAAGAGCTTTTTTCTGTAAAATGAAATAGTACATAATTTAACAAGACTATAATAATACTAATAATAATAATACCAGCGTGCTTCACACTACCAAAAACATACCTGTATCTTTTAATCTAACCGTTGGTCTTTAAAAAAAATAAATCCAAAAGTGGATTTTTTAAAATTATCTACCCTGTATCTCAAAAATGAGTGGCTCTAGGACATACGTTTATTGAGCAAACCTCACCTATTTTTCAATATTCTATCAGTCCTAGTAATATTGCCATGTCTTTTTGAAACACCCCGTATATTACAGAAATGGTTTCGAAGGATTTTTGATATTTTATTTTGTTCTTCAGATATAGCTATTGCAAGTTTTCAAATTGTCACGCTGTACAAAATATACAGGGTGTCCCATAATGATGTGCGCTCCTTTGGATGGTCTGTTTCCTGGGTCATTTTAGGGGGGGAGGGGGTACTTTCTATAAAATTTTTCGATTTGAGCCCTCCCTTACGAGATAAGGGTTTCTAAAAAATTGAAAATATTTCGGTTTTCATTTTTTCTCTTTCTCTTCTAAACGTTTCTCGATATGAAAAAATTACAATAAATAGAACAATCAATTTGCAAAATTTTCCCCGTCTTAGTATTTTTATGAATTATTTTGCTTGCATATTCCACAAGAAAACGTGTGTTTCTGCATAAAAATACTAAGAGGGGAAAATTTTTGTAAATTGATTGTTCTATTTACTGTAATTTTTTCATATCGAGAAACGTTTAAAAAAACGACAGAGGTTGGTGGTTGCCACCTTTACAGACATTTGGTAAAAATAAAAATCGTATTCAACAATGTCACTTAATTAACTAAAAGTATTCACCGATTTTCAGATTTATAAGTTTAACCGTTTATGAGAAAAAAAAATGAAAACCGAAATTTTTTGCATCGCCTTATCTCGTAAGGGAGAGTTCAAATCGAAAAATTTTATAGAAAGTACTCCCCTTAAAACGACCCAAGGGACATACCCTCCAAAGGAGCCCACATCATTATGGGACACCCTGCATAATTTTTAAAGAATATGTACCTATTTATTCCTTCAATTTAATGTTTTTCCATAATCATACATTTATTATCTCCTTACTTTTATGTGACTTTTTAATTTTTTTATTTAACAATTCATTTATTTTCTTTTTTAACACTAAAAAGAATAATTAAAAGAAAATATTGCCCAGTGGGATACACTTTTAAAAAAAAGTTTTAGACAAAATACATCAATACTAGAAATAAAAAGAGAATAATTCTGAATTTATGATGTTGAATTTGATTTTGTTTTACAAAATTATATCAATCAAGGATTTTAATTTATTGTGTCATTATTAATAAAATACCTATATAATTATAATAATATATGGTTCATTAATAATTAGTACGTTCAAATATAATTTCTGGATTTATCCAGTATAGAACATTATTTCTGTAGGAAAGCTGTAAATACGTTTCTCTATATAATTATCTCACGTATTTGGTTTGTACGTTTGCTATTCATTTCAAATTATTAGAGTTCTGTATAACTCTTGTTATAAATAATTTCGCATAAAAAATATACTGTTGTAATTAACTGAATGCTACAAACTGAGGTCTCAAGGAATGTAATTGATTGATGATTTTTTCATTAACTATTAATATTATTGTGTGAAACTAAGTACTTTGCGTACTTCCTCGATCTCGACCAGTATTGAATTACAACCACAATATTTGCCCATATATTTTATGTTATTAGCTTTTACAGTTTTATTAGTTTATTGTAAATATATTCAAGTGAATACAAATAAATTTTTCTACAATTTCTATCAATGAGTAGTGTAGAAGCATCGTATCCCTTAAGAGTATGCACTTGTTTTTTCAGTAAATGGCATAAATTGGAAAGGGAGTTGGTGCAGTGTTTAGGTTGTTATGACTGTGGCAGTTACTAGCTGATTGTGAAGTTTATTTGTAGTCTAAATATTATAATATTTTCAACTTTGTTCGTAAGTTACAATTACTTGTTATTAAATAAACAATGTGTTCTGTAACTAAAGGCCCTGTGAACTTTTAAAATCATGTAGTGCTATTCATTTTTCAGTTTAGTTCCACAAGAGGACGCACGCAGTACCAAAGAGTACGCACGTAGTACCAAAGAGTATGCATGCATATTCTTTGACACCCTGCATGCTCTTTGGTAACTGCTGAAATTGCCACCCGTCCTTATTTCGTAAGGACAATCCTTACTAAAGCCTTCTTGTATTTTTCTGTCCTTACTTTAACTAGAAATGTCCTTGGTTGGTGGAAATTGTTAAATACATATTAAATTCAATCATTAGAACATAAAGAGACAAAATATGCAAAAAAAACAAATATTTAATTGATGTACTTCCTCCTCCCCACTTTTCGGTAAAGCAACAAAAAATATCCTTACTTGAGAATATGAAAAGATGGCAACCCTAGGAAACGCGTCCCATTATTGAATTACTAGTTAATTACAATGGGAAAATGTCAAAGAAAAAGTGAAAGAAACTATAATTTATTCGAAAATTTATTGCGTCAAGTATTTTTATCTCTTGATTGCTGCGTATTCTTAAAACCATATCCTTACTAGCACAATTAGCCATTGGAACGTAGCTACAACTTAAAGGAGGCCACCTGAAGAAGCAATCCTAAAAATGCAGAAATAGGTCAGATTTCATCTATTGTGGTTGAATTTTCGAGTTCCCACTGCCAAAAGTGAAGTTATATATTTATAGAGTGTTTTCATTAAAGCAGATTAGTAAATTTAGATAGATTAATTTCTTTAGATAATTATTAAATAGAGCTTTGTCTGTGGAATTGTTCATTAGCATACCTAGATATTTGATATCAGAGAACATACATATGACAGTAAAAAATATCCCATTTCTATTTCCTTAACTCTGAATCAAGTAGCTGTTGAGCAGTCATTTTATCGCTACTTCAGATATCCGTTTTCTTGAGAAGGGTAATAAGACTACGCATATTTACTGTTTATTTATTTTTTTTTTAATAATACGTTTAATAATAAATAAATGTAGATGATATTTGCAATTATAAATTAAGTGTATACTCTTAAGCGCCTCCACCCTATGCTCTTTGATACCAAATATCTAGGTATGCTACGGAATAATTCGAGACAAGGTTAAATTCAATAAATATCTAAAATTAAAAATATCCCAGCGAAATTTGTTAACGAAAAAAAATACAATTAGCTTAAATATCTTTCCAATAAAGAAAATGATAGCTATTTATGATATACGTGTTAAAAGTAAGATTTTATTTTGTGAGTGAAGATGATTAAAAAACGAGCATAGCGAGTTTTTTAACTTCACGAATAAAATAAAATCACTTTTAACACGTATATCATACAATATTTTTTCTACAAAACAATCGGAAGAACTTTAAACTCGATAAAAATAAGAAATCAAAAAATACCACACAGATCGCAATGTTTATGAACCAAAATTTTCGTAGCAACTAGTGCTTTTGATTTACTTTTAACACGCGTGTCAAAAAATGACATTTTTAACATCAAAAATGACAATTAAAAAGCCCACTTTTAACAGTTTTGTAGAAAAACCATTTTTTATTCAGTTACATCGGAACATAATACACTACAATAATAATTAATAATAAAAATTAAAATTTTGTCATTTTTAATCACTTGTTAACTCTTTTTCTATGTTCTATACATCGCTAAATAGTAGATGGGTACAATAACGATTTGTACAACTCTAAATATCTATACCAAACGACAAAATAATGTTTTATCTAACTACGAGTAATAGCTTCCAATCATTTTAATATAGAAGCATTTTAATAAATATCGTTCAATAGAAATGGTCACTTAATATATTATACATAGCTAATATTCTAATAGACCTAATACGTCCAGAACTAGAATATAATTAAACCCAATTCATTTTGGTAGATTGTCAGGGTATCGTTATTATTAAAAAAAAGCTTTTAATATTATTACTTCCATCCTCCGTCCGATAAGGAAACGTAGGCCATTAAATTTTATTCGTAGTTGATGAGAACAACACTTTTTTACATTGAAATGCATTTACGTTTATTTAGAAAGGCTAATGACGAAAATTTATAAAATATTCAATAATGATACGACAGGTGTCATTTTTAGTGAATTATTGATAGGAAATGAATTAGTCCGTCGGTTTATGGGTATTTCATTTCACCTTTTGAAAGTATTTATCTTTTATTTTTATATTCGATAGCAGTGAAACAAACTTATTTATTGATGGGGAAGAAATTGTCTGCTATTGAAAGTTAAATATCATCCTGGAAATGAAGGATATTTATGACTCTCGCCATCTGATAGCCAGTCTCCAAGTTAGGAGAGCCTCCGATGTGATGCGGCTGTTACGGTAGAGAGGGCGCCTGTGATCAAATTCGAAGGCTTCATTTGATCGCGCTCGTTGTAGACTTCATTACGTTCTTTTAATGATTAAACTATACAGTGTGAGTCATTAATAATGGTACATAGCTTAAGGGCAGATTGTTAACGTCGAAATAAAGTGATTGAGCCCAACATGCCTTATTCAATTATTGCTCCTTTTCATTCTACAGGGTGTTAGAGTTGAAAAAATGTTTTCGATTTCGCTATATTTTAAGAACGTATGGACCGGATTGTTCTGAAAATTTGTAGTCTTATGTTTCTTGAGGTGGCAATTACAAATATGCAGTATTGAGGTCACGACTAGGAGGCGATAGTTATACTGGACTGTCGATGTAAAAATATGTCTAACTTGTTGTATTTTACACTTTTTAATTTTTTAATAATTGAACTACCTCAATTCTAAATAGAAATGTGTACCTGTTACAAATTGATACTCAACCGTTTTCAAGAAACAGACGATTTAAGTTTATGAGAGTAGAAAATAATTTTTTCCAAAGTAGTAGGCGTGGAAATAATAAATATATAGACAGATGTCACTACAACACCATATTGTGTCTGTCAATGCCAACCAATTCATAGATTAGGCAGTAATTTTTTTATTCATATTTTTATATTTAAAATGCCCTGTCATAATAATTTTTTGAAATTGAAATGATAAACATGATATGTGTATATGTCCACCCCGTATAGAGTGTCCTCAAATTTCACGAACAACGTTTATAGACTATCTCGTTAACTATACGAAATAGGAAAAAATGACCCCCTCCCACACTTTCGGTCTCTTTTATTAAGAGAAAATTAATGATCAATGCCAAAATGATCTATTATCTTTTGTTTTCGAGTAATAAACAAAATTTCAAATTTTTCACTTTTCGATACACGTCTGTAACTTGGTTGTTTGTAAAGTTAGAACAAAAATAGTTAATACGTTCTTCAGACACCTTTTTGAGTAGAGTCCAGTGGCGCGCCTATTTTTTTTGTAACTATATTAATTTTTGAGTTATAACCTAAGGTTGTGTTTTGTAAACACAAACCATAGGTGACCATGGGCCAGTTGAAATCATATTTTTCTTTCTTTTCATTAATATATAATAATGTGGGGTTAAATATCCTTATTCGCCATTTGAGAAAACAGTTGATTTCACAGTATCAATTTAATTTTTTAAATATTTTTGACAAGATATTTAGAAGAAATTTATAACAGAATGAGTTACTAAGTAAATAATAGTGTTATTATAATGATATATTCGCAATAATCATTTGAGAATGTATCCAAGACGTAATTAAATTAATGTACGGAAAAAGCTAAATAACATTGCTGATATTTAACAATCGAAACGAAAATGTCAGAGATTGGTAACAGGCAATTATTTCAAGTGACACACACCTACTTCAAGAAAATGAAAGAAATATAATATGGTATAATAAATTATTGTCTCAATAAAATGGCAAATAATCTTATTTAACCCTACATATAATATATTAATGGAAAGAGAAAGAAATAACGATTTCAACTGGTCCATGGCCACCTATGGTTTGTATTAAAAAAAACATAAACTAGGTTATAAGCCAAAAATTAATAAAATTACCCAAAAATTATGCACGCAACTGGGCTCTACACAAAAAAGTGTCTGAAGAACGTATTAATTACTTTTTCTAACTTTACAAACCACCAAGTTACAGAAAAGCTAAAGAAAAGTGGAAAATTTTGAATTTTATTTATTACTGGAAAACAAAAGACGATAAGGTCATTACGACTATTAATTTTCTCTTAAAAAAGGAGATCGAGGGTGGAAGGCAGACATTTTTTCTATCTCCTAAAATTACCGAGATATAAATACATTGAAATTTACTCACCCTGTACATTCACAACAATAAATAAATACAATTTTCGAAAAGAAGCTAAATAAGAAACGTTTGGTTTTTAAGTTGCAGGCCTTCAAATAAAATAAAACTAACCTAATTAATGAGGTTTTCCAGGTTTCCCTCATTCCTGCACCGAATGGTGGTTAGGGCCTACCAACGTAAATCCTTCCTGGGCACAAATGCAGCCTGCTTAATAATAATATGCCGCCCCCTCTCCCGCACAAGTCTTCGACTTCTGGGCTAATCCTCGTCATTAGAATGAGGGTACAGATATTATTATTATAATATTATTATATTAATATGGAACAGTTATTTGAACAATTATAACAATTATAATTATGGCGTATTATCTTCTAAAACTTTACTGAAATTGGTATACTAGGTGGTAGTTTTCTTCCGTTGTCACCCACTTTAAGAGGTCAAAACTTTTACTAAGGTCATATATTTTTTAAACGAGCAACCTTGAAAAGGTCGCATTATTATAAAATAAATTGTGTGGCTTGTGTAGCAAGTGTCACGGAATTAAAACTTTTAGTGCAGTAGACGATGAAAACAAATTATTTGTT
This sequence comes from Monochamus alternatus, assembly GCA_037114965.1. Classification (NCBI taxonomy): domain Eukaryota; kingdom Metazoa; phylum Arthropoda; class Insecta; order Coleoptera; family Cerambycidae; genus Monochamus; species Monochamus alternatus. The sequence continues at coordinate 84,943,679 of CM073427.1, forward strand.
GTTGATATCAGATATGATATCCCTAGGCCATTGATAGATACTGTACGAGATAATTTTATGTCAATCAAACACGACAAGATTAGCATAAAATTATTAAGTAATTGTCAAAGTCTAAGGGACATTCTGTCAGAAAATTTAACTCTTAGAGATTGACAACAACAGCCGCACTATTGCAAACTATAGTCTGTTTAGAAATGAAAGAGAGTAATAAAAGCTTATTATGTATGCAAATAGTATATAAATATATTATGTATTATCGGGTATAGATGAGGTATACTTTTAAAAAAACTTTGCGTGACCGGGTTGTCCTAAATTGTAGTAGGTAGCTAAAATTTAGTTCCCGACAATCCGTCTTTGTCTATGCCACTTCAATTTCTCGGTCCATTTATACTATATAAAAACAGCATTTCAAAACGTGAGGCTACTTTAAGCATCATAACTGAGTTGAGAGGGTTTTTAGTAATTCAAATAAAATTATTCAATATTATTATTAAAATATTTATTTAAATTTAATGAATAGACTTTTATTCCACACAAAAATATACGTATTTTGAAAATTCAAATTATGGTGAGTAAATGTAGTGTTGTATAAATGTACAATAAAGAAAATAAAAAAGTAGATACATATATTAAAATTTCCTCTGAATATTCTGATGAATTATCTTCGTCTCCTAGATTGATAACGATAGGTTCCACAGTAACGTCAATTAAATTATCGAGTTCCCACATTTTCTCCTCTACTTTTTGTACATGATGTATACATCATTGCCAGTTATCTGCAGTTACTCATTCCAAGGAATTTTTTAACAAAATTTTCACGTCACTTAATTTAAACGTCATATTATTTCGCGCTGCATCTCCTTTTACCTGCACCCTGACTAATTCGATTGAGTTAAGTTCACAGTGATAAGGTGGTAACCGTAGTACCGTTATTTGACGATTTGTTGCCATTTCATCGATAACATATTTTTTCTGATCTCTATTAAAATTGACAAGTGTGAAAAGTTCATTTTTCACCATATTTGTTTCAAAAGAAATGTTTTTTCCGGATAGCGTCCGCTCGGTCTACCGTGAATGATAACTGGCATTATCCATGACAATTACAGACCCCGGAGGAATAAGATCCAACATCTGTGTAAAATACTCTTCAAAAACATCTGCGTTCATGTCTTCGTGATAGTCACCTGTATTTTTAGATTCAAATAAAAGTAAACCGCCATCTATAAAACCACTCGCACTACCTATATGTGTCACTATTATTCTTCGCTCATTACCTGAAGGTGCCTTGAACCCTATTGAAAGTCCGTCCAAAAATGCTTGTCGAAAACTTTTTACATTTTTATCTTACCATACTTTTGTGCCGTATATTCCTCAGTATATCCCTCGTTGACCCAAGTTTCGTCTAAATAATAAATATTTCTTCCATTCGTGGTGGGGGATTTTTGTAATTGATCTTAAGTAGTTCCTGTTCTGTTTTTCCCAGCAAATATTCAACTCTCGTAAGACGGCCCATAATTTGCTTCTACTGATATTTGGCAATTCGTTGTCTTCTGAAAGTTCACTTAAAATTTTGTTTAGCGTTGGTATTTCTTTTTTAGAATAAAATGAGTGTACTTTTCTGCGAATGACATTTTTAAAAAATCATCTATAACGACTTTTGACCTCCCTGTAGATGATTTTGAGGATTTACAGTATCTTGTTCATTTTTTGTTTCCTTTAAAAGTCTGTAGATAGTCGATTTTCCAATCCCTGTCATTTTGGAACACTTTTCCACGATGTCGTGAACACTGTCGGTAGGATTTTGGTATTTCAATGCATTAATAATCTTCTCATTCTGAGACAGCGCACATCTTTTCACGCGTTTAGCAGGTACGTAATCTGATAAGCTCGACATATTACCTGGCACAATAGTCACTAAACACAAGTCGAATTTTACTCTACTGCACTAGCATGTCTTCGTATATTCAGCTCTAAGACTAGATTGATTTGTCACAATACACTGGCTCCTGCCTTATGATGTATCCAGTAAAATATACTAATGTACACCCATTACCTGTTAGCATTAGTGTTACCCGATAATTACCTAAAACGAAATATTACCACGCCCATGGCCGGTTCTTATCTCGAAGTTTTATTACTCTCTTTCATTTCCAAATAGACTATAGTTCTCATTAGAGTTAATATGTCAGCCATGAAGTGGTGAAGCCATATGTTGTTCGTCACATCATCTAAAACGCGATTTTCCAATAAGACAATGTTGCCAGACAAACAACCTAGCCACGAATATCTCCGGATATGTCACCTATTGGGATATGATTGGCCGCAGACTGCTGCATTTATGTACACCCCCACAGATTTTATCACCTCTTATCTATGAAGTTCAGATAGCTTGGAATGGAACCCCAAGAAGTTATTGACAGCCTTATTAGATCCTAGCTCAAGCTTATTAATGAGTGTATTAGAAATCCTGGGTTCCCAAAACGCTATTAAACCAATTTTTGCAGTAGGTTCTCTGACCTTGTTGGAAATATAACCATTCAATAAGTGATCCTGGGCTTTGATTTTCGAATCTCTACTGACAATTGCGAGTGAGACAAATGCCATGCAAATTGTCGCATGATTTAGAAAATATGTATTCTCGAAACGTCATAGAAATAATGTCACCATTTGCCAACTACGTCATGTAATAAGATTTGGCAACAATGTTAAATCCATGGTGATTTAGACAGTTGTCGAAAAGTATTTATATTTATAATATTTTTATTGTATACTGTCATTTTATGGATTTGGATTGCTTTGCAGCTGTATTTATATATTATTTAAATCTATCCTAAGCTTTCATATTAACTACCGAAACATTGTGCACTTACGTGTAACTACGTAACATATCTAAGGTAAAATAAAACGAGATATTCCTAGTTAAATAGAGTTTTTGTTTATATAAAAATCTTACAGATAACCGTGGTGCAATGCGATTAATAACCTGTGCTGCATTCTTCTACCAGTAAGTAAATCTAGATTTACACATCCAACATTAAATTCAATAGGTTCCATAATTCCCAAATGAAATTCCACCCCATCCATCTAAAGTGTTTTGTGCACATATATTATGCAAAACAACAAAACATACTTTTATAATTTTCTTTAAGACCTAACACTTGGATTTATATTCATATCCACAGGACTTTGATAACTGCAGGTGGCATAATAGTTTAAGGTAATTAATACTTAAAATACAATTACAAGCTTAGTGCTTTTAGCTGTATGTACTGCTGATATGAGAAAATATTTCCGTCACAGATTACTTTAACGGAATAACAATAACAGTTGCAGATGGGTTACTGATGACGTAAAAATATCTAATAATAGCTTTAAAGATTTATACATCTTAAAAAGTAATTTTCCACAGCTCAATTATTTCTACATGCAAGCTAAAATTCGTCATAATACATTAGTAAAAAATACAAAGCGAGGTTATTATCAAAATCGTATATTCAGTTCGAATAACATGTCTACTGAAGTCTGGAAAGTTATCTCTGAAGTGTCAATGGGCGCACCTAAACATTTGAATCTAAATCTTATAGAAAATAACAGATTAATTGACAATACCTATTTGGTAGCTGAAACACTTAATGGATACTTTATTAATGAGCCTAAAAATATTGTAATTCGAATTTCAAAAAAACAAGATAAAGTCCTGTATCCGACATCCAATAGTTCTATATTTTTAATTTCATTTACAAAGAATGAATTGTTGGATCTTCTTATACTTAAACTGAAAAATAAATCATCAGTTGGATCTGACGATATTCCAATGTTTATTATGAAAAAAGTGTTACCTTTGATAATTCAACCATTAACTTATCTTATTAATTTATCTTTTATCGCTGGCATATTTCCAGAAATATTAACGTTGGGTAAAGTCGTACTCATTTTTATGAAATCCGATCCCCTTCTTGTTCAGAATTATAGACCCATAACCGGAACGTCCTATTTTTCGAAATTCTTTGAATATACGTTTTTGCATAGATTGTCACCCTTTGTCATTAAACACACTGTATTTTCTCCTAGTCAGCATGGGTTTCTTTATGGTAAATCTAGTAATATCGCTATTATATCACTTTTGGAAACTATAATTGAATCTGGCGAGAATCCATTTGGTATATTCTGTGATATCAGTAGAGCGTTCGACTGTGTTCAACACAATATTTTAATTAACAAATTATTGGTAAATGGTATTAGGGGCGTCGCTCTTAAGTAGGTGCAATCCTTTTTGACTAATAGATCTCAGTATGTCGGTGTTAATTATATTGATAATAGCAAAATTTAAAAAAATAATTGTAATATTTTAATTAATAATATAGGGGTTACACAAGGATCTATGCTGGGGCCAATCCTTTTTATTTTTTATAGTAATGATATTGATTCGCCACCTGCTGCCTCTATTGTTCGTTATGGTGATGACACTGCGGTATTATTTTCATCTCCCTGTTCTAAGGATTTAAGTAAGATATGTCAGAGCTCAATGAACGATTTGTTGGCTTGGTGTGAAAGCCATTGTCTTTTCTTAAACAGTTCTAAAAACAGGCCATTAGATTTCATAATAGGCAATATAGCTGCCCTGCCTGATTATTTAATTTCTACTAAATCGCTTAATATAAAATTTTTGGGTGTTGTGATTGATGAAAATTTGCATTGGAAAGACCATTGTCTCTCCTTAATGTCTAAATTGAATTCAGAAAGTTTATTATTCCTTTACAAATTACATTTTATGATAAATAAATAATGAAAAACTACTACTTACTTTGACTTTTACACTTAATGTTGAACTGCGAGTTTTGTTTTTCAGCAATAAAAATGTTAATTATCTCACATCAATTACTATCTTTAGACAATGTAAATCTAGTCTAAATCAAACGCATAGCGTCTTTTATAAAATATTTCTTTTATTGCGACCAATTTGTGCTTGTGCCGTTTTTCAAAAATTTGTGATATTTAATATAGGGATGACAGATGACAGATATTTTACGTTTTCTCACATACGACACTTAAAGATGACTGGCTGAAACTACTCGTTGCAAATTCTACTAAAAATTTTAGAATGCGACATTCGAGAATATCAATTTGAAAATTTTATTAGAGGCTAGACTCGTATACGACATGCACCGATTCGGGAATTGGGTACCAAAATAGTTATTTACGTTACAAGGCCGGGAAAAGTACGAGTCTAGATGTTTACGGACGAGGCGATGAAGGAACCGAGTCCGGAATTTCTAAACGAATACTTTAATGACATTTCACGGCCGTGTATCGTACAACGTTTTATTTCATACTGTGTTGTATTAAAAATTAAAATTTAATGTTTTATTTTACATAATCTGCCTGTCTGTAGGTGTTAGCGTGTTCTCGATTCTTGTTTTATCGCATAGCTTTTGATTTAGCTTAGTGATGTAAAAACAAAAATAACCAATTTGACAGTTTGTCATCCTGTGCGTATTTTGTGATAATTTTCGTAAAATATGGAAGAAATCGAGCTAAAATGTGCTGAAGCAACCAGTAAATTGGTGCCTACGAAGTCTTCTGCTCGTTATGAGAACGAATACCAGCTCTTCAATGTGTGGAGAAAAACCTATAAGGTGGAAAACGGCCTGAATGAGAATATCCTTTTGGCGTACTTCTTGGATATCTCCAAAAAGATGAGTCCTGCGACAATGTGGGCAAAATATTCGATGCTAAAGTCTATGCTGATGGTAAAAGAAGGAGGTGATATTTCAAAATATCCAAAACTGATGGCTTTCTTAAAAAGGCAGGCAATTGGTCATCAGGCAAACAAATCAAAAGTTTTAACAAGAGAATAAGTTAATAGATTCATGAAAGAAGCCCCATCAGAAGAGTATCTTTTGATGAAGGTAAACAAGTTTAACCTTTTCATTAGTTTTGAATTAAACAATGTGCATCTTGAATGATATAGGTACTCAATGTCAATTAATTACAAAAAATACATTTCTTGGTTTCGTTAGTCGAAATTTCATCAATTTGACAATCAGTTTTAAACCATTTTCTCTATTGTTACAGGTAATCGCAGTGATAGGCATTGCTGGTGGTTGTCGGCGAGAAGAGTTATACCATATGACCCTAAAAGACATTGAAGATTGTGGCACCAAAGTAATTATAACCATTCCCATTTCTAAGACGAATGCAAAACGGGTATTCACTGTATTGAGTGAGGACAATGAAGGAATAAACTTTCTGGAAATATTCAGAGAATACGTTAAGCTCCGACCTAAAAATATGAAGGAAGATTTTCTTTTTTTGGGTTATAGAAGAGGAACATGTGCTTCTCAAAGAGCTGGCATACATACCATTGGGGGGGGCACCAAAAAAATTGCGGGATATTTTAAGTTGGAACACTCAGAAAAATATATGGGGCATTGTTTTCGCAGAACATCTGCCACTTTTTTGGCGAATGCGGGAACTGATTTATCAACACTGAAGCGTCATGGTGCATGGAAAAGCTCATCTGTTGCGGAACAATACATTGAAGATTCCTTAGAAAACAAAACAAAAGCAGCAAGGATGATTCAAAATGGAGAAAACTTTATACAGGTTCGTCAGGCCAAGCAACAAACTATATCCACCACCACTAGTGTGTCTAGTCAAGATTCTGTCCCTAAAGGTATTCCTGCATTCAGCCTGCAAGGAAATTCACATTGCACAGTTACTGTTAATTATAATTATAATTAGTTTCTATATTCTTGATTTTGTAGTTTTAAAGATAAAATCGTTTAAAAATGTGAATATTGTGTTTTTTAAAGCAGTCCGGGAAGTAAACATTTTCCGGACTCATTACAGTACAGTATGAAATAAAATATTAAAATTTAATGAACATACATAGTATATCAAATTAACAGTCTTTTGTCATTCCCAAAACTATAGTATAAACTCACACTTACTATTTTTAAACATCCAAACAAATAAAAATTATCGCTTATATCAATTGCCAAACTAAGTAATTGTATCTGTTGTATCTAATATTTTCTTTCCCGAAAGTAATACTATTCCCCATGAGGTATTTTATAGGTATCATTATTTTGCTATACGTCTATGGAACCCCCTCATTACAGCCTAATTGCTACAACCATATCCCACGTCCCGATCCGAACAGTAACAAATCAATTCTTGTAGCTTGTGTTCCTTTATCGGCCTGGTCTCGAGCGGAAGTTAACAATGGATACAGTTAATAAATAGTTTCTCATTTGCAAAAACACGTATGGCCGTGCGTATCAGATTACTGTAATGCCATTTGAACCGTGGGAGCAATCTGGCCCACCCCATTACTCGGACGACTTCCTTTATTTACCCCCATGGAATTACCGTCATTATTATCCTGAGCTCGCTACTCTGATGTCATTAGCATTACTTTTATCAGTTCGGATTGTTGCGACCGGCGACTGATCAGGGAATAAGTATTTGTTATTGAAAAACGATATATTCTTAGTGGGATGTTCAAGGGTGGTTATTTTTATGGTGCACACATATTTAACTGAAAAAATAATAGATAGTCCAGGCAACAAATGCTCAAAAAAAGTATAGAGGGAAATGCTTTTAACACAATTTTGACTTCGTAACTTAAGCAAAAAAAAAACAAAAAATGAGACTTTCAAAGCCGGGCGGGAACCTTTGATATGTTCACCTCCTAACTAGTCCAAACAAAGTTACGAAGTCAAAAATTGTGTTCCAAGCATTTCCTTCTATACTCTTTCGTTGACTGGGCTAAGAAGGTAATAAACAATATGTTCACGGTTAGCGTGAATAAAATGACTATTTTATATTTTACGGAAGAAAAAGACACTTTATGGGGCTAAGTACGGTACCCTGTGGCACGTCATATTCGATAATTTGTGATCCACTGAGTGCCTGGTCCATTTTTAATCTCTGTTATGTATCGATTTGGGGCTTTTACCTTTAACATCAATGCATTTTAAGAATTTTAATGATAGGTCACGACTTCAGTGATACAGAACTTATTTAAAAAAAAAATTTGAATATACAGCGAACTCTTGCAAATACAAATTTGTTAAAAAAAAAAATAAAAAAGAGCAGGTCAAAAACGATTTAAAAATACACTTTCGCACGGCACTAGAAACTGGTCCACTGTAAAATCTGACAAAAAATTGAAAGAAACTCCCAAGGAAAGAAATAAATAACATTTTATAATACCTATTTTATACAGCAAATTCAACTACTACTGCTAATTATTAATAAAATTAATTTGACGTTTTATTTAATAAAATAGTTTGACATACCTGATGTTAGAACAAAATTTTGGGCCCGTTTTACCCAGATTCTACGAAATAACAAATGTTTCTGCTTCTTGTCCGTTTTGAACTCGCACTATGATATGTTTACGTGAATCATCAATAGTATATATCCACTTCGCAGCGATACACTTTTTTAATATCCCTACAAAAAGAAGTCCAACTGATTTAAAATTAGGATATTGTGTCGGCCATGATACCGGTCCTTCTCGTCCAATTGCTTGGTATTAATGCTTGGACACGCTGTATATGGTACGGATATAATTGAGTCTCTTGTATGGCACGCCACACTCCTGCAATATGCTGTGGATATCCTGGACATCCATCTCTTCCAAAATTCGGTATAAAATTTTCCTCGCGTTGCACTATACATTTGCACTCACTGCACACCGCGGTAAAAGTAGCTTCGTTAACGATATCTATTAACTGCTAATTGCTATAGTCGCGGCAAGAATTCAGAGGACTTACGTCATACGAACAAATGAATAATTTATTATATTTTCATCAAAATATTTAAGAAACAGTAACTGAATGTAATAAAACTATATACTACACTAAATATTTGCATTATACAGTGCTTTCGAATAGTAACAAATAAATTCATTATTTTTGAAATTGAGAAGTTTTCGAAAAAATCTCCTGGCACGTCGATTTTGTTTTTAAAAAAGGCATTTTTTGACATACGACCCACATTTGTGACGTCATCGTTGTTCGATATATGACGTCATCGACAATTTTTTTAAATAGCAACCCTCAATTTTGACCATGCCATTTGAAAGAGCGTATTATTCCATATGCGCATCGTCAATAATCATGTTTGCCTGACAGTAGCTTTAGCGTCCGAGAATGTTTTTTATTGTTGTCAGATAAAAACTTGAAATCGTACTTTAATAAAAGTTTATTTTTTGTTTTTTGAGTTATTTATTTTATTTTTCCTATCTTTTGTTTGGAACACTCCTTTTGTGTTCGAAATGTTTATTGAGTAGCAACTTTGTCATTTTATAAAAAAAAAATGGTTAAATTAACTGAACGAGAACGAATTGAAATTCTTTGCATGAGAGGATGTAGAGAGGGGATGCGCACCCAAAAAGAAGTAGCTGAATTGTTCAATGAAACTGATCCTGATCGACATCCCATTAGCTAAAGCATGGTAAGCAATATGGAGTGTAAATACCATAACTTTGGACATGTTCGTGATCTTCCTAACTCTGGTCGACCGTCAAAATCAGTAGATGATGAGTTTAATGTTTTGTTGGCAATGCAAGAAAATCATCACTCAACACTTAACCAATTAGCTTCTGATTTCAATATGACAGCGTCCACAGTTTACAAAATTTAGAAAAAAGCAAAGTATCATCCTTATGCCTTGTTCATGAACTATCTGAAGACGACACTGATCGGCGAAATCAAGTCTGCGAACAAATGCAAGAGCTATTGACGGCCATGTCAATAGGCAAAACTGCATTTATTGGGCTACCGAAAATCCCCGATGGATGATGGAGTATCCCCAGAAAGTAAATATGTGGTGCGGCATAGTCGACGGAAGAATTCTGGGTCCCTATTTCTTTGACGTTAACCTAACTGGTGCAAGATATTTGGATTTTCTTCAAGACGACCATGTTCCTGAACTAATAACTTTATATCCAGATATGACATGATCTTCCAAGATATGACATTTTTTTTCAACGAGATTGTGTACCTACCCATTATGCAACACCTATCAGTGCTTATTTAGATGAGCTGTTCCCGAATCGTTGGATAGGGAGAAGGAGGCCGATTAAGTGGCCAGCCAGATCGCCTGATTTGACACCCCTAGATTATTTTTTGTGGGGATACTTAAAAAGCAAGTATACGTTACTAGACCGGTTAATTTAGAAAATTTAAAAGCAAGAATTCATCACGAGATACATCGTGTACCTCCTAAAGTTATTGATAATGTTCAAAAAGGATTTATTAATCGTCTTGGCTACTGTCAGGCAGCCAACTGTGCACAATTTGAACATTTAATTTAGTCGATTTTTTACATTATCATTATCCTTTTCAGTATTGTGAAAATTAAATTTTAAAATCGTCAAACATTATTTTCCTTGAAATTTTTGTTATGTAACACCATAATTTTTCATGATGAATGACACTCTTTTTTAAATGGCATGGTCAAAATTGGGGGTTGCTATTTAAAAAAATTGTCACTGACGTCATATCTCGAACAACGATGACGTCACAAATATGGGTTGTATGTCAAAAAGTGACTTTTCAAAAAACAAAATCGACGTGCCAGGGGATTTTTTCGAAAACTTCTCAATTTCAAAAATAATAAATTTATTCGTTACTTTTCGAAAGCACTGTATACATATTACTCAAAATCGCAAAAAATGATTGTTTCGGCTATAATTTTTTTAATTCTGGAACTTTTTTTTCATATTTGGCATTTCGAGAAAATGTTATATGAAGTGGCCACATTATTTTTTCGAGTCGAGTTTTCCTTCAAATTTTTCGCGCGAAGTTTAAGAACGTCCTGTATAACATACATATAATATTTCAATCAAAGAGAAGCTTTGTTTCCTTTTTTTTGATTAGAGAATCATATTACGTACAATGTTGTATGTCTCATATTGCAAGCATGTAGTTTTTATATTAAGTTTTGAAATTCATACCTTAACAATTCATAATTATAAACGTTTGCATATAAACATTTCCATTTATACTAGTATTAGAAGCTATTTTTGAACGTGTAACGCTATATTAATATCTAGTAGCTTTTGAAGACTCATTCAATTCATTCGTTTAATATCCATTTCGCATACTACAAAAATCGTGTGCAAAAAATGGAACATCCGAATTTAACCATATTTTAATCCTGGATATAGAAAGCAATAACTTGGGTTTAATTCAAGTTTTTGAAGGCGTAAAAACCCCGATTGACATACTTAAAGAATCCGCTCAGTAGCGTACCCTGAAAAATGTTTATTATCTGGCCAAACTAAAAAACAATTGATTTATTTTGTTCCTATCTTACTTAATTGAACATTATGCAGGTTATTCCGTTAATAAATTAGATACGTCAACTGGATAATCATTGACTCATGGGCTCATGGAGAAATCCTATATTTTTCACTTTTTTGCGATTGAAGCGAACTTGCTTTAATAAAATGTTGATAATAACAAGTATATAGGGTGTCAAAGTTGGATTTGTTTTTTGTTTTTACCCTGTCTTTGAATATACCAACTTAAAAAATTGAGAATAGATGGTTTTGAATATGAAAAATCCTAATATACTTGTAATTAGTCTCAGAAATTGGTCATTTTCAAGAAAATAGCTTTTGAGCAATCGTAGCATAGCATAGCTCATTGTACAATATTTTGACTCCCTGTATAATCGAATATGACTTTTTCAATAAAACTATTTTCAAGAAACTTAAATTTTATCCCATTTTTAGATCCGCTATGTTATTTTAATGACACTTACAAAAGACTTTCTTGTTGTTTTTGAGATATTTACAATAGGTACTTTGGAAAATAATTTTCATTGCCATGCTTGAAACGAGCTACATTGAATGTTATGGAAGTTAAATAAATAATTGTTTAAACCGTCAAAACTAACTTGTATTAAATGAAACGCCCTGTATATTTTTACAATTTCTAGTAAGGAATTTTATTCTTTGTCGATCCATATTACACTTCCCTTTACCTATCTCTCTTATTTTCTGCATAAATGAGATGTTTTGTTAAAATTAAGTGATTATTATTAATTATTATTATTATTCTACATGGAATAGGGCTAAGAAATTTCTATGTAGCCCAAATTTAAAATTATACATCAATAAAAGTGTAAATAAACCTAGTACAAGAGCAAAAATAAAAAATAATGTGTACGCGTAATATAAAAACAAAATAAATGTTCATGGGTTTCTTCTAAACAGCGAAGCATCAAGTCTTTTCTTGAATATAGATACATTTGGGGAATTAACCACGTGCAATGGCAGAGAGTTCCATGTCGAAAAAATGCGATTGGAGAGGAAAGTTTGCCTGGTTGTTGATTTAAAATTTTCTTTCTTTAACTTCAAGCCGTGGCCCCTCAAGCGTTGATCTGGATTTCTTGGAAAGAGTTGGCGAATGTCATTACTAAAAAAGTTAGTTTTCAAGGCTTTGAAGGTAAAGATCAAATCTCCACGAAGTTTTCGATCAGCAAAAGATGTCAATCCGGCGGAAAGTAATCTCTCTTCATAGCAAGGTCGCATACGTCCAAAAGGCAGTCGTGTAGCATATCGTTGCACAGATTCCAATAGATTTTTATCTCTCACGAGGTTGGCATTCCATACTGGCCCAGCAAATTCCAGCAAAGGACGGACATAGCATTTAAAAAGGCGAACAAATACGGGAAACGTGGATTTTGCAAAAGTCTTCTTCAAAAGGTAAAGTTTGGAATTTGCTTTTTTACAAACTGCAGCTATGTGATTAGACCACGAAAGATTTTCTGTAATAGTAACTCCAAGATCATTATAGGATGATACGATATTAAGTGGGATATTTTGTAAAGAGTACTGGTAACGGGGGTTGTTTTCCCAAGATGGAGTACAACACACTTATTTGCATTGAGAGGGAGCATCCAGTCGTCGCACCATTGTGCAATGTTGTTCAAATCTTGTTGAAGTGTTGCCTGATTCAATACTGGGTTTGCATACAGTTTGGCATCGTCAGCATAGAATAGAACTTTGGAGTCTATGTGAAGTACTAGGTCCGAAACAAACACCAAAAATAAGAGAGGGCCTAACACCAAACCCTGCGGTACGCCACTAATTACAGGACGAGGGGATGAAAAAGAGTCACCAACCCGCACACTAAAAGTTCTGTCACAGAGAAAAGCATCTATCCAAAGGAGAAGGTCACCACGAATGCCGAAATGAGTGAGTTTATGTAATAGTCTTTTCCTAGGCACTCTGTCAAACGCCTTGGCAAAGTCTAAGTAAATAACGTCCACCGGTTGCTTGTTATCGAGTGATAAAGACCAATCGTTGACGCACTGCACTAAATTTGTCACTATTGACCGATTAGGTACGAAACCATGTTGTTCTTTGGGGATGACATGAAGCATTTCATCTCGTATTATGGACTCCATGATTTTGCTGATAATTGGCAGTAAACTAATTGGACGATAATTTTCACTATTAAGTTTGTCACCTTTTTTATAGATGGCAGTGACAGAAGCCTTTTTCCAAACGGAGGGAAGTGCATGTTGTTGAAAGGACGCATTCATTATTTTTTGATAGTGGTTGAGAGATAACAGCAGAGCATTTTTTAAGAAAAGCCACACCTAGGCCGTCAATTCCCGGTGAGGAACCCTTTTTAAGCTTCTTAATACAACTTTCAATTTTTACTGGGGAGAAGTCAATACTCGTTAGGGCATTTGATAGCGTGACACCTTTAATAGTAGGGATATTTCCATCAGTTTCAACGGTGAATACTTTTGTGAAATTTTCCGACAAAAGTTCTGCTGCTTCTGTGTTAGTTTCACAGAGGTCACCATTGGGTTTTCTGAGCATCGGTATTGACACCCTAGAGTTTAGGTGAGACCGTATATAGCTATAGAGTTTTTTTGGGCAATGATCATTTGCCAGAGATTCTTCATAACCTTGCCTTAGTAGTTTTAGTTCGGAAGATAGGTTGTTTGAGAACGTTTTGTGAGTGATAAAATCAGAACGAGTGCGAGACCTTTTGTATTTTTTCCACAAGTTTTTCTTATGTCTGATTTTCCTGAGAACATTCCAGTTTATCCAAGGTTTCTTTCTACTAAAAAACTAAAATTTGTTCTTTGTAATCTATATCACTTTTAAATTCAAAATTTATTTATTACGTAAAGCCTCAGCAATACGAAACACAACACAAATCTAAAATATTTACTACACTTATATCAAATTATTTTTGAATAGTTATAAATTACCTTCGTCATCACGTATATTTCATCCGGTGCTTAAAAATTTAAGTATTTCCTCTTGTGAAAAAGTTTTGAATTTTTTTGGAATATAATTTCTTCCTTTTTGTTCTGCTGAAAAGGTTGCTTTCACCATGGCATAATACATTGAAATTGAATTGAATTGCATTGAAAAAGGAGAATACTTTTTTGATAACTTGGAGAAATATGCCAAAAAACATTTGCACTATACTTTTTAATTGTGTTTCTTACACCATTCCATGAATATGCCATACTGGCGATTGTATTTTTCGACTGATTTTTGTGGTAGAGTTTTGAAACACATTTCTAACGACTTTTCCAAAATTTTAGGCAGCGTTCACATGTCTTCTGCTATCATTTTCTATAAATAATTCGCGACAAAACTCTTACTGTTGGGCTGCGACAACGATAAACAATTTCCGTTTAATGTAATACAATAATGGCTATGTTTATAAATATTTGTCAGGTAGAATTCTTGATTTCTACAGTAAAATGGCAAACAACGAAAATTATTATTCAAAGAATAATGTTTTATATTCATTATTTATTAATAGATAAACTGAAAACTGTAGACAGAACCTGTCGGATTTTTTGCAAGAAGGTATCCGTATATAAAATTTAAGATTTACACCTAAAATACACAAAATTCATATGTAATTACAGTTAAACAAAATAGTTAACGTACAACAATACAAAAAAAGAAAAAAAACAGGAAGAAAAATATTGAAAACGCAAAATACAAACAATAAAAAAATAAGTACACATTTAGGTAATATTTATTATTATTTTTCTTTCAGTTACTAAGTTTATTTTCGATGTTAATCCAATACAAAAAATGTCATCATCGCATTTGTTTAAATGTTTGCTTAATCTAGATATTGTACGAAACTGACCATAATTCGTTTTACCAAAAGAAATTTGAATAAGTCCATTTGATCATCTGTTATACATGGGCTTATTTAACTTGAATAAGTTCAACAAATATGGACAATCTATCATACCATTAAATAATTTAAACATACATATTTCATCTTGCGAAGCTCTAAAATTCTAGGCCTAATAAGTTAAATTTCGTAATTCTTATCGTTTATGTTAAGTTTATATATTAAAAACTTTCCAGTCTTTGCATTCTTTCAGTGAGATCTATATGACACTTATAATAGGAAGTCCAAACAATACTTCCATATTGTCTGAAGCTATTTATTTGTGGCATAATTTTAGTTTTTCTTTAGTTTTATTGGGTTTTTGCCACACTTCTGAAAAAATAGAGATTAATTAAATAAGCCCTTACGTCAAACGGACCACTCAAGGGTTATTTTTGAAACTAAGTTTGCCTAACCAAAAAATCTCACACTGAAAAAAGCAAACTTAGTAATAACCCTTGAGTGATCCGTTTGACGCAAGGGCTCATTTAATTAATCTCTATTTTTTTAGAAGTATGGCAAAAACTCAATAAAACTAAAGATAAAAATACTTCCATATTCCAAAATACTACGCGACTAAAAATTAGACAGCAGTATAATTGCTGGAATATTGATATTAAATTGTTTTGATTGCCTAACTAGAAAACCAGATATGTTTAGAGCTTTACTAACAATTAAAGAAATGTGTGGAATAAATGTCAATTCGTCATCCAACAGGACTCCCAAGTTAGAAATACTACAGACTTTTTCTAGCATATTGTTGTTGACGCTATAATTAAATAGTAAAATTTAGAAAAAGTAATAGACTTAGGTAGGTACATTTTTAAATGTTTAAACAGAGACAGCTATTCTGGCACCAAGAATGTATGTTTGTCAAATCATTCTAAATTTCTAAACAGTCATTTATTGTGGTGACAGTTCTAAATAATTTTAAATCGTCATCATAAAATAACACATTCCTGAAATTTACCACACTTTTTAAGTCGTTGATAAACAATAAGAATAAAATAAGTCCCATAATTACTACCAGTAACCGAAAAATACGACTATTATACAAATTTTTCAAAATTTGGAAAAATTAATGCGTTTCTATATTTTTTGACATCAAATTTAACAGTCTTGTCTCTCGACTAACGTCAGAGTATCCGCTACTGATTCCGTTTATCAAGTATTAGGGGGTGATGTGTAAGTAAGTGAGTGTTGATCTTGTCGGACTCGGGTGAATCAGAAACCAATATCTGAGGGAGGGCATGAATATAGTTGGAGGCAGCCCCGGGCCAGAGGGCGCTGTCGCATAGACGTTCATATGGTAATCGCCTGCAGAAATCCATGCACAATAGCATTAGGGCCAACTTATTACGTTTACATTGATCTCGAGGTTTATATTTTTCGTTCCTCTATTTGTCTTTGTATTTGAATTTAGTCGGTTGCTGCATTAAACTACCCTCCGATACTCCGTCCGTATACCCTCATCATAAACTTGCTTTGCTATATGAAATTTGATTTGATTTTGACGGATTTGTAAGTAATTATTTTGGATTTAACTTGTGTTTGAGCGCATATAAAGGATGGCCGTATATTAACTTCCACTTTGGCGACATCGGGGTACTCTGTCCAAACAGATCAACGTTTCAAGGGGCAATTATTTCTGATTGCTTCATTTGTTGGTACATCTTTCGATTAGTTAATTTGTTAGGTAAAAATATAAAATAATAGTAATTTTAAATCCTTGCATCTGCATTTTTTATTTTACTGCTTATTTAAAACTTTTGGGTAATGTAATTGTAATGTAATGGGGTAATTGTAATTGGGTAATGTAATTGTAGTGTAATTGTAATGTAATCGTAATGTAACTGTTATGTAACCGTAATGTAATCGTAATGCATGGTTAGACAGTGGTCGCGCGGTTTAAAGCGTCAGTACCTGAATCGAGGTAACTAGATCGGTGTGGGTCCGCGCGCGGCTGCCGGTAGACCGTACATAAGCTATATTCATACAGAGGATTGGCACCCTCTCTGCGGGTATGGCAGGGTGGAAGAATGTTAGCTTGGGTCAATGTGAGAGATTGATACCGGTTGATATTTGACTACCCCCTTAATTAATGAGGTTTTTCAGGTTTCTCTCATTCCTGCACTGAATAGTGGTTAGGGCCTATCAACGTAAGTCGTTCCTGGGCGCAAATGCAGCCTGCTTAATAATAATATACCGCCCCTCTCCCGCACAAGTCTCCGACTTCTGGGCTAATCTCTGTGATTTGAATAAGGGGTAGAGATATTATTATTATTATAATGTAATCCAAGGCTAACATTGTAAAAATAAAAGATGCCACTATACTAAAATTAAAATAAGGCAATATAAGATCATTCAGTTGACCAAACAATTGCAAAAATAGGAGAATTAGTGAATACAATAAACATATATAACAACAAATATGTATACATGTATATTAGCACATATAATTACATATAAGTACAAGATGGGTAAATTTCGATATTTTTATATCTCGTTAAATATGGAAGATAGATAAAAATAACCTCGTCCCACTCGAGATCTCTTTGTTTAAGATAAAATTGATGGTCAATTACAAAATGACCTATCATCTTTTGTTTTCGAGTAATAAAATTTCAAATCTTCCACTTTTCGATACATACCTGTAACTTGGTTACTATTATTTGTTTAGTAACTCATTCTGTCCTGATTCCTGCTAAATATTTTGTCAAAAATATTTGAAAAATTAAATTGATACTCCGGAATGAACTGTTTCCTCAGTAAAATGGTGAATAATCATATTTAAACCCACATATTTATATATACATATATTAATGGAAAGAAAAAAAATTACAATTTCAACTGGCCCATAGCCACCTACGGTTTGTATTTAAAAAAACACAACTTCAGTTTATAACTCAAAAATTAAGTACGCAACTGGATTCTACTAAAAAAATATCTGAAAAACGTATTAATTATTTTTTTCTAACTTTACAAACAACCAAATTACAGACACGTATCGAAAAGTGAAAAATTTGAAATTTTGTTTATTACTCCAAAAACAAAAGCGATAGGTCATTTTGGAATTGACCATCAATTTTTTCGAGATCGAGAGTGGAGTCATTCTGGTTACCTGGAAAAATCATCACTGGAGAATCATACGACAAATATCAAAAAATTCTCGTCGACGGACAAGATTGAATACAATCTGTTTTTCCAATGGCGTGCCCAATTTATAATACCTACCACTTGTTATATGACAAATCATACCTTCTGTGTGTAGCGTAACACCCACAATTCACAAATTAACTTTTTCCCAATAGAAGTTTATCTCCTTTTCACATTTGACGCAAACATTTTCTTGTTATACATAAATCGAGATATTTTCGATGCAAAAGAGTCAGTGAAATGTAGAAAAACACACCTCAGAGCTTGTTAGCTTTAAAAGCACATAAAGAAATATCCTTACAATAGAAAAGAAATTATAAGCCGATAATAATGAAACATTTTTCAATTTATCTAAAGCCCACGTTTATAAAATGTCGCAAATCTACCCGCATCATTAAGCAAATTTGCTTTTATGTTATTTCCAACGCCAGAAGTTAAATCTTCTCTCTTGGTAAATATTATGGATGCAGTATTGGAAAAGTTTCTAATTTATACATTAGAAATAAACAGTACACACTTTACTTATTTCTGATTGTTTTGCTAATGTTTTATGCCTTGATAATTAGTTTATTAGACATATTAGAGTTGTACTAAATCATACTTTTATCTATCTGAACAATCTTTGAACTTTTGTGGACGTAGTGCAAATTATTTGCAAAAGCGAATGGTCAAGTAGAAGAAAAAGAACATTTGCGACATGTCACTACGTTATTACACAACAAGTTCTAATAAATTCACAACTGTCAAGAATGTCCCTACTTTGATGTTTACGCTTTCACATTTGTGTTCTCAACCTAAACTGACTGTAGAGGCGGAGTCAATCGAAGTTTCGACGGTCCTCAATAACGCATCTGCAACCAAATTGAATACAGCCTATCAGAAAACGTAGAAATAAAGGTATTCTTCCGTAACAATAAGTTTGTTTAAGGTCTCTGTTTTTGTTGTCTTACAATGTGTAATCGCCTTGTGTGTTTTGATAGTATCTTTGAGAAAGACACAATACAGGTGGCAAAATGTGGTGTAATTTTGAGAAATAAATGACCCAAATTATTGCTCCAAACCTACTAATTTCTTTAATATTATCTAAATATTGTCAGAGGTGTAATATTTTTATCAATATTGTTTAAGTTTAAGGTTTGTTATCCAAAAAGATATTTTGTTTACATGTCATATTCAAAGTTCAATAGAATTGTTAAATTATATCTTTTGAATCATTGTTTTACGGCATAAATAAATTTCTGTCATTTTAATTAACATTAGATACTATCCACTTCTTTGTAATTTGTATATCAAATGGTAAAAAAGTAGCTAATAAAGTAAAGGAAAGGGAATTATATTCATGTAAACATAATTTGCAGTACTTTAGTTCACTATTTTCCGTAGTTCAATTTTATAATGTTAAAAAAATAACCTGAAAAAAACCTTTTAACTTTCTTGACCTATATTAAAAATATTCTATATCACACCAAACCTCTGGAACATCATTTTATCTAACGAAAATTGTTGTTGTTGTTCTCGGCGTAATTTTTGTTATTAATTTTCTGTTATCAAAAGCAGAATCCTAATATATTGTAGATGAAGGATATTAGCTAACAAGAATAATCGAATATAAATCTTGAGCAATAACTATTTTCATTGTGAATATGTTTTTTGTACTGATTGTAATAATAATTGACAGAGTTCATTGGTAATATTTTGTAGCAGCAGTAACAACCAGTTTAGTAGACAATACTTTGATCTAAGGCCCAGCATGAAGTAGCTCATGACCACTAGATGTAGCTTTGCTGCATTTCACGTATGCAGTCCAGTAGGCATTTATATAGGTCAACTACAGTGGTTTCGATAACCTAAACAAAATCGGTGGCGCAATCATTCAATATTTATTTATTTCTGTTTGTTTGTTTGTTTGTTTGTTTGTTTGTTTGTTTGTTTGTTTGTTTGTTTGTTTGTTTGTTTGTTTGTTTGTTTGTTTGTTTGTTTGTTTGTTTGTTTGTTTGTTTGTTTGTTTGTTTGTTTGTTTGTTTGTTTGTTTGTTTGTTTGTTTGTTTGTTTGTTTGTTTGTTTGTTTGTTTGTTTGTTTGTTTGTTTGTTTGTTTGTTTGTTTGTTTGTTTGTTTGTTTGTTTGTTTGTTTGTTTGTTTGTTTGTTTGTTTGTTTGTTTGTTTGTTTGTTTGTTTGTTTGTTTGTTTGTTTGTTTGTTTGTTTGTTTGTTTGTTTGTTTGTTTGTTTGTTTGTTTGTTTGTTTGTTTGTTTGTTTGTTTGTTTGTTTGTTTGTTTGTTTGTTTGTTTGTTTGTTTGTTTGTTTGTTTGTTTGTTTGTTTGTTTGTTTGTTTGTTTGTTTGTTTGTTTGTTTGTTTGTTTGTTTGTTTGTTTGTTTGTTTGTTTGTTTGTTTGTTTGTTTGTTTGTTTGTTTGTTTGTTTGTTTGTTTGTTTGTTTGTTTGTTTGTTTGTTTGTTTGTTTGTTTGTTCTTTACTCCTCATTCTAATCACGAGGATTAGCCCAGAAGTCGGAGACTTATGCGGTATATTAATATTTAGCAGGCCTCATTTGCCCCCGGGAATGACTTACGTTAGTAGGCCCTAATGCAGTACAGTGCAGGAATGAGAGAAACCTGGAAAACCTCATTAGCTAAGGAGGTGGTCAAACGTCGACTGGTATCAATCTTTCACATTGTCCCAAGCCAATATTTTTCCACCCTACTATACCCGCAGAAAGGATGCCAATCCTCTCCACGAACAGTGCTGATCTACGGTTTACCGACCGCGGGATTCGATCCCACGACGAATTAGCCATATCGAATCAAGTACTGACGCCTTAAACCGCTCGATCACTGACCGGCCAAATATTATATTTAAAGCTAGAATTAAAAATTACTGATAAGTTCAGACAACGCATATCTTGTTACATTCGGACAGCTACATAATTATAAAATGCTACTTTACTATTACGTACATTTGGCGCCTATACTACTATACACGCATTGCAATTGTATCGTTTACAATTTTGCGACAATTTTGTTCCGTGTGGCTTCCAAACTGGATAATGACTACTTAAAATATATAATAATACATATATTATTCCCATTATTTGTAAACATCCCACCACGACGGGTACACATTTCGTTATGTGGGCTCGGATTTGTTTTCCATTTTCTAATGTTCTAAGCATGTTTGTTAATCTCACCTGGCTTAGTCGGGATATCGGTCCATTATGTCCGAAAGGCACACGCTCGAACGCCCATGTCGGTCCCATTACATCAAAGATGCTCAAAATGCACGGCTCCTTTCTCTACCTGGCCTTTTCTTTGCTTTTTTAGATAGACCAAAATGATAGGAATGGATTATCGGTTAATAAAATTTAACCGTGCTTACCATTGAAAAGGGGATATTGGAAAAGAGTCGCCGCCTTTGCAGGAAAGTGTCCTTTTTTCCGTGAAATGGACCTAATGGCGTTGAAAGATATCATTACTGTATTAATTGTTTCTATCCGTTGTATTCGATTTTCGTGTACCGAAATAGGAACATAAGCACCTTCATAAGTGCTTTGAGTTCTCAATGCATATCAAATCTTATCATTCTTTTTTCTTTTTCGATACGCAAATCTCGTAAATTTTTACTTAGTTGAGTACTAAGTTTCATCAGTTCCTTCAAATATTTTCAAAGTTATATTTTTCCAAAACTTTAACACTCTTTGTCTCAGAAATTAAGCTATCACCAAGCATTTATTATCATTAAACAATTTAAAAAAAAAAAAAATCAGTATTGTGAAACTTTGATTTACATACATCCCATTCTCCATGGGATTCAGAATTGCCAGAGTTGGAGTCGGGTGTAAATCCAAAGCTGCTTCTTGCATTTGTTCAAAGAAGTGAAGAAAAAAGTACATATGTATAATTTTGTCAA
Organism: Monochamus alternatus; assembly: GCA_037114965.1. Taxonomy (NCBI): domain Eukaryota; kingdom Metazoa; phylum Arthropoda; class Insecta; order Coleoptera; family Cerambycidae; genus Monochamus; species Monochamus alternatus. The sequence continues at coordinate 84,965,928 of CM073427.1, forward strand.
GCTTACTATATTCTCATAGTTGCCTTCAGCAATGACCCTTCGATGAACTTCATATATCTTTGATTGGTTCTTTTGTGAAGTGATGATGACCTGGATCTAGTTGAATTTCCTTGATTTTATTGATGCAATCTTTAACCATTGACAACTGCCGTAGAAGTCTGCAAACCAAACTCAAATACTTTCTGAAATTTTCTGTATGTAGAATAATTATATATTATATTTTTTACCCCATACATTTCATATCTGACTGCATTGAATTACAGAACAATCTTTCAAAAATTAAAGAATGGCGTGATGGAAGTAAACTTCCTCTTAATGTCAAAAAATGTAGTGTGGTCTCTTACAAAAGAAAAAAGGATCCTATTTGATATCATTTGATAGATGATATCACAATAGATCGTCCTAGAAGTTACTTTTGAGAAAAAATTAACTTTTAATTTCCATATTGAATCAGTTATTCAGGCATCCTATAGAAATTTGAGATTCGTTATCAGAAACTCCAAGGTCTTCACCGATGTCAATATACTGTTTTTGATTTTTAACACCTTCGTAGCATCTAAGTTAGAATATGCTTCGTTGATCTAGAACCCTGGATATGATACATATAAAGATTCATTAGAAAACATTCATAGGCGTTTTTTAAAATAGGTATCTTATACAGTTGATAGATTTTATTCTCCTATTAGAGTTCTTCAAAATATATTTGTTATATTATTATATTTATATATTTCTAGATTTTCTGCAGAAAGTCTTGAAGTACATAGGCAAAAACAAGCTGTATTATTTATCTTTTTGAAAAACTATATAGACTATCCTTCAATATTAGAAAAGCTAACGTTTGCCTTACCACGGACTTCCTCTATATATATGAAAACGTTCTATTTTCCTATTTCGAGAACTAATATCTTAAGTATAAGTTTTCTCCGTTGCATTTCATCTAACGTACCTGTAATGATTTGCAAAGCAAAGTTGATTTATTTTGTACAACTTCAAATAATATAAAAAATATTAGAATTGTTTAGAATATAGAATTTGACATTCAATTTTAGATTGTATTGCTATTTTATTGTGCTGATTTTACATTTTTCTTATGTTTTTTTTTTGTAATTTTTATGTTGTAGTTCCCATCCTGCAATTGGTAAATGATTGTTCGATGGTGTAATTCTAAAAAAAATAAAAATAAAATAATTCATTAAAAAAAGTCATATACACAACATTTTTCTGTTAAATAAAACCCCGCTTTTTAGAAGAATGATTTATTTATTATATAAAAAAATAAATTTAAGGTTTATTATAAATATTAATAATAAACTTTTTACAATTAGAAATTTGTATATCAGAAGTATATCAGCTCCCATGACATATAGCATATCTGCACCGCCATCAACCAAAATGATACCTACGAAAACAATATCTAGTGTAATTTTTGGTATTCTTCAATCCAAGCTTTGTTGCAATCATTTTTTTAGAATGCTTCAAAAGTATTAACTCTGGCAGGTTGGTAGATGCATTTTCCTTGTCTGCAGAATACAACAAAACCGCATGTGAGTTGCATTAGGAGGACAAAGTTCAGAATATTTTCGAAAAATATTTGATACCTCTCACATTTTCTTCTGTTATAACAAATTCTCGGACAATTTTTGTGTTCGTACATGAAATCACAATTTTTATAGTCATTGTATTGAATATGATTCAACATTAGCTTAGTTAATTCTTCACGACGACAGACCCAAAAATATCCATTATTATAGCAACCTTTTAAATATGTTTCATCATCTGCAGTACTTAGAAATTCCTTTTACTTCTTACATTGTAAAAATTCTGGACTTTTTGGCCTTATAACCCCCTGACCTTGATTTATGTGAAAATGTGAAGAGCTCTTTTTATATTTATGAGTTTATTTGACAAAGTTTTGACAGCAACCCTACGTAAGGTAACATAAGAAAATTTGATCCGTAAACTTAATAGCATATACTGTTTCTGTTCAGCTTCTTGTGGCGTCATTTAACACTTTTTGCCAAATATATTTTTTTCATGTTATTAAATGAAAGTAAATAAAATTACTTATAGTAAATAACTATTACCGTTTTCATCTCTCATATCTGTTGTGAATGATTAATAATAAACCAGCCATTAGACACATGATGTACTGAATTTGTACCACAAATGTCTACTGCATTTACTTGTTTGTATCGAAGCCACTACTTGTGGTCGTGTAGTGTGTAAACAAGGCGTAGCTGTTAACACCTGGGGCACCCCGCAGTGTGCTGCCTCTGGCCCCCTAATCGTTTCCACTAGATGATTAACTCGTTTTCCCGAAATGAGATCAGTCAAGCCAACGATTCCCCTCCACTAAGTGGTTTAGCCAGATGGGAAAACTATATTTTCATTTGACAAAAAATAGCATACTCAAAAATGTATGTATAATCCATGATCTTTAAACAACAACTAATTTGTCGCAGTCAAGCGGCAGACTATCCAATTTATTGTTGACAAAATACATATTGTAGGATAATGCAGCTAATATGTAAGGTGTTTTAAAATTTACTTCAGCCTAAAAGCGCAAAAATTGCTTAAAGCAAACGTTGTGGTAGATGAAGAATCTCAGTTTTTTTTATTTTTAGAGCAGTAATACTTAACATTGCTTGTGAAATGATAAGAGACTGAGTAAATTTTGAATTAAATTAGAAAATGCGAGATAGTGTCAAAATTTGTAGACAAATCTATTAAAGGCACCATGAAATTATCAAATTTCTGATGTATTTGAAACCGAAATCTGGAAATTAAAACATGTACGTGTTATTTCCTACTACTTAATACTTCTGTCCAAAGTAACTTAAATTTAATTCATAGTGACATGGCGGTACACAGAGTATATGAATTCCTCATACAATACATACTTAATTTATTATGTTTTCTCTTTGGACAATTTTTAATAATTGTGATTTTAGCATGGCGTCTGTATATTTAATATTTTTTAGTTTGAACCACTTCATTATATCTGCTTTCCTCCATCAACTGATCAAGAGAATGAATTTCTCCCTGCGGAAATTGAAGACGCTGATAATAAAACTACTTTCGAGTTATTGTAAATCAAAGCAAGTTTTCGTATAATCGTTTCTTGAGATGGTGTGCTCTGAAAAATGTTAGTAGAAGTTCAGTGAAAAAGTGCTTTTCCCATACTTTGAACAAAAGTCCAAAATATGGAAAATATGGTCAACGCTTTAGTCAAATTACTCCATGTTGAAGATGATCACGAACATAAAGAACCAGTAAGATGGAAGATTTGGGAACTTCTCTAGTTGTGCATGTACTTTTTTGAGTTAATCTCAATTTTAATATCGCAGTTAGAGCAATTTTTTATGGTATCTGATAGACAAACTTCATTTCCAGTGGTTTTTTGAATTTTGTTTTCGTTTTTGCATGCGAAGGTCTCAGGTTCTTCACTTAAAACTATTTTTCAGATTGTTGTAAAATTTTCAGTGCTGGGACTTGGTTTACCTTCCAGAATTTGAAACGTTATTTTAGTTTTTTCAGAAATTGTCTCCCCAATGTAGCCCTCAGCTACAGTTGAAGATTTCCATCCTCCATGGCGTTTTAATGTTAACATATCTGTCCCCGATTCCACAAGCAATGTTGTAGAAGATTTGCGAAAACAGTGCACTGTGTATTGCATTGAGTTTTTAATATTTAAGTATTTTGCAGTATCACTTGGAATTTTACTGAAAGTATTTACATCAACAGCTTGAACTGAACATTTTCTATTACAATATCTTATAAAAAATCTAGTGTGACTGGTACCACAAATGGATTTGCGATACATTTACAACAGAACACAAGTAAGCATAAAGTTATCATCATACACATGTGTAGCCTTTAACACTGAATAATCTGATCATAAGGTCGATGGTTTTATTATCTGACTCTTTTTAAATACGTTAGGAGGACGTTTTCAATAAGGATCCTATCAAACTTTCTGACACACCTGTCAATAAACCGTCTATAATAAATTTCATACACTTTTTTAGATGTATCGGGTATCTGCTTCACCAGCTGTTTTAATTATATCTGAAGGAGTACAAATAGTTTCTTCCTCAATATCCAAACTCGACATTTTTAATAGCTTTACAACAAAATATTAATATTTTAAATTAACAACTTGAAATTAATTACGGAAATTGTCACTGTCAGATGTCATGCATAGGTAAATACGAATATATTTTTGTTACTAACGAGATTTGAATTTTTTATTTTTAATATCAAACAATAACGTTGTAACGTTTCACATCTTTTACCGGAGAAATCGAGGCGGCAGTATGAAAATGCATATCAGCAATTTAACGAGTGGTGTAAAGCAAATAAAGCAAGAAAAATATCAGAAAATGTGCTGCTGGCATATCTTGCAGAAAAGTCTAAGAAGGTGAAGTCTTCTACGTTATGGGCAGTATATTCTATGTTGAAATCTACACTTATTGTTAAATAAAACGTGGATTTTAAGAAATTTACCAAGTTGGTTCCATATTTGAAAAAAAAAAAATTCAGTTCCAACTATCCTAAGAAATCTAAGGTATTGTATTAACTCGAGAGATGATTTATTTGATGGTTAAGGTACATTTGTAATGATTGTTTATGTGTTTTTTAAATTACTAAATATCGTCAATGATTTCCTTTTAGGTCGTTTTAATACTGGGATGCAAAAATAAATATACAACGAATTTTTACAGTTTCACATTTAGATTATATTGAAATTTACCAAAAATATGCTGCTCTTCGTCCAAGTTATGCTACCAGTCGCCGATTGCTTCTTAAGTATAAAAACAAGAGATATTTTAACCAAGTTTTCAGAATAAATTTTATTGGAAAGATGCCTAGCTTAATAGCAAAATACTTAAAATTATCAAATTTTGATGCCTGTATTCGTCATTGTTTTCGGAGAACTTCTGCTACACTTCTGCTGCGGGGGGCGATATATGCTGTTTGAAGCGACACGGAGGATGGAAATCTTCGACCGTAGCAGCAAGGATACGTCGAAGATTCTATCAATAATAAAATTCAAATATCAAATAAAATTTTGGACTGCGAAATCTTAGGATCAAGTGCTACCACCTCTAGGGCAATGGAGGCACGTCAAAAACGATAGTTTTCCAATTTCCAAAACTGGAGTATCACGAACTGAATTAACTTATCTGGTTTAGGAATAAATATTGCTTGATGTACTGTCTGTACCATAATGTTAACATTGTAAATCATAAATAAAATAAGGTAGTGTAAAATTTTGTCATACTTTCAAAAAAGTGTTAATTATGTTAAACATTTAGAAATAAATGATTTCTTGGATTGTTGCTTGATTGAGGATCACAAAGGTTAAAGTACAAAAATCTAATTTACATGTAGTGCGCAAAATATGTATGCAAAATTTTTGTAGAAAAAAATTATTTTATATTTTATAGGCATTACAGTAGTAGTGCTTTCTTATTTATACACTTAAGTTAATGACGTAACCTTCAAAATTACTTGTGAAAATAATTTGCATAGATAAAAAGCTCGCTTTTTTACCTTTTCATAAAAGTGAATAAAAAATTGTTCCCTCAAAATTAAGCCCAAATTTAGGTACCATTTGTTAAAAATGTTATTTAATTTACTATATGTTTAACAAATATTTACTTTAGATATGGTGTATTAATAAAATAAAATTAATAAAGAAAAACAAAATAATCAGAACAATTATCTATTGGTATATTCGTCTACAAATAAACAGGTCTTTCGAGATTAATGCTACTTACGTTGAGCACCCAATAATGGCGCATGAAACGGTAGAACGGAAATTTGTCATTACCGTAACTAATAAATGTAACGCAGGTGTTATATTACTTTTATTTTACAGGTGGCTTATTAGATTTCATGCTAGGCGGTTTACATGGATGAAATTATGCGAAATGACTTAATAGTGGAATTAACAGAGAAACTAATCACTCAGATGCATAGCGAACGTGCTCCCCAAGGCATTTCCAAATCGTAAACCGTGATATGGCTTGATGTCAAACGCTGTACGGGCTTTAACTGTAATTAGATTCAAATTCGTTATCGATGGAATTGTCTAAGATACAATTAACAGGATATTGTTATGATGTACGTACGTCTTGATCAAGACGTCTTGATATAGGTGGTAATATAGTATTATTACCACCTATACCCAATCTTCGAAAATCTACAGGGTGATTCAGATTGATAAAGATAAAGTCTCACTCTGCTCTACCACTTAAACCATGATATAAAATAGATATCTACGATAATAGTAATAAAATTATCTAGTAACACTATAAACATCAGTAGTCGAAAAAAAAACAAAATAATAATATAAAAGGAAAGAAAGGAAAAAAAAAGAAATGCTCAACAGACAACAATCATATAAATACAAGGCTAACTTACATCGAAATTGTTCTACAAGCTGGCATATTATATTAATTTTTAGCTTGAAATAACAGAAAAGTTAATCTCTTTTTGAAAATCCCCTTAGAGCATTGTTTTAATTCAGGAGGGACACAATTATACATACTGTATATGTAATAAGTAAAAGATCTCTCAAATAATGTAGTTTTATGAAATGGTGCTGATATTAAGCTCTTTCTTCGTACATTAACGTTGCGTACATCGGCCCGATATATATGATTATATAAATATGGAGATTTCTGATCAATTTCATGATATAAACACAGAGAATACAGACGAAAACGATTCTTGATATTAAGTCAATTAGCTTTAAGTTTGTGCGATATATGATAAAATTTTCCTATTTCATACGTATTCTTTAAACACGAATTTTGTAGTTTTTGCACTTTATGTAAATCATAAGAGGTTAGGCAATACTTGAGAACAGTAATTAACTTGAGATAAGACCAGTGACTGACATAAAAGCAGCTTTACTTTAGTTGTTAAATAAAATCTATGAAGCACGCTGTAAACATTTATTTAAATGTCCTGTATATCTAAATGTATTATCCCTTATTAATCCGAAGTTTTCAACTGATTCAACAATGGGCATCAGTATTATTAATATGAATTTTTATAAGTGATTTTATTCGAATACAGGAAGGTTTACTACCAAATAAGAGAACATTCAATTTAGAAGGATCCAATAAAAGATTGCGTTTTAGTGATATGTCATATACATATAGTTTGTAGATCATAATTAACTTTTTCCGTTGCTGATACAGTGTCACTTTCAGAAAATGAAAAAAGAAGCTGAGTGTCATCAGCATACATATGAACTTTTGAATGTTTAATACATTTATACGTGGTGAACAACACAGGACCAAGTATTGACCCCTGTGGGATCTCCGTTTTCACTTCTGAACCTTTACATACCTAAGCCGCTGTAGTATCTAGACAGGCGATTCCGAATATTGAAATCCGATTATTTTTTTGTAGACACTAACAGCCGGATTCATGAAACGGTCGTAGCATTAGTCGGACTAACCAGCTTTGCGCCCGTGAATCACCCTGTATAAACTGGCTAAAAGGTTCATAGATAATATTGTACTTTTAATGATGTTTGTAGAAAAATACTGAATTGTATGTGTGCAAAAAGCAATTTTATTTTGTTGGAAAGGAGGAGGAACTTCTCACAAAATAAACGTCTTTTAGTACTTATTTATCATAAACAACTATAACTTTATAATTTCAAATAATTTACCAATATCAATGTATAAGTAATTCATTTAAATTTAGAGCAATTCAGGAATCCGACATTCTACATTCACATTAAAAGACTTAACCTAGTAAATTTCGATAAGAAATATTACATTTCAAATGTAGATATAATATACAGCAACTAAAGGATGCATCTAAAGGCCTCGGCACAATATGGTCCATACTCCAAATAATTGAATTGTTTAATATAGGATTATGTTAACAGTATCCAAATTCTAGTATCCAGTTGCCATGGCGATAATTCTAGGCTTACGTTGGTGCGTATACCCTTCACCTGGTAAAGACATCATGTGGTGGATATAACAGACATTTTTGTGAATCAGTAGAACTGTCCAGATTAATAAACATAACATTGTAAGACTCTTAAAAATATAGATAATTACATAACAATTTACATAATTAACAATTTTTTCAGTAGTACCTACATACCAAAATAAAAAAAATCTAAGCTGTAATAGTACAGTGTATATAAATATTCAAATAACCCAATAACAATCAGAAGGTAAATGACCAAAAATAATGTATAATTTTAAATCACCTACATATATTTAAAATTATTGAAAATTATAGTAAAATAAAAATTATTTACCAGCAAGTCTACATCATTTATCAGTTCTGTGTTAAATTTCAAGATCTAGGTGGTAACATCACCCAAAACTTTGACTCTGTCAAATCTTTTCCTAAACAAAGTGATGTTTTTTTTTGGTATCAAACGACTTTCAGGTTCATATTATCCAGTCCAGTTGTAAATATTCTGTTATTACTGTTCAATATTTTAGCTATTAACAGTTAGAGCATTGTCAAAATACAGTTAACAGTTTGTACACGCTGCGGACTCGTGTAATTATCCGTAATAGTTTAGCATAATTAACTGTAAACACATACCATATGCGATGCCAATCAATGAAAAATGTGGTTACTAGATGCAAACAAAAAGAGTACATTCTTATTAGAAGACCCTTTAATTAAGATTAATAGAGTTCTCCAGAATAAAATTCATACTTAGAATTTGGTCATTACCCGTCGAATACATATATCGTAACATTTAGGATCTTCGCGTACAACAAGTTTAATCTGATATAATTGCTGACCATTCTGTTCGTAACTCAAATAGTTCAGGGTATCCAATATATTACGCCGTAAATAAAATGTTTCGTAGAATATACACAGGATTAAACGGTAAAAATATAAGCTCTAACAAAATTATATTGTTTTCATTTATATTATATGAATTCCTACTTATCAGGTAGTGTATTTAAATATTGCTCGATGGATATACTGTTTTCATAAAAAAAACGGAATTTCATATTTTTACACGGTAATAACTGGGAATGATTAGATTGGTGTGTATCTATCTTAAATACTTATAAGTACAAACAAACATACATACGTGTTCACATTTTTCTAAGCTATTTATCTATTCATATTCTCATTATATTGATGTAATAGTATGAACCAAAATAAGCAGAAAAGTCTTAATAAACATGGGTCCGCAAAGTAACGGTTGCGGAGATATGGACCACTATTCGTTTTTCAAACATTTTATTTTATTAGGAATAAACCGACAAAGGAAGCTTTTAACAAACAAAAAACAAAGTTACAGAAGATGCTCAAAGTGCCCTCCGTCCATTTCCAAGCAGGCACGACATCTTCGTCTCAACGATATTCGCACTCTTTCTAAAACACTCTCCTTGGTTTGGATTTCTTGACACTTTTCATTAATCCGTAGCTGCAGCTCTTCCAGGCTATTTACAGGAGTACCATACACTAATGTCTTCAAATATCCTCAAACAAAGAAATCTAGAGGGTTCAGATCAAGCGATCTTGGAGGTCATAAAACAGGTCCGGCCCTTCCTACCCATCTATGTGCAAAAGTTTGGTGTAAATGCTCTCTAACGGCCATTGAAAAATAAGCTGGAGCATAAATCATGTTGGAACCACATTTGTTGCCTCTGAATCAAAGGAATGTCTTCCAAAAACTCATACAGTGTGTTCTGCAGAAAGTTAAGGTAAGCAACGCCTGTTAATCGGTTTGGTAAAACAACAAGACCTAGAAACCGGTCACCTACAATACCCATCCAAATGTTTAATGAAAAACGTGCCTTAGATCCTGAACCACCCTGTATAGACCAGGGTCAAACGGAGTAACAGTGATACATCAAATTATTTGGGTAAAATATTAAAAAGGATCAACACCGAATATTGAAAATCACTAGTGTAGTTTCATGCTTCTACAGTATGGTTACAAATTTTTAAGAAGTTTGGGGAATAAAATAAACTTCCTTCCTTCTGATTATTTTGTTGACCTTTTGGACCAATTTGAAGTCTTCTTTGTTTTAATAATAATCAGGTAACTGATTGGCCACTGGAATAATATGGTTCTAACTTCAACGAGGTTGCATGGACGTCAAATAAAATAGTCCTTCTGATTATACAAAACTGCTAATCGTATATGCATTTAAAATATATTGAAATATAGCACTTGGAATATAGAATAATTTTATATAAAAATATCGATTTCAAAATAACATGGACATAGAATAGTTTGGTTGTCAGGCGAAGATTTCCCATTGCCTATATAAACTGCATACCTACTAACATTATTAGAGTTTTTAATTAATTTACTTTGAAAAAATATGTTTGCATTCAAACTTTAAGCGAATATGTGAATTTTAGTTACAATACTGAGTTTACTGGAAATTAAGAATAAATTTTTAAAATTTTTCTGTAAGTTTTTCCCCAAATGGTCCTTTTTTATCTGTATAAGTAACTAACTATTTCAAAATAAGCAAATAAACGAGTGTTTCATATATTCCCGTACGCATTTCACATTTCCACATCAACAGGTTAAAAGTGAAACAGAATTTTAAATTTTTTTAATAAACCACTTATAATTTTACTATTTTTAAAGTACCAGCGAACAGTTAACGCAGTGTTGTATCTATTTCTTAGGATAAGTCTTACTTATTACACTTTTTCTATAATGAAACTCGAAAAGTTATAAAAATTCGTTCATTTTTACCCCAACCTACCCCAAAGGTATGTCAAGGAACATATTTTAATTATACTATATTTACTATATTAGACAATGTACCTACTCATATTTAATGATTTTCTATTAAGTATGACCTTCAAAATTGATTGAGATTTCTGAATGATTTTCAATAAGTATAATCCTGTAAATTGTAGAACAGCTTTAACTAGTAATGCTTCAGACACATAAATAAATAGGTAACTGTAGTCCCGACGACATTATGTATTCTTGTTTACGTTTGATTACCTCCATATGAGACAGTTGAGAGGGTTTAAACGAAATTCGATGAAGCATCAAATCTTTGTCGGCAAACGTGACAAAACACTCAGGTATGGCGTGATGCTGATCATGCCAGAATAGTTTTTTTGTGTGTAACATATTACCAATGCATTGAGAAACGGTAATATATTAACCATTTTCTAGTACAGGCATTTGTGTGTTTGTTTATAGTGTTCATAGGTACTATACATTAATGGAAAACAGCCTGACGTCAATATCAGGTAATTTAGTATTTTTTTATTACATTTTCTGAATGATTCTATAGTTTTGGTGCAATCTAAAAAAAATATAGGTAATTTTCTGATCTCTAAAGCCTTTAAATTAATATGAAACCATGCGTGAATTTGTTATGAATTTTAAAAGTATACAGGGTGTTAGGAAATTCCGCGCAGAACAGTTGTGAAACTACTCAAAAAAATAATACTACCTCAAAGTTACTTTTTTTTAAATTTGTTGATTGACTATATGATTTTTTTTTGTTTTTTTTTTATTGATTTTGATGTAATTCCTTTAACGAAGGTTTATTTTTGAAATTAAGTTTTTTGGTTAGGCAAATTTAATTTCAAAAATTACCTTTGACTAATCCGTTTGGCGCAAGGGCTTATTTAATTATTCTTTATTTTTTTCAGAAGTGTGGCAAAAATCCATTCAAACTAAAGAAAATCTTTTATCCTTTCTTGCTATTTATTGACCTAATACGTGCCCTTTCTGCCCTTTAGGGAGCTGCAATTTCAAAAATATATTACCTGAAACTGCGTCTGTAAAAATAACAAGTGTGCCAAATCAGAAAAAGATCTTTCCAGTATTGAAAAAGTTATAGTAAAAAAAATAATGATTTATCTTGAACACATCCAAAAACAAATGAACACCTCTAAAAATAAGAATTTATTAAATTTAATTATAAACTGAAATAATACTTCATATCCCTAATTGCATAACAGATATTGGCTAACATTTAAGCCAACTTTATCTTTCACGAAACAATTTGACATTATGGCATTCGTTTCCATATTCATACTCTATCCAAAAGATGATCTGTCTTTGAAATCATTTTTTTGTACAAGATTGTTCATAATATTTTCAACTATTCAGGTTTGCCAAATAATTCAAATTATCATAATTTTCAGCCAGAAATAATAACGTTTTCAACCTTTCTACTGCACGTACTAATATATTTGTAGCATCTCCTTTGCATCAAATTATCTCATGGTTCAATGAAATAGAATTTAATGTAGATATTGTTATTCATTAAAAACTCTAAGAAATGCAAAGCTTAAGTAAAATTTTGTTCCGTTTTGTTAGTGTTTACTTTTTTGTTTTTTTTTTTAACAGGTATATTTTATTGTTTATTTTTTACTCTCCTCGTATTTTTCATAATTCGTTGTTACTACTTTGTACTGTATATGTTTTTTATACACTGTAATTGGACATTTGTCTGTCAAGTATGTGTATGAAATAAATAAATTTTGCAAAACTAATACTTTCATTTGACGTTACACAAACCATTGCAAAATAATTTGATCATTTTTGCTTAACGAATCTACACGAACTAAATATCTACAAAAAGATATTTTAATAACTGAAACCTCATTTTCACCCTCAGTCCCTTAAAGGAGCTATTGAAAGTGTTTATTGCATTTTGACAATCTCCGTTTACTGTTACAAACATATCTTGTTACTTTCAGCATCCAGGTGTATGTGGTATTGGGCAGTAGAGTGAATATATACAACAATAACTCATTCTGTCAGTATTATAGGTTATTAGCTAGGTAATATGAGAATAGGTGTAAGTTATACGCTATTCAGCTGAACCGCTCCAAACAGTGCCGGCCATTCATAAGCTTCTATAGAAATACAGTAGCAAAATGCAATTTTGTTCAAATATACTACTACAGACTTTATTATAACACGAAATAAACTAATCGTTACATATGTGTACTACTATAATACCGATGTTTAGACAAGATTGCAGTGCTCATTTCTGTATTGAAAATAAAAAAGTAACTACTAGTATTTTTTTGCTGAAATGTTTGCTTCGAGCTTAGCCCACTGAGTTAAATTATTGATTTTGGCCTCCTACATCTTCACATGTAAAGAAATTTTTATTGGGATTATCAAAACAGATCGTTTATACAAGATTGACCATTAATAAATAGGTCATAGCGTAGGGGCGGTATCTTTGGAACAAAATAGGAAAATACAGTGCTTTCAAAAAGTAACGAATAAATTTATTATTTTTGAAATTGAGAAGTTTTCGAAAAATCCCCTGGCACGTCGACATTGTTTTCAAATAAGGCACTGTACATACAACCCATATTTGTGACGTCATCTTTGTTCGAGATGTGACGTCATCGACAATTTTTTTAAATAACAACCCCCAATTTTGACCATGCCATTTAAAAGCGCATGTCATTCTACATACATACATCACGAAGAATTATGGTTTTGCATAACAAAAATTTCAAGAAAATAATGTTTGAAGATTTTAAAATTTAATTTTAGTTCAGCTATTCCTGAATCGTTAAATAGGGAGAAGGGGGCCGATTGAGTGGCCAGCCAGATCGCCTGATTTGACACCCCTAGATTATTTCTTGTGGGGATAGTTAAAAAGCAAAGTATAAGTTAGTTGACCGGTTAATTTAGAAGATTTAAAAGCAAGAATTCGTCACGAGATACATCGTATACCTCCTGAAGTTATTGATAATATCCAAAAAGAATTTATTAATCGTCTTGGCTACTGTCAGGCAGCCAACGGTGCACAATTTAAACATTTACTTTAGTCGATTTTTTACATAATCATTATCATTTTCAGTATTGTGAAAATTAAGCTTTAAAATTTTCAAACATTATTTTCTTGAAATTTTTATTTTTTTTTTAAATTGTCGATGACGTCATATCTCGAACAATGATGACGTCACAAATGTGAGCCGTATGTCAAAAAGTGCCTTATTTAATAACAAAATCGACGTGCCAGGGTTTTTTTTCGAAAGTTTCTCATTTTCAAAATAATGAATTTATTCCTTACTTTTCGAAAGCACTATATAGCTAAATAAGTGTTAGTAAAATAAGGATGCCAAAGTTGAAATTATTTTTTCTCTAAGCCCTCAGACTCAGCTGAGGGAACATTTTCTAACCTCGCTCTTTTAAGGGTATTGCTACTACGAATAACTAAAAGAAAAAATACAGTATTTTTTAACTTCACAATTGTTTATAGTATTTATAAACCCACCATTTTCAACTAATATCAAAATTTTGACAGACCTATTGAGATAAATAAATAAATAAGAAAGGCTTTGTACAAATTTCAAAACTATTAAGTATGCCATATTTATGTAGAGACAATTTTCAATATGACGAACAATATTGCAAGAAATTTTAAGAACCTTTTTGGCACTGAAACAAGCAATTAGAATAATGGTTATTATAAATGATCAACTCAAACAGAGCCACAGTATTCTAGTTTGAATGGAACAATTGCATCAAATAATGAGAACAAGGCGACATTATCTTTAAATTCACAACCTTGTCTAATCACAAAACCCAATGTTCTAAGTGTTGAGGAAACCTTATTGTTGAACGTGAACTGAGAAAGTAAGGTTACTATCAAAGTAAACTCCTAAATCTTTTATGCTATCCGTGCGCTCCAAGACATCAGAGTTAATTTTATAATTGAGCAGAACAGGATTGAATTTACGCGTAAATGAAATGTCTTTGCATTTGGAAATATTAAACTGTAAGTTATTTAATCCACACCAAGTAACTATTTTATTTAATGACTCTGAAGGTGGAAACAATGATCATCATTTGAAATGGAAAAAATTCTTTAAATCGTCCTCATAAAACAATTTACAATAATCAATACAATTTGTGACATGGTTTACATAAATAAAACATTAAAGGAGACCCCTTACGGTCCTCAGGAAGTAATAAAATATTGATTAGATTTAAATGTGTTATAATTGGCGAACTGAAAACGATTCGATAAATATAAAGTGAATAGTTTTAGGAGATTCCTACAAACCCATACACCCCAAGTTTTTGCAGAAGTATAACGTAATCCAAATAGACCTTCCAAAAGTCCAACAATATATTGAAATCGGAGCAATCAACATCAGGGTTTAATTTAATTGTATACAGGGTTAACTATGACCAAGAACAAAAAATTTCCAAATTTATGTATGAAACGGATTTTTTTTTTCGAAACTATATTAAACCGCTATTTACTGCCGCCAAGGTATCGCAGCAGTTGTTCAATGTGGTTCAAATAGAATTCAGCACAATATTTTGTCTGCTCGAATAACGTATTTAGTATTACGCTGCCACACGATAATATGCACTTCCCATAAATCAACACCTTATCCGTCGTCTCGGTATTTGAATGCATATTTGTAAATATACAAAAAATACACGAAAAATTAAATTTTCAAAGAACAATTACTGTAAAATTATTTCAAACTAATTACCGTATGCGATATTTTATTTTTGACAGAATCTGATGCAGTCGCCATCTGTAGTAGATACATTTTTAAACTTCTTGTGTTGTTAGGGAGTTAAATTCTGTTAATACTAATAATAGCAACAATATTAACAACACATGTTCTGTAAAAATCCTTTTTTGAGCCTTAGAATATATTATTCTAAGCTTTGACCAGTGTTCTTTGATGACATACATCCGTATGTAACTAGCAACGCAAAATTCTAGGTCACAGTTCATTTTTTGTTACTAATTTTTAAATTTAAGCGTTTTATAGCAATTAAATAAAGGAATTCATGTCGAGTATAGATAATTTCCTTATAACATGGTCTGCTCTATGCTATGTGCTGTTTGTTTTTCTAGAGTCACGAGCCTAACAGAGCTGCGAGTTTTCTATTAGTCGGTATTCCTTACATGAAATTTCAATTTTATTAGGTACTTTCTCAGGTATTATTTATTTTTAATAAAAATGTTTGTATTTGTCGTTTCTACATTTGACAAGGTTGTAGAAAACGACCGAATGGTAGTTGACAGATTTAAGCCACCTCGGACGATGTCATAGGTGCCGATTTTTCGGGGGAGTTTGCCTCATTTCTTAACCATCGAGCTAGAATCCGAAATAGATTTGTTATTGTCTTTTAGGCCTCTCTGAGCACATGGTTAAAATTTTTATATTTATAGTTATCCCTGTATAATTAACATTTTTAAATATTAGTTTTCTTGTCAGTGACCGTAAAATGTTTTAATAATATAATAAAGAGTTGTTTTTCCCCACTAAAATAGATAAAATACAATTTCTCGGTCATGTACCCCATTTTTGCTGAGACTAATTCCATACGCAACTCAGTTCCTGATTGATTTTAGATTTAATAAACTCGTATTGCTCGTTTTTTTCTCACAAAGTTTCAATAACACAAGCAATCGTCCGCCGGTTCTCGTCAGCCTAATTGAACAGGTGAAATCACGCATAAAATGCAGTTAAACTCTCCCTTTTCCTAATAGACTAATTGAAGTGTGATCTTTTTAATAATGATTCTGTGAAACTGCGGATCGAGGTCTCGGCGGGTGTCGCTGTTCGCTGGTCCGCAAGACCAACCTTTAAAAGTCCGTGAGAACCCCAACCATACACGTCCTAATTCCAGAAAATACACGGGCTTATTTCAAATTACCCATTCGACGTGTTCAATTGTGCCTTTATGGCTTACCTTGGAAATGTGAACATTATGACCTATCGATTTTGCTGAATTGGGAATTTATTTGGGTGGATTAAACTTTTCGTGGGTGGCATTCTTTGTCAGCGGCATCGGTTATTTTTGCACAGTAGGTACAATCGTTTGCA
The DNA here is from genome assembly GCA_037114965.1 of Monochamus alternatus. Classification (NCBI taxonomy): domain Eukaryota; kingdom Metazoa; phylum Arthropoda; class Insecta; order Coleoptera; family Cerambycidae; genus Monochamus; species Monochamus alternatus. The sequence goes on from CM073427.1 coordinate 84,982,764, forward strand.
ATAATAATTACACAAAATTAATTTTGGGATTTCTTTTGAACTGCCGACGTATTTGTAATGAAATCTACTTTCAACTTTTAACATTAGTTCTTAGTTGTTTCACTTACCAATAGAGATTTAATGAAATATCTACTTCCAAAAGTTCAAAAACTGTTTTGAGGGAGTGTCATTACTATTGCAAAAACATGTACAGTTCTTTCTGAATAGCTGCTAGATGTAAATGAAATATTTTGTAACCGTTGGCATTACATTTTTTGCATTAACTGTATTTAATTTTAGTTTTATTTTCAAAGTAAATATAGTTTTCTTGTAAAATTAAAATAATAAATAAAATTCCATGTTTGTTATACAGGGTGTCCTTAAAACTGTGGGAAATTTATCGAGTGCAGATAAAACATGAGAACATAAGATGACAATTTCTATAATTTTTTTTCCTACAGGCCTTCCCTACAGAGATATGTGTCCCTGAAGGGCGCTGGGAATTTTAAATTACTCAAGATAATTTAATAAAAATTTAATGTGATGGACACTAGTAAGGACCTCTTAAAACAGTGTCCTTGAAACATATTGTCACGGATTTTTCAACCAACTTTTTCTACTGCCAGAAAAACATTAATTAGTCACTTTTCTTTATTAACTATTCTGTACACTACTGAACACTAATTACAACTCAACTAAACACTATTTAATTAATCGCTATTTAAATCGCTCTAAACACTCCAATTCAAGACTGTAATACAAAACTTACTGACTCGGCCGTTTATTCTTCTTTTATAGACCAAACGAATATTCCAGGTATTTTCTAGTATCTCTAGATCCATTTTCTCGAACGACTCGAACGCATCTCGTTGATTCCCCATTTTTCCAGTCCCGCCTCGATACACGGCATTTTGTTTGTTTACCAGATTGGCGTGGGGACGATCGGGGCAATCTTAGCATTTCGTGGTACCACTGTCGTCGAATTTGGTGTGAGTGGGGCAAATTCTGTGACAATATTTAGCTTTTTTACTTTACCATGGACGGGCTAAGCTTTACAATTTAAATTAAGTTTTTAATGATAAAGACTTTAAAGTAATAAATCTGGGTAGCTTCAACCTTAGACTAAAAAAGATACACCTGTTTATTGTCAATAAAATGAACCGTTTGCGGGAAAAAGAATAACAAACAAATTCATGTTTTAATTTTAATAAAAAAAGGTCATAATTTCAATTTTTTTCTTCTCGACAACAAAGTACGACGCGAAAGTCATTCAAACAGGAAAGTTTCATTTTAAGATGTTTAATCCGAAAAAATACAAAATTTAAAAACGCAGTGGTGTGCCAGGAGGCACCTTAACGAAATTATTAAAAACCTTCATAAGAGGGTTCAACATAGGTTGAACTTTTTCTCGTAAAAAAATTATTTTATCGACAATAAGCAAGAGTACCTTTTTTTAGTCTAAGGTTGAAGCTACCCAGATTTATTATTTTAAAGTCTTTATCATACAGGGTGTTAAATACTAAGTTGTAAAGCTTAGCCCGCCCCTGGTAAACTAAAATAGCTAAATATGTTTCAAGGACACTGTTTTAAGAGGCCATTACTAGTGTTCATTAAATTTTTATTATATTATATTAAGTACTTCAAGAAAAACCGATTTCCAGTGGCGTCCTTCAGGGACACATATCTCCGTAGGGAGAGCTTGAAGGAAAGGAACTTTTCATCTTATTTTTCATGTTCTATCTGCACCAGAGAGATTTACCACATTTTCCCGGACACCCTGTATATTTCACGGCTAAAGAGGCATACTTGATTAGCTGAAACGGTGATTATTTCGATAGAAGATGCCAAAAGAGATGCCGACAATAATCAACCTATGGAGAAAATGCGAGTCTGGTAATATGCACCAACTTAGCTGTTATGAGTTGGTTTCACTGGTGGCCTTTTTGGGCCAATTATAAACTTTCCGTTTTGCTTGCAATTGTACGCTGAGATTAAAATGCAGTATAACCAACAGCTTACGTTCAGTTTTTTCTAGATAGCTGCTTTCTAAACTCCTCCATAGTCTGACTATTTGTGAGGGCCTTATGTAAAGGCTTCTGGCGTTCTATATATTTTATGATTTCTATGTCAAAGACGCATATTATACAACATTACGGATACATTATAAACTAATCAATCGCTTGGTTAATTTACTTCAAATATCGGAGATACTAAAGTAACTTTTTTCTTTATCCAATTTGGTCTAGCTGGAATGGAAACAATCATTCTCGTAACACAAAATATCTGGTTTTTTGGATAATATACAAACTAACCACCCATTTTTCTATTTTCTCTGGTTAATTTCATAAACATGAGTTGTAAACACAGTTTCAAAAGTTTCCTGTAAGTACAAAAAAAAACAATTCAACAAAATATAAATAATATACAGGGTGAGTCAGAAAGAATGGGTCAACACTAAGCTGCATATATTAGACATAAAGATATTATATTTGAGGTCATCATTCCTTATACGAATGTCGCTGGTTTAAGAAATACAAGGTGTTCAGGGTTTAAATTTTATTATAAAATTTCTCAATAATTGAGAAAGTTTTAATAACATGACTGAAAATTGGTAGTGTTGGGTTTTTTGATGTGAGAATTACGAATTGAAGCTTAATTTGACGTTACTCCTAAAGGGCGCTAGTTGCACCGTATTATTTAAGTAAATCAAAAAGAACTCCCTATACCGAATTTCAAAGTAAAATTGCTAAATTTTATTGAAATATTAAGAAAAATCAATTTGAAAATTTTCGCTTCTACACCTTGTATTTTTTTTAATATTGACATTCGTACTAAGATGATATGGCTCACATGGTATATTTTAATATCTAAAATCTACAGTTAGTATGGAGCATTAATTACAAACCACCCTGTATACAGATTTTATTAAACACACAGTACCATTCATGATGACCTCAAGCTAAGAATATACAGGGTGATTCACAAATGATGACAAAAAAATAAAAACTCGTGTTCTTTGCTGAATTTTAAGGAAGTCTTTCATATAAAGTTAGGACGTTTTCTTAAAAATATACAGAATGTTAAACGTACCAAATTATTTTTGATTTTTTTAAATACTAATAAGTGAAACAATTTTAAATTGGGCACATGGCTTTATGTAAACATTGCCCAAAATCTGAAGCCTTACCTTAAAATTTAGATGCTCCAGTGGCGGAGAGATATTAGTGGTATATTCTCCTAAATAGTATGCCACTGCTTTATTGCAATATCAATTTTCTACAAATTACTTCTTTATATTTTTCGTAAAAAGTTTGGTTTTTGAGTAAAACAAAAAAATAACAGAATAATACTTTTATTTGAATCGTGTTACAATTTTTTTTTAATCATTCGGTTATATTATTCAAATTGTTTACTTTATTCTTGCTAAAATCTAATAAATTTAATTTCACTAATATTTCTATAATTTAATAACAAAATTAACACTTTTTGAGTAATAGTTCCAAAAATTTTCCGAAAACTTAAAATATAGTTTATAATTATAATAATATACATAAAGAGTGTCCGCAAATTTCACCGACAATGTTTGACTGTATATTCACGACGATAAATGAATGCATCTACTAAAAAAAAAAACTAAATAAAAAATTTTAGGTTTTGAATTACATGTCTTTAAAGTTGTAAAAACTAATTTAATTAATAATTTGTTTTACAATAACACCTTTAGCAATCGCGTTGAAATTGGGAATATTTATTTGGACTATTACGGCGTATTATTTCTCAAACTACTGGGTCGTACCTCTGGTTACCATCGTACAGTAGTCATTTTTCTTTATATAGGCAGCATCATTGAAAAGATTGCATTATTCTAAAACAAAAATATATCTACTTTGAGCTCAGGATGATGAAAACAAAATGTTTTTTGTTGTTATCACGTTAATGAAATTTTGTCGTTTTATTTTAAAATTAATTGGTTTTGCTAGTTTTTTAAATACAGTTCTATTAGTTTATTTAGGAAGAAGTTTTTTTACTACAATATTGTTTTATTAAGCATAAAACAAATAACAATGATGATAACATGACACTAATCGTTATCGGCAAAATTTGTGGACACCCTGTATATGCAGTACCTAAGTCATAATAATATTATTATTTTACAATACAACTGAAAGAATTATAGATCAAAAAATTTAGTACACCAATTATTATTATTATAATTATAATTTGTGCTGAAAAATGTTAATGTTGTTATTGCTGATTGCAATTTCACACATTTTATCTTAATTGACACTATCATTAGTCGAAACATGTTTTACTTATTAAGTATATATTTTGGAGAATTATATCTATATTAGTAAAGTTATTAAATTATTTTTTAATTGTGGTATATCATAGCTGATGGAATATTTCATTAAAATTCCATTTTAGGAATCTTTAAATTTAAATAACAAATCAATATGATGAAAGTTTGGAGAAGTAATTATGGAAAATTTGAATCACATCAATAGCTATTGATGAGTAAATAATATATTTAGCATTGCGTGGTAAAACAAGAAAATATATCATAAAAACCATAGTATCAACAGAGACTGTTTAAATATAAATACATTTAAAAAAATTCTTCAGATATAATTCATTCTTAGTAGAAAATTAGACAATCTCTGAATGAATACAAGACTATTGAAAAAGATTATAATACAAGGTGTTTAAAGCTGTAGCCCACTGAGGTCTTGTGTCCGCTCACTAGGACAAAGCGACGGAAGACAAAATACTAGTATTAGTATTCAGTATGCGAAATAGTACACATGAGTAAAGTATTTTATGAATTTAGGGTCTCCATGGATACCGAGATACTCAACTGTGGTTGTTCTTGTATTCTTGCAATTAACTTAAATTGCTAAATATCAGGTTTTCAATTTCACTCTCTCTCATAGTTGTCTAACTTAAACTTAATTAATCTAATAACAATAATGTAGATTACACAATCATACACTAAACGTACTCGTAAACAATTACCTAGAATAAAATAAAAATATGGTTTGATTTATTTTATATACACGCAATCTACTCTTTGATTATCGGCACGGGCGATTTAAACAGAGCTCAAACAGATTAGTAAAGTTAAATTAACAACACTTTACAAGTTTAACATTTTTCTTAAAAGTATTTCATAGAGATAATTTATGTAATTATATAGATAATGTTGTAAATAACCCCTTTGCACCAGACGCCACTGGTACTGTAACTTATGTTCTTTAATCCTATAATACGTCGTATTATTTCGCGCTACATCTCCTTTCACCTGTGCCCAGACTAATTAGATTGGGTTAAATTCACAATGATAAGGTGGTAACCGTAGTACTGTTATTTGGCGATTTGTTGCCATTTCATCGGTAACTAATATTTTCTGATCTTTATTAAGAATATCAAAAGAAGTGTCAAAAGTTCCTTTTTCACCATATTTGTTTTAAAAGAAATGTTTTTTCCGGATAGCCATTGAATTATATCGGCTTTCCTCCAAGCAGTCGTAGGCGTCCGCTCGGTCTGCCGTGAATGGTAACTGGCATTATCCATGGCAATTACAGACCCCGAAAGAATAAGATCCAACATCTGTGTAAAATACTTTTCGAAAACATCTGCGTTCATGTCTTCGTAATAGTCACCTGTATTTTTAGATTCAAATAAAAGTAAACCGCCATCTACAAAACCACTGGCACTACCTATATGTGTCACTATTAATCTTCGCCCTTTACCTGAAGGTGCCGTGAACCCTGTTGAAAGTCCATCCAAAAATGCTTGTCAAAACTTTTTACATTTTTATCTTGCCATACTTTTGTTACAGTATATCCCTCGTTGACCCAAGTTTCGTCTAGATAATAAATATTGCTCCCTTCGTCACGGAATTTTCTAATTGATCTTAAGTAGAATCTTCGCCAACAAATATCTTTATCGATAAGAACTGACTTCCTGTTCTGCTTTTCCCAGCAAAAATTCAACACTGGTAAGACGGCCCATAATTTGCTTCTACTGATTTTTGGCAATCGTTGAAAGTTCACTTAAAATTTTGTTTAGCGTTGGTATTTCTTTTTTAAAATAAAATGAGTATACTTTTCTGCGAATGACATTTTTGAAGAAATCATCTATAACGACTTTTGACCTCCCTGTAGACGATTTTGGGGGATTTACAGTATCTTGTTCATTTTTTGTTTCCGTTAAAAGTCTGTAGAGAGTCGATTTTCCAATCCCTGTCATTTTGGAACACTTTTCCACGATGTCGTCAACACTGTTGGTAGGATTTTGGTGTTCCAATGCATTAAATACATTTAATATAATAATCTTTTCAATCTGAGAAGCGCACATCTTTTCACCCGTTTAGCAGGTACGTATTCTGATAAGATCGATATTTTACTCAAACAATATTATATCCACTGGCACAATAGTCACTAAACACAAGTCGAATTTTACTCTACTGAAATTACAAAATTACCTGAAATAAAATATTACCACTCCCATGGCCGGTTCTTATCTCGGAGTTTTATTACTCTTTTTCATTTCCAAACAGACTATACAACTTTTGAACAATTTGTTAAATTAATTCCAGCAGATGATGAGTGGGCTGTATTTTTAGAAGAGAAGTTTATTTCCCGAGTGTTTGAACTTGTTGAAGGACCATCAATGCCTGAAACGTTACTCAAAATATTAGAGACCACATACTTCTTATTCTCTTTGGTATCTGTATGTAGGTTTCTGCCACTGTGTTAGAGCGCCAACCACCATGCCTCTTAACAGTTAATATATCGATTCCTGAATCTGGAAGCAACGACGTAGATGATCTACGAAAACAACGTCCAGTATATTGTTGAGAATTTGTAAAACCCAGGAACAGTGCTATATTACATGGCATTTTCCCATAAGTATTAATGCCAACTGGCTGCTTGACGCATATTCCATTTTTGTATCCCATAAAAAATCGAGTATGATCTGTATTCCTTGGCCTCATAGCTATATATCTTGGAACCATTTCCACTATATTTATTTCTTCAATGTTTCCATTTGTGATAAAAAAAATCTCGTGATATCTTTGTTTGCGTAAACGGTATAATAATATGAATGCGTTGTCCTTCATCTTTAAGCTGCTTAAAGCTTAAGCTTAAAGCTGCCAAGTCCAGAAATATATACAGGACATTGCTTCCGCTATTCTGCACCTACGATGATTATAATTTTTTGCGCGAACTTGGCAACAGTAAAGCGGTTGGGTAGTTGGTAGTCTTCTTCCATAGCAGAGACATGCATTGAGAAATCAGTGGCCAACAAAATTGCTATATCAGAATGTATACTTAACGACGTGAAAAATCAGACCATAAAATAAGGGATTCTTCCCTTCCCACACATAGTTCTAGTTAAATTTTAATATTTTCATTCACTAATAGTGGGTAATGATTTGAATTAGTGGATACACCTAAGTATTTACTTTATATTATCTATTCGTAGTGTTAAAGTATCATTTTATCTACCCATTGAAAATATTCAGCAGTTAGTCTTATAATATGAATACTCGAATAGAAGAATTCAGAGTTCAAGTAATCATGAATACTTTTTAAAAGAGCAGTATTCACGGATTGTATACATTTCCAGTATTCATACTCAACTCTGATACACAGTAAAATGGACCTTGTAACTACTTTATTCCAAATAAAATACAGAATACTATTTCTAACTTTCCACGTTTTACATACTTCAATTTAAAGGTATTAAGCGGAGCATTTTTTCATATCTACATAAAACGCACGGAATTCGTTGCAAACTATACGAAAGTCCATATTAAAAATATAAGTGGCTTAAAACAGATCCAGTAGGCAAATAAAGGCTCAACTTAAATTTGATCCTTATTAAAATGGTCTTTTGTTTTTGAATTGCACTTGAGATATGCGCCCTTTTTAGGCATATACATTGAACGTGTTCTAAAAATCAATTAAAGTCATTATACGGGAAAAGTAATACTCCTGTAATCCACTTTGCTAATTTTACGGGGGAGGGTTTCGAGTAACTTTATTATTAATACTTATAGCGTTATTGCCAGTATTCGGGATATGAGGGAAACTGGTCAAAATTTGTGGATCAGGGCGGTTCTGATTTCTATATACAGGGTGATTCATTAGACCCTTTACAAATTTTGGCAATGAAAATTAAAATACAATTTTTAAAGTAAAAATACGTAGTATTATTGGCAATATAAGTTTTAGTAACTATTATTTTAAATTAACTTATGTCAAAATTGGTTTGTATTAAGACTTTCTACCACAATTTATTTTCTAATAAAGGACACTGTTTTTATGTATGAACTTTGTAATGACAACTATCGTAATGCAGCAACAGAATATCGAAATAATCTCTATAAAATAGTACCAGACGAATAACATGAAATTTATGGCTATCACAACTAGATGCTATACATTTTTTGTCACTGAATTTTACAACAACACTTTGAAGATATACGAACATAATCTAGCTCTGCAAACCTAGACGATCCTTGACTTGATTGACTATCCTTCTCCATTTTGTTCTATCTCTTGCTTTTCCTTTCCATTTGTCAATTTGTAGTAGTTAGGTCTTTATCTATCTCTGTTTTCCATCTTGCTCGCCTTCTACTCTTCTTAGTTCATGTCATTATCATTTTTTGGCATTCTTATCTCTCCCATCCTCTCAATATGTCTTAGCCATCTTAACCTTTGTGCTTTTACTCATCCTTCTTTTGTTCTTTTTCCTCCAAATATTTTCGCTTCAATGTCTTCCCTTATTTTAGTTTTTTTTTGCAAATATAGTTCCTAAATATTTGAATTGCTCTACTTACTCTTCCTTCGATTTGTGGCCATCTACAAAAACTTGTTTTTTTTGATATTCTTCTTTCGTCTATATCATAGTTTTTTTCCTCGTTAACATATTTCATTTTTCAGTTCCGTTGTATTTTCTGCTGCCGTTGTAAGATCATTTGTCTCATGTTTCTCTCATGATTCTTTCTAGACTAAACTACAGTTAGAATCAGTGTTAGATGATAGTGGATCTTCTTCTTTGATCCAGTTTTCAACTTACTGTTTCACAAACTCTTCCAAAGTTTTTTATAGTTATTTTTTTATTTTGTACTACACTACAGTTGGTTTACCTATTAGTATAAATTTCTCGAGTGAAAGCTTGGTCTGCTGCTGTACTTTGTCTAAAGCCACATTGATATTCCGCATTTTACCCTCCACTTCCATTATCAATCTGTTTTTTATACAAGTGGCTAGCTGGTATTTGATATGCCTAATTCGGTAATGCTATTTCGCTGTAATTCTGGTATTTTCCTCCAAGATAATACCTTTATTTTAAAAATTCGACTATGGTCAGATGAGTCCAATTTCCATAATTTGGTGTAAATGTTTAATTTACTTATTTAGCACACTTATAAATGTGTTCAATAAAAATTTAAATGTACAGCACCTACTCATATTACCATGAATTTTGATAATGATTATTCTGAATTAGGTACACTCTAAGGTATACATTTTACTAGTAAAATTGAATTTCTTTTTCACACGGTGATAGTAAACCAGATTAATATCAAATAACCTTGACTGTAATGAAAATTTCAAAAGTAATCAATTAGCTTAATGGGATGAAACATTATTCCGAAAAATATATAACGATATCGAGGTGTTAGATATAAATTTTATATCAAAAAAGTAACTTCAATGTTCTAGATTATTAATTACAGTAAAGTTAATACAATAGGTTATAACAATATTTTACAATATATCAATCATGTCTAGGTAAACATCAATGTAATTATGAATTTATACGTGTTTATCTGTCTGTTGATAATTTTGATATGTCGCTACATGTGAAAGATATTTTTAATAAAAAAAGATATATTTAATTAGTGAAAATGCAGTTTTAATGAGAGTCCTACCCTAGGGTCGTAAGTATGTCTAATATGAACATTTCGTCCCATTTTCAGTTCCATCTGTTCAGACAAAAAAACATAGTTTTTCCCATTGAAATTATCACAGCGTGTTTCCATATTGTTCCTAAAAACTGACACAATTTATCGCTATTACCAAGGTTGAAGACAAAATGACACAGAAAGGACATGCGAAGGATACAAGAGCTGATAAATGGTTTGAGTGTGAGGAACTTGTATAGAACACTATGAATGATATCATGTAGGTATTTGAGTGATTTAAGTGACTTTATCTAAATCTTTCATATTATCTAGATAATAATCCATTCAATAATTTTCCTTGTAATATTTTATCTATCTACAATTGAATGTCATTTTCATAATCAATAATTGTATTCGATTAATTTCGATAAATATTTACCATATATAGCAATAATAAGTGCGATTGAGGATTATAAATACAGAGAGATTCATATGGGGTTTAGAAATATCTTGATTTTTTTCTTTAATATATTATTTTACCCTACAGAAACCTTTCACACCTTGTACGTCAAAAATAAAGCGTTCTTCGAGTCATGTTAATGTAGACTTTCTGTCTCATTTTGGGGTCTAAAAAACGTAGTCAAAACGGTAGTAGTTTTTGATTCATCTGGTTTATTCAGTTTTTATCTGGATAGCGTATTGCAATTTTCTGTCATCTTGTCAATATAGTAATATAGTAGTGTTTTATATAAAAGTAGCTCCCCTTTTAAATTATTAGTGTCGTTCTTAAAAAGTGGATGTTGAAATCAAGTTTCCATGAGTATTTCAAAACTAGCTGAAATTAAAAACTTTTGCCGACCGTAACCATTGCCACCTCACAGTAAGGGGATGAAATAATACACCCCTTCTATTAAAAGAATTTGAACTCTGGAAGAAATACAAATTTTTTTAATATTCCTATTCAAAACAAACTTCTTTCTTTCTACACCAATTTCTATATTCCTTTTATTATTCATAAAAAAATAAATAAAATTTATAACTCTGCATGGCAATCCTACGATTCTCCGATACTTTAAACGAAATTGTCTTAGTAGGTTCCTGTCAACCGTTTATGTAATTTTATTTAATTTATCGCAACTGCATTTATCCAAAAAATTGGATTTTTTTAACCGATTTTGAAATAGTCATGATAACTGGATTCTAACACTCATTTTAAAATGCCTGTAACTTCTTTGGGGAGGCTATAATATTTTTTTATATAAAACACTCACTCTAAAATCGGCTGAAGAATCGACTGTTCTATTTTTCTCAACTATTTTTTAAACAACCTGTACAGGTACAGGAAGAAAATCAATAACATCTGTCATTCAAAATCGTATGACCTAAGATAAAATGAAAGCATTATGTAAAACTATACTTTGATGCATATAGTAAGCAGCCGTTGTTGTCAATGATTTAGACCATGTCATAGGAAAAAATCGTGTATTTTTTAGTCATGTCTTCTCCAGACGCTATGCTTTGGTTCTTAATCTCTCGCTACTATTACTAAGGATTGTAAACCGTATCATCAAAAAATCTATTTCTCATCGTTTCTTGATGTTTCAAGACCTGCAAACCAGATTACTAGCGTTGCTGCCAATAATTTTATACCACATTGAAGAACAGTCACATATTTCTTTAGATCATGTTATCTTCTGCAGAATACCTTCCCTGTCATACAGTTATTACAGTGGTTGTATAGCACTTCTTCAGTGAAGCAGAAATCTATTTCAGTTTCTGAAATATTAACGCTGATCTTTTCCGCAATTTCTCAATAAGAAACCATGCATATTCCTTAAAATTCTGGTCATATCGTTTAGCTCTATTTTCTTCATCTGACATTATTGATCGGAATATTTAAAGGAACAAGAAAAATTAGGTACTTAATTTTTTAACATACCCAAACACTACAATTACCTAAATTTTATAAACCCCTTTTTATAATTTTATGAATTGCTGAATTGAAACTAAAATCTAATTATTTACACCTTTATTCCTAACACTATGCTATTAACTATAATCCCATCACCAATATGTACAAATCAATAAATATTTACAAAAGAATGACTATATTTACAAATAAATTAAGAATTGGCGTGTAGCTTGTGCTGCGATCCAGATGGCAACAAGATTTCTTGAGTTCTTATTCTGAGAGCTTCCAAAGTCACTGGAGACAACTGCGAAGGACTGGCAGCTTCGGGACTAGAACTGGCGGATCTCTCCTCTGGCATATGGGCTCCAAGGAGATTGAGCTGAGGAGCTCCTGATATGAAGTATTGCGAGAGAATCGCTTGGAACGGATTCTTCGGTGGCCAAGCCATGGCCAAATGCGCGGGGTTCAGCATGGGAGGGTATGGCAGAGCTGGCCAGAAGTGTTCGTTTGGTAGATGTGGAAGGCCGATCGCGCCGTGTAGAGGAAAGTCTGGCATGCCTGGTTGGTCTCCTGGGTGCATAAATGGTACCGCTTCCCGTCCCATGGCCTTCTCGCGCTTGCGCCACTTGGCACGACGATTTTGGAACCAAACCTGAAGCAACATGATTAGTTGTAACGACATAAAAAAAGAGTTGTTTTAGAAAGAGTTGTTTTAATGAATTAAATAAAGAAACATACAATTTATTGAAGATACATTATGTGATATTTTTGCAATTTGGCCTTATAACTTTGACGAATTGATTTTTTTTTAATTGTATAGATGACAAAAAATAGTCGATTAAATTCACTTTAGAAATAGGAATAAAATAACACGTTGATGTTTCGATAAAAAAAGAATAATGACGGATATAGCACAAGTGCTTATGGAGAACCGATACAAATGTATTAATAGAATCTGAATAGGCTGAAAATTAAAGACAGTAATAACAACAACAACTAAATGTACACAGTGATTCTAAAATAATAGAAAAATAAATAGATACGTAAACAAATTGAGAAATTATTTGACACGCATTTTTTATTTTTACGAATTTTGAAAGTTGGAAAAATAATAAATTTGGACAGTGTGCTCAAAATTTTGTGTTTTGGAAATTGCTCCTGAACCACTAAGTGAAAAGATTACTACTTATGTGTAATACTAGATACTATATTTACTTAGTTATTTATTTATTATTTAGTTTTTCATTTTTTTTTTCTAGATTTCCAACGGATTCGAAGCATAGTTAAGTAACGTTCAGATAAACGTTAGTGTAATGGCACTGCTGCACTGCTACTGTTGTATTGTAATTGCATGGTGTTAAATATTATTTACTCTGTTTACATAAAATTACTGTAGACTTAAGAAGTTGGGGAATTTCTCCGCTGTAAGTTGGCACCATGAAAAAACTCAAGATTCTTGACCTTCAGATGAAGAGGTTATGTTTATGTTTTTGTCAACTACGTCCCTATCTACGGATATTGTTGGTTTTTATCATTTGCCGAGTAGTAATTAAAAGCATACAATCTGCAGGAATAGATGGTCTATTTGAATGTTTGGTTAAATGAGGCCCCACTAATTTCAGCAATTTATCAAACATTGCCACTGTCATTCGGGTGTAATAAAAAATAATCGGTATTCTCATTTTGCATTTCTTTATATAAATTATAGAAATCACCTTGCATGTGCTTTCTGCGATTAATAGGTCGCACCCGCAATCTCCGAGTTCTTATTTTCATTTTTTTTTGCATGTATAGTTTTTATACATATTGACGTTGTTGCGAGTAAGAGCAGCAAAGGTAACTGCTTCTTAACCAAACAGTCCTCTTCATCCATTTTTTAAAAACAAATCAATTCTAAACTAAATATCTAAATTAGAATCTAAGTTAAAAACTTAACCTGCAAAAATGTGAATCTTCTGTTTACTGTCAAAAAAGCTGTTTTCTGATTGGTCCTTGTATGATTGTTGTAAAAGAAATGGTAAAAGCTAAAATGCTTTTAGCTTCTGCCATACAACTGCAGTGCAAAGGCGTAACTATTAAGTTTATCTGAACATTACAAAAGTCCGTATTACTCGCCGTTTTGCTTCAGTATCTTTGAATATTTGCAGGTGGGATGAGTTAACATTCCTATTATTTGCTAAACCCCAGATTATTCAGTTATTAAATGTCTAAAATTATTTGTATTTTGTAGAAAACACTATTTCAAGAATACGGCGCCCTTTTTAATAACTTTTCTGCAGTACCAATGCAACCGCACTAATCTTATGTGAATGAAGCTTTACACTATTTAAAATAAGTACTTTTTATTTACTATTATTATTTTCTATTTTTTATTTATTTATTTTATTTATTTATCAATTTTGATTTGTTTTACATTTAATGGTTAGTTTACTACAAAACTTAGCCAGAATTGTGTACAAGTAGTATCTACAACCATTGGCAAGCTTGAAAATTAATGAAATAGAAATGGTGGACTTTGACACCCTGTATAGACACTTCTTTATTTTTCTGTCTAAAAATTTGGGAAATAATAAATTTGGAAATTGAGCTCAAAACTTTATTTATGGAAATGTCTCCTGACCCGTTAAGCAAATAGAGTGCTAATTAGTTAATAATTACCACAAATATTGTAACACTTGGTATATAGATATGTTTGTTTCAGTCACTTAAAATCATGTATTCTATTACTTCTTAAAATTATTGTAACGATTTGCAAGACATCCTCTATTGAAGCATAAAAAAGACCAAATTTGTAATTTTATAGAAGAGACAGAGAAATTTAAAAGTTCAAAAAACATTCTAGATAGAAAAAAGGTTAAAATTTATACTGAACAAGCTATTTTGTATCACCCTGTGAATGTAAAAAACGCATCGCTACCTAGCAGCCAGTGTTTATACGCTCAGAATGGGCCTTAAGTAAGTCCAGGGGAAACGGAGGGCGCAGGCTGATGTAGCGAAACTTTTGTTGTGTGCGTAGTGGAGCTTATCTAACTAAATCGATGTTAAAAGGGCAATTATAAAAGAGACAGCTTTCCATCATTTTATCCGTGACACAAAACGAGGAGGCACTCTAAATGAGACATCAAGGGAATCCTGGGGTCCGGAACCAGTTCCGATTACCTCCATTGTGGCGAACAATAGCCAATTGCGCTGCTACTTACGCCGTCACAAGCCATATTAATTACCCAAATTGTTACCAATTAAGATGCAATTCATGTCCGTCATTATCCTGCATTACTGATTCAATAACCCAATCATACCGGGAGTAAATAATGATCGCGAGCACTACGTGATACGTCCAAATTAATAACGCTACTGCGTAATTTTTTAAAAGGCAATTATCCTCAATTATTTCATATCCCTTCCTCGGATAAGGCCTGAGTGTTAACTCGCTTCGAAAGTTCCACACAATGAGAACGTTCCCAAGTGAGGCCATTATCAACTCAGCTAAATGGTGCAAAGGAATTCTAAATTACCAAATTGGTAAAGGACCTAATGGTGGCTTTTCTTGCCAACAACTTCCTTTTTTAATTTCTCCCAACTGCGCCAATTACAGCTTTTAACATTCGTTTACCTGTACTCTGGCTTCGCTTAAGTCCAATCTCATAGCTAGTTCCTCTCTGGTGAAGACGTCGGGATACTGAGTCTTCTCGAAGGCTCTCTCTAGTTGGTGTAGCTGATACGTGGTGAAGGTAGTCCTAGACCGCCTTATCTTCCTCGGCCTGGAGTCCCCCAAGTCCTCCAGACCTTCGTCCACCATCTCGCCTTCGCTGGCGACGTCGCCTTTCATAGCGTCGGTTTCTGCAAATACACGAAACATGTATGACAATCTTTGCGTCCGTCCACAAATTGAGATATTATGTAAAACATGTGGAAAGTTAAATTAATAACGACTAACTACAAGCCCAAGTTGGATTAGCATTCAATTTGCATAAACGAATTGGTGCGCTATGGTTGTATCAAAGCATTTAAACGCATAGGGTAAGTCTATGAATACCAAATATGTAAAGTTGGCTGTGTGCCGGACAAAAGAGAATCGGCGATTTATTCAGCGCTAAACGTTAAATTACTGACGTAATATGATTTGAGTACGAGTTCGGTCCACGCCAAAACGTCGAAATAAAATGATTTAATACCGGCGAAATTCGCTTACAAAAACTGTATAGACGGACCTCGCATGCCTGCTAACATTTGTAGATAAACATATTGAAAGAGACTTTAAGCGGATTATTTTATTATTGAAATTTAAAATATATGTATGCACGTTAATTTTCGTTAAGAGTAAGCTTTAATTCTCTAGATACAGCTTGTATAAAACTCAATTATACATAACAAATTTTCCACCTTTCATTAGTAGATTTCCAAATCCCAAGAACTATTAAAATATTTCCGCTCATTATTCCAATACTAAATTTAATATAATTATTCCAACAACTACCTAATGACCCCCAAACAAGCGTCTAACTTTGACTTAAATAATTGTATCCTTCAAAAAATGTATTAATTCTATACAGGGGATTGAAACGCGCTGTGCTTTACCGTTTCTCTCATCCAAAAGTTTGGAGGGCCAGACAAAGGGCATCTAAATTACCAGGTAAGTGGCTCTTGAAAGTAACCCTCGTACGTAACTTCGTTTCATCAATTTAAATCCTCCCCTATTCTAATTTGAAAACAGTTATCCCTCATTGAATTTCATACAGATGCTACTATCCAAAAAAGCTACTAAGCCGAGGATTAATTGATAGATTTAAATGCTTGTTTGTCTCCCACAATACAAAGTCCATGAGAACGGAAGTTTTTTTATAACATTTAAGATCCCTTAAATAATGCGAAAGAGGAACTTAAACCAGCAAAGTGACTACCGGTGACTTCAAATACAATATAATCATTTGTAAACAATTTAGCAATATAACTAAATTTGGAAAAGGTAAACAGTTTGATCAAGTTCTTGGCTGTAACATTTCTTTTTACTTCTGAAAGCATATTAACTTTGAAAGAATTGGTATTGTTTCTATATTTACCGAAGTAGAAACTCATCGGTGTATCCAAAGATCTATTATAATTAAACTATTCACGAAGACGCAATACAAACATCTTTGCAAAATTGGTAATTTCTTTCAAGAGAAGAGGACAAATCAAACAGTTTCGAGATTTCAAGTTACTTAATTAATTAATTAATTAATTTTAAAGAAACTGTAATGTGATTTACCTTCAGCACTCTTGGAAGAACTCGAAGAACTGGTGTTAACTCCCAGTATTTGGTCAATACTGTACACTGCACGTGGCCTGACGTCTTCGGGGGTGACTTGAGGTTGAGACATCTTCACTGAACAACTGATCAACCCAACTGTGGAAACAAGTGCACTGATAAACTATGCCTGCTGATCGGTGGACGTCAACTAGTTAACTGAAAACTTCTATCACTCTGAGGGTATTTCGAGGGATCCGTAGAGGCAGCCCTCACCCGGCCGTCGGCCAATCAGAGGGAGGAGAAGCTGTTGGAGTCAGATACGCCTGCGCACCTTTTGAATAACCACGCCGACTGGATTAATGCGCCCAAATTATGATAGTTTTTATTATGTTAACAGCTAATGAAATACATGATAGTATGTTTATTAAAATAAGATTAACTGTTTGGAAATTAATCAGGTGTTTCGTTATTACATTATCGAATGTGATATTATTTTAATTTTGTTTGAGTATTTATTTATTAGGGTGTTATTAATAATGATAAGAGAATGTAATTTTATGGAAATTGTCTTTCGCGTGATTGGTTTTTATTATTTATTACTGTATAATATCGCCGTAATTAGTTCTGGTGCGGGGGTGAAATTGATATTATGATATAGTGACGTGTCCGTATTCGCCATAGACGTAACACGAAAGGACTGGGGGCTTTAAACGGTATGGCGTTGTTATTTGGCATCCTATACATCATAATTATTCACAACCATTATAAAATTCAGCGTAGCTTCATGAAATATGTTACTTCAAAAGTTGATAATCATTATCCAGAACGAGGTTATCCCAATAATTTACTATTATCGAAATTGAATCATCCTATACAAATTGCTCAGCTTCATGATTGACTGCCCTATGCTGCTATCAAGGATTGATTTTATGATTCCAAGACTTGAATCTCGTTGTAACCAATTGTTTTACTGTCCTCTAATTAGAACTAATATGCTTTTGAAATATCCTATATTTTTAATGATGCATGCGTTCAATTCAATAAGTTTTAACTGTGACCTATTCTCTTCTTCATTAGAAAATTTCTTCCGTAGAGTTAAGGATTTAAAAATTTATTAAGTTTACGTTATTTGTTGATTAGTGAAATTTGTTGTTTGGCAAATATTGTTTTTTTTTCTCTATTGTTTATTTTTATTGTATTCTAGCGATCTGTTTAATTAAGTGCATAGATGTCTTCAAATTTGTAACTTTTTTGTTGTAATTAAATTGTCCTGTAATTGGATCTTTTCTGTTAAGTAATATATTATAATAATATATTATTATTGCTATTATTATTATTATTAAACGCAACCAAAAATAATAAATGTCACTTCTAAACCGATTAACTTTTAATTGACAAATAGTCTAGAATAACAATCATGTCGTTTATCAGGAAGAATACAAATATTCCTTGGTTTTTGCAAATATTTGTAGATCCACGTATATCTGTGTGAAAATAAATATTTTTAGCTCGAATTTTAATTACAGTAAATTTATAATTAAAGTAATTACAACCAATGTTAATACATGTTGTAAGCTATTAGTATTCCTACTGTCACAAAGATAAATATGTTGTATGATTTAGAGACACAGGTAATGGCACAGTTTTGATGCAAGAATCTAAACAACGTACCGTTTCTATTATATTTATGAATTGTATAACATTTAAGTTGGAATAAGCAACAATTAACAAAATATAATCTTATACTTACCTACTCTTTTACGAATATCTCACAAAAAGTCCTTAATAATCAACCATACATGTTTGTCTACCACACCTTAACACAATGCATTTGGTAAAAGGTTAAATTGATATGTCTCTGCGCATATGTAACTGATATCACATGAAAATGTGTGTAAAATTTTGTAAAAAATTGTGTGAAAGTAAATAGTTACACTGTAGTAAATAGTACATTGCATTAACATAGTATTTCTGAATTTTCATAATTTTATTACGTTACAGATGCACTTGATGTTTCCTTAATATATAATGTGAAATAAAAGTTTCCAGCAAATATTATATAAAAATAATATAACAAAACATGGAAATTTCCACCTATTTTATCAGTGAGAAGCAATTACAAATTAAAATTTGTAGTGGTTATATTAACTAATTTTCTCAATATCTTAGCCATTGGTAGATTTAATGTAAATGGTGTTATGTTTATATATTTTTACGTATTAATAATATTGTGTGAAACTAACTACTCTGTGGACTAAAGCTCCAACCAGCGTTGAATTACACCCACAATATCTAACCATATATTCCTTATTATTAGCTTTTGTAATATTTTTTACTCTATTAGAAAGGTATTTTAAGCTAATATATATCAAATCTCCTACAATTCGTATCAATGAAGTCATATGTATGTTCTCTGATACCATCTAGGTATGCTAATGAAAAATTCCACAGACAAAGCTCTATTCAATAATTATCTAAAGAAATTAATCTATCTAAATTTACTAACCTGGTTTAATGAAAACACTCTATAAATATCTAACTTCATTTTGACAGTGGAAACTAGAAAATAAATTCAACCACAATAGATGAGATTTGACCAATTGGTATAATAATTTTTACAGTTAGATATTTGATTCACCTTAAAGGAGGCCACCTGATGAAGCAATCCTAAAAATGCACAAGATCTCTGTATTTTTTGCGATGAAATGATCAAATTTCTGTTGTGTCTTTAAGGATCTACTAAAATTTAAGAATCCTTAAAATCTTTATAAGTAGAACATTTAGATCAAAAATAAGCACAAAAATAACATTCTTCATGTTTTATTTATTCACTGTTACTATTTAAATTTTTTTAAAAAAGTGTTTGCAAAGGACGTTATGTTATATTTTGACAAGTTTTTTTTACATCAGTGTATATAAAAGTAAATAATTTGATATCTACACTGACAAAAATTATTAACGATATTACACAGTTGGTTATTTATGGCCTAAGTTTATAATAGTGCGAAATAGCGCATCAGAATATGTTACAATAACCCTGTTTTTGTACACATAAAATGTAATTTTACAACGTTGTTATGTATATTTAGAAAAAATCATGTAATTTTACAAGAAAGATGTAAATGTACGGTATTCTCATGGAGATTCTTGTAAAGCAGTTTGGATGTGTAAATTTACAATAATTTTTATCAGTGTAGTATCTTCTAAGTTATTATGGTATAAGAATATTTGCCACAACAGCTAAATTAGAAAAAGTTTTTTTTCTTAGATTTCATTCAAACATTTAAAAAAATTGTTACATGCAGATATTTCTTCAAAAAATTATTTGAGTATTGTTTTCATATCTACTAAATAGATTCTTACAAAATTTGGTTAATTTTAACAGCATTTAACTACTTATATTTATTACAAAAAATTGAAACTCTTGAAAAAAGACATAAAATACTGATATTCTTTTTTTTAAATTAATATTTGGAAGGAATATTAATTATATACAAATACCAAAATATAAACATATAAAATTACTGAACATCAAATAAAAATTCACATGGAAAAGGTTTTCACCATATTATTATTAGGTATTTTATTTTCATTAAAATTAAATGTTTTGGGTTTTTCAATTGTTATGGTTCTAACTGAGCCATATATTGTTTGTATTTTTAATATAAGCACTAAAGAGGTACAAAAGGGTAAGTTAAATTACATTTAATAACCTAAAAAATGAATCAGGTTAACAGACAAAAAAAAAGTACATTTGAATTTTAGCCCCCTAAAGAATTATATGCTAGTTATGACTACATATCTAATGATATTCACTTTACCGGCAACATATATTGAAATATAGTGCACAAATATACGTTTTTATTTATATTATTTTGGTGTCTGAACAATACATTATGTACATTTACCTATGCAGTAATTTTAGAAAGATTGTAAATTGCAGTCTACACATTTTATACATAAATATTACAACTTATTTTATTCTTGAGGTATTTCAAAATTATGCAATGTGTATGGCACCCCAAATGAATAAAATTATTGTGTCCCATCATGTTTTGTCCTGGGATTGTTGGTCATATCAATAAAACAACTTATATTTGCTTTTTTACGTTTGTTTCAGGTATTTTCCCTCCTTCAGTAAACCTCGGTTTTATTAAAATACTTGTCTATTTATATAAAAAATATTTTTTTCCATTAAGATTTTTCAAAAAAATTTTCACTACAAAATTTTGTGTAATTTTTGATTTTACACTACTTTTTAATTAACAACTAAAAAGAATTATATCTTTGTGTGAAGTAACAAATAATAAACAGAATTTCAAATAAACTGGTTACCCATTGAAATTCGTATTTAGCTAGCTTACGTCATGCTTTGTATTTAGAGAAACAAAACATGTTATACTGTATAAAACACTATATTTTATATTTTCGAAAATGGTCATTAAAAGTCGACACTTTCTTCTTTTTTGTTGTAGAACATAAAACAAATGTCAAAATAATTTGTCATTTTTTCAAAACCTATTTATAGTTTTATTAATTAAACAATATACATTTTAAGTAATATAACATTTCAATACAAACCTGTAACTATTATAATCAGGACGATTATAATTTATTTTGCGCTACTTGTAAATTGAAAGTTTCGGTATGGCAGTGAATTAAATTATTTTCTTTGGCAGTCAGTGTACTTTTAGCTTATAATATACTGACCATAACTTCGAAGGTTTAATTTTATATTCGAAATATGCCAGTAATACAGCCTCGAACACTTTTTGAATTAAAAAAAGGTTGCAATCGTACGTTCTTATTATAGAAGCAATAATTCAAAAGTTAAAAAACATTTTTACAGCTAGTAGGTTCTTTTAGCAAAATTTCTTTTATTATGACAGCATCGTAACTTTTCTGAAGCCTATTCAAGCCAAATATTTTGCTGGGAATAATAAATATCTATTAATGGCTGAATGTATCGAACAAAATGGTTTACATATAAGTCAAGTCTTCCCTATAGTTGCTAAGATAAATACCATTTAATAATGATTAAAAGATAAATGATAATGAAGCAATCAAAAACTAAAAGAAATGAACGAAAAATAAGGTAAATGTAGTAAATTTTTTTAAATATCAATGCTACACCTATAATAATTCTTGTAAATATTTGAGGATACCTATCTAAATCTTAGAATAATTTATTTTCCTAATATAATTTAAGAGGAATCAGTACCTCCATTTTCTACCTGAAATGCCATGCCACGCCCATATTCTACCACATTTCACAAATTATAAAAACAGTTTATAAACTAAATCATTTTTCTCTAAAATAAATGCCTAGAAGTTGTCTCAAAGAAGTAATTACATAAAATTAGAAAACACTCAGTACAATGGATTTTTATAAAGCCAGTAGTGAAAATAGGTATTAGAGAGAGATATATATAATAACGAAAAAATCAAGTACTAAATGAAATATCAGCAACTAAAAATAAAGTAAAGAATATCTATCATCTACTCAAATTTATTTGGAGCCACGGCTGTAATTCTTGGAAATATTGAAGGTTATTCAAATTTTCGAAGCAAATATCAATCTCAGATTTTCAAATTTCTCACACAGAAATGTTTTGGACATTAAAAAGGTGCATTTAATTCGAATTGTATTTTTTTAAGAATCAGTCATAACATACAGACTGCAGCAATAGCTTCAGACTACTTGAACTAGTAGCGAAGAGAAGTATTTAAGATTTATTTTTCATTTCTTACTTGCTATAAGTATAAGTCATTTAGGGTTGCCGAATGTCCTGCTTTAGCAGGATATGTCTGACTTTTTACATCAGCTTTGTCAGGTTAAAAATTGTCTGGAATTTTCTTCAACATATGTCTAATAACTTGGATTTCTTTTAATAACATTTTTTGTGAACCTACCGATTTTTTCTAATGTCATATAAGATGTATCACTAGTGTATGAAATTATGTATTTAATCGATCAAAGTGGTTGAATTATTTAAGCAGTAGTAAGCTTGCAGTAGGGAACATTTTTTGATAACAATTGATTTACAAGTTCTGAACTCTTCAACGGTAGCTGAAGGTTTCCATCCACCATGCATTTTTAAAGTTGTGATATCAACTCCTAAATTTATTAACTATGTAGCTGATCTTCTACGGAAACATGTTCGATATATTTGTGAGGTTCCCTCAATTTAAGAAACGCAGCAATTTGTTTTGGCATTTTACCAAACGTAGGAGTCCTATTAATTGGTTATATGCTTTACCATTTGAATATTTAAAAAAATCTGTTACTATTTGTGTAGATCTTGCGGTCCTATATTTCCGATATATGTCTAAATAATAGCTTACAGAAAAGTATCTTTTTTTGTTTTTGTAGTAAGCAGAGTCATCAGCAATCTATTTCCAATATCTTAAATTTTAATTTGAAGTACTTATTCATCACATCGACATATTCTAGATATGGCAAAAATCATTGCCACCTAAAATAGTAATAATCTATTATCAAGGGTCTCCATTAGAATGTTTTTAATTTGTTCAATTTTTCTAAAAAGCGTGATTTTTTAGCACGACATCCATCAGATTGCCGTTTCAAGAAAGCTGCTAATTATAGATACCTACTTTCCAATATGGATGTTGTTGTAGGCATTCAAAGTATCTCTGAGCATCACATATATAGACCATAATGTAGATTTCATACTTTTGCTTAATTCACAAAAATATACTAATATGACATTTTCTGAAAAACACAATGTTATTCTCAGCCCTCTGAACAATATTTTTTATATGTTTGCTGATATTCTTCTTCGATTTTTCTGTAGTTATTATTCATGAAAGAAGTATCATATAATTTTAATAATAAAAAATAAATAGCTCTGTTTGTTATTATGATAAAATTAAAATTGATCGACGATAGAATTATGTGTTCAACTTGACAGTAAAGTAGATTTAATGCCTTGGCTGAAAATATCATCCGCGACTTTAAATATTGTACTTTACTTCCTAGTTAAAAAAATAACTATCACAATGCATGTCTCTTAGGTAAGTCACCTACCGGACTTGCTATTTGAAATGTACTAATAACCAAATAAGTCATAGGCGATATGTAATTTCAATAAACTCTTCCCTATATAGTTAGTAAAAAAATTTTGTTTGATAATCATTGAAAGATAAATAATAATGAATTAATGAAAAACTAAATAGAATCACAACAATTAAAAATATGTTTTATATAGCTTTACACTACTAAACGAACCAAAAATATGATAAATAGTAGGTACTCAAATTTATTTGGAATATTAGTGCTTTGTCTAATTCTTGGAAATATCTATTTGAGGTTAATCTTAGAATCGTTAATTTTCTTAATGTCATCAAACAGCAATTAATATTTCCATTTTCTACCTGTAATGGCATAACCCACAAATATTCTACCACATTACGCAAATTGTAAAAATAATTTATAACAGATGTTTTTATCATACCTAAACAAATACCTACAAGACAGTATAGGAACATATTCATCTCAAACTTCACAGTAACTTATGTATAATACTTTTAGTGAAATCTATAGTTTACTGTTTCAGGAGAATACGTCCTCAATATAGGTACTTAGATATTCTTGCATTTTGCTGCAAAATTTTGCATTATAACTCAAAAACTAAAGAATATTTTTAAAAACTGAAGCCACTAAAGTTTACATGAAAAGCTAAATAATGTTTTTACAAAAATCTAAAATATTAACAAACAAGGAAGTTATAAAGAGTCATATGATTCGAATTTTCTTAAATAGGTACCTTTAAACTAAAACAAATCAATTACTTACCTCAAAGTCTTTCTTCCGATAGAATAGCTTATGTAGATTACACCATTCATTATACGGCATTTCCCTTTATCTAAAATGCAATGAAAGATTTCTTGTGTCGTCCTTGTATACTGACAAGAACTTTTCTTGAAATTATGAGTAAATGATGAATTCTGAATAATTTATTCTATTGCGATTAATAAGGTGTAGGTTGTTTTCTCTTTGACTTAGTAATTATAGAATACAAAACGATCAGTTTATCGTCAGATGCTAATATTTTGCAAGGAAGTATCTAAGACGTATCGAATACATTTTTGTCTATTCCCTCTTCTAACAGCTTCTACTGAGCGAGAAATCGGCGCCGATAAGCGCGAGTTACCGGTAAGCGAGAAACCCGCTTCCACTCTGTCTGTACCCTATGAATGTATGCATTGAATAGTTGTGCCTAGACGCGTAGCTTTTGTCGTGGCCTGGCGTGCCGCTCCAACATATTTTTGCACTAAAACAAGCCTCGAGTCGATGCGTACAGCGACGTAGCTGCAGGCCATGCCCCATTTGTAATTAATTTTAAGGTACTGAACGTACGGCACTTAGGAAACGTCCTGTATATGTTTGTTTAATTTCAACAATATCCTAAAATACAATAGAGTTAACACAATGTTAAGTACATATCGGGTTTTTCCATGATATCGGTAGCCTGCACAGGTACGTATTTCAAACAATCGGTTATCTAACCCAAAGTTAATTTTATCCCCCCATTGGAAGGATAAGTCATCGATTAAAACAGATCTACGTAAGGATTCGATTCTATAATCTCCTGTTTCCTGTTCAGAGAACGGCAAGGGCCATTTGTACCTATTATTAAGGAAGAATTACATTCTTGTATTGATTTAAATCGTGATTACATTTTTAATACTCATGCAGCTTTAATTTTATATCTACCTATTTGGCAAACTATTAAGGCTTTTGTAGAAGTATTTGTATTACTTAAGTTAAATATTTCCTAGAAATATGATGACTCCTGCAAGGACATTGAATACAGAGAAAAAAGAAATATAGAATTTAGAAAGAAAAAGAATATGACCTGTCTCAAGTTCTCAAATATACCTATGGGCATTTTTGGCAACACAACTAGGGTTACCCGAAGACAGTGGGGTTCCAAAAAATGTTGACTGATTTACCACAAATTTCTAAAAAAAAAAGAAATGTGTGTTGCGAGTGTAAGAAGCGCATCTCCTCGCTTTGGAACAAACCATACTTATGTATGGCAGTTGCTTAAAGAAGATGGATTATACGCTTACCATTTTCAAAGGGTTCATGGGATGCTTCAAGAAGATCATGCCGCCCACCTTTGTTTTTGTCGCACAATTACTGGTTGCCAACAAGATAATTACAATAATAATGATAGTATATTACGTTGTAAAAAGTGTTGTAAAAAGCATTTTGCGCGCGAATGGAAAAGTTACGCACGATGCCGCGTAGCAGCGAATGCGTAATTGTATTACAACACGCATTACGTACTATACTTACCTACTTGTTCACACAAAATCATTTAGTTTTAGTTCTCCATCTGAACTGGGGACAATATCAAAAATTTAATAATTTAGGAACTTGATAACATCAACAAGAAGGTATAATAATAATTCTATAGTAGTACATTATTGGTGCTGCTTCTGGTAGTCCCAGATATATGGCTATTTGTTTTGGAATTTCTCCTAACTTGTTAATACCAACACACTGTCTGGTAAATTTTCCGTTTATATTGTATAGAAAAAAGGTAAAATTGGAGCTGTATTTACTGTAGAGCGAAACTTTATATGTTTTTTAATCTTGTGGTAAAAATATTCTTATAGTGATGAAAAAAAATCAGTGAATGTTTGGACCGATATTGTTGGCAATCACCTTCTGAGACCATTGTTTCTACATAATCGATTAGGAGGTGTTAAATAACTTAGCTTTTTGGAAAATGGTCTTCCAGACCTGCTATAATATTCCTTATGAACTACTAGCAAGCACGGTTTTTTGACAAAATAGCGTTCCTCCATATTATGCTCGGTAAGTGCGGGATTTTTTAAATTGATCTTCCACAGGAAAATGGATTGACCATGGAAATGACGGGCCCTTACCATGGCCACCTCCGGTTTAACTTTTTTATGATTTAAAGTTATAGATACCTAATCTATTCTGTGCCTCCTTACTTAAGGAACAGCCTGTATAAAAACAAAGAGAATATGATAAAATATGGGATAATGTAGGTTTATAAATGAATGAAAGTGGTAAATATAATAAATTATTATTTAAGATAAAAATGATTGTAAATTTAAGCGTTGTTCCCATGAATGTAAAAAATATCAAATCTACAATGTATTACAAGAATCTGAATGTGAATTACATGGTTTTATTTCTAAAAATACATAGATAACGTTGTAAAATTACATTCCATATGTACAAAAAACACGGTTGAAAAAAATTTATAGACAAAACCTACTACTGACTTCTTGATTTCTTCTAATAAACACTATTAAAATGTTGTTTTATCTAATGCATTTTTTTTTGAAAATTAACAAGAGTAAAAAAGTGTTTAAATTAAATTCTGCACGGGATATTATCATTCTTTTTATAAATAATAAACGTAAATAATGCATCAAATTTGGTTATTCCAAGTTAAAGTAATTCAAAGATATTAATTTTTTTATATATTTGGCCCCACTTTGAAGGCTGTAACTCCGTCTGTATGCAGTGGACCAGTTTCCAGTGCCGTGCAGGAGTGTATTTTTAAATCATTTTCGAGTTGCCTTTTTTGATTTTTTTTTATAAAATTTGATTTGTAAGAGTTCTCTGTACATGCATTTTTTTAGATAACTTCTGAATCACCCTGTACTGGAGTTTTTGGTTAAATTACACTATTTTGGGACCTTCTTATGCGGAACACCCTGTATGTCATTATTTTAGATACAAATGTCCTTAACGTCTCAGTGTGTATGTCCATACCGCCATGTGCATGTCTTTGCCGCTGCCGTGTTCCCTTTGCCGCATTGGTCTTAGGGATAGTTTACCGTCATCGTGACCGCCACTACTTAATTAAATTTCGTCAATAAAGTCGCCAATAAAAAAGTTAATTACGGAAAACGCCCGACCGTTCATCAGCAAATATACGTCGTTTTCCTCCTATCGGCCTCCCGTTTAAACAAATGTCCTTTATGCGCGCGAAAACGAGTTCATTGTTGTCGGGATAAATCTGGCCGAAATTAACCGAGAATTAAATATCGAAATGTTTTTCTGCGGAGTGTGTGCGCCCCGGGATTTAATTTCGACCATGTTTACCTCGTAAAAACCAATAACTGGTCTCGTGAGTGTCTCCGCGGCCAGACTGGCATGCACGGGGCGCCGCGACGCCCCCAGGGTCTCCGAACTAACACTCTATTCACACCGATTCTATTTTTCTCTTTCGGGACGCCGGAATAAGGTTATACGTTCGTTTAGTGCCGGTTTAGATGTGTCCCGGAGACGTATTGACCTCCCATATTGCTTTTTAGTTCTAAATTTAATAGGAAATAATACGTCGTAAAGTTACGCCTTTATACAGGGTGTTTTCACCATACATCCCATCGCCATATTTGTCTTCTAGCGTATAGTAATCGTATAGATTATACAGTGTTTTCGAAAAGTAAAGAATAAATTCATTATTTTTGAAATTGAGAAGTTTTCGAAAAAATACCCTGACACGTTGATTTTGTTTTTAGAAAAGGCACTTTTTGACATACGACCCACATTTGTGACGTCATCGTTGTGCGAGATATGACGTCATCGAAATTTTTTTTAAATAGCAACCCCCAATTTTGACCACGCCATTTGAAAGAGCGTGTCATTCTACATACATACATCATGAAAAATTGTGGTGTTATATAACAAAAATTTCAAGAAAATAATGTTTAAAGATTTTAAAATTTAGTTTTCACAATACTGAAAATGATAACGATTATGTAAAAAATCGACTAAATTAAATGTTCAAATTGTGCACCGTTAGCTGCCTGACAGTAGCCAAGACGATTAATAAATTCTTTTTGGACATTATCAGTAACTTCAGAAGTTATACGATGTATTTTGTTACGAATTTTTGCTTTCAAATTTTCTAAATTAACCGGTCTAGTAACGTATACTTTGCTTTTTAAGTATCCCCACAAGAAATAGTCTAGGGGTGTCAAATCAGGCGATCCGACTGGCCACTCAATTGGCCCCCTTCTCCCTACCCAACGATTCGGGAACAGATCATCTAAATAAGATCGGACAGGTGTTCCATAATGGGGAGGTGAAAATTAAATTTTAAAATCTTCAAACATTATTTTCTTGAAATTTTTGTTATGTAACACCATAATTTTTCATGACGTATGTATGTAGAATGACACGCTCTCTCAAATGGCATGGTCAAAACTGGGGATTGCTATTTAAAAAAATTGTCGATGATCTCGAACAACGATGACGTCACAAATGTGGGTCGTATATAAAAAAAAGTGCCTTTTTTAAAACAAAATCGACGTACCAGGGGTTTATTCGAAAACTTCGCAATTTCAAATATAATGAATTTATTCGATACTTTTTGAAAGCACTGTGTAGGGCAATACGTGCTGTAGAAAGGTTAATTGTTAAACTAGCACAAATTTGTTTCACTATTTTACTTGGAAAACACGTACAGGGTGTCTCAAACTCGATAGTACGGGCCTCCTATGACTCCCTACTATTTTCTTAACTGCCCTTTCATCTTCCATACATTCTAGATGCCCTAGCCATTGCACTCTTCTGACTTTTACAACTCTGTCTATTTTTGGTACCTGGTACATTGCATATATTTCCTCATTATTTCTCCTTACATAGCATTCCTCCGTCTTCTTACCCACTAGAATTCTCTTAAAGATCTTCCTTTCCCACCTTAAAAGGTTTTCTTTTGACTTCTTATTGAGAACCTAGGTTTCACTACCATACAGCCCTGTCGATCTCAAAATTATTTTATACATTCTAAATTTTACTCCTCTGGACAAATTTTTTGATTTCAATAAATGGTTGACTGCTGCCGAAGTTCTGTTTTCTTTTATTATTCTCCTATTTATTTCTTGTTCCTCATCACAGTTAGCTGTTATTAGCGCTCCCAAATACACATGTTCTTGAACTTCCTCAAACTCCATCTCTCCATGCTCTGTTCTCAATTTAAAATTTGTGTCCTTTTTTTGTTCTCCTATTCTCAAAAGCTTACTTTTCTTTTGATTTATCTGCAATCCCACTTTACGTGCTTCCTCCACAAGTTTTCTCGTTACTTCTTCTAATTCCCTACTATCTCTAGCAATAATAGCCACGTCATCTGCATAACTTACAATTTGATGACTTTTAAACAATATGTATTGTTCTCTGTTCCACTGACTATCTCTTATGACCTTTTCTAGTACTAAATTAAAAAGAAGCGTTGAGAGTGGGTCTCCTTGTCTCAGTCCTGTATCAATAGTAAAGCCGAACAATCACCTTTTATTCGTACTTTGGATTTAGTATTTTCTAAGGTCATTTTCAATAGCCTAATCAGTTTGGTTGGTATCCCAAATTGTTTCAAAATTTTACTTAGTTTATTCCTTTTGATCGAATCATATGCTTTCCTGAAGTCCACAAATAAAACCATTGCTATGATCCCATACTCATAGCATGTAGTCAGAATTTCCTTCACCATGAAGATTTGGTCCATTGTTGACCTTCTTTTTCTAAAACCTGCTTGATACTCCCCTATTTGTCTTCTGCTATAGGTTCTATTCTCTGTTTTATTAACGTTGCCATAATTTTATACCCTATATCTAACAATGATATACCCCTTCCCATTTAAAAGTTACAAGCAATATCGTCCTAACCCAGTAAACACATATACGTTAGAAAAACGTTTATAATGCCCATACAACGTTTGAAAAAAGCGTGGCTTTGTTACGTACAATCAACTTTAAAATGTCGCGGTTTTACACGTTTCTGGTAACCAAAGTACAAACGTTTAATATTAGTAAATGTGGAACGATCATTTTTAGTATTAATAAGCTTTAAGTTTTACGTTTAAAAATGACATTTTATTAAGGTTTTTAACAAACGTAAATTAAACCTTGTTATTTTAATGTCCAAAAAGATGTTTTAGAGACGTGTTTTTTAACGTGTTTTACAACGTTGTTTTTAGATCCTTCTGGCGGTATTGTACAGGGTGGTCCAGAGTTATGTACCATAAATGCTAGATTAGATAGTACGTTAAAAAATAAGGGTATTATATATATATATTTTCAAATAATCAGGTACAGTTAATCCTGTAAAACCGCAAAATAAACACTACTTCTTTAAATATCTATAACACTTAACTAACTATAATACTTTTATGATGAATTTACTTTTCTTAGGTTTTAGTACAATTAATTTTATGTTACCACGTATTCCTTTAAGATTAAAGCGTTGTTTTGAGTGATAAGTATTTTTTTGAAATACATAATTTCAAATTTTAAAAAATACTATCCAAAACTACCCCTTAGACATAAGTGATTGAATAAGTGGTAACAAAAAATTAATTATCCTTATATCATATACTCACCCCATGAACCCATTATTCAAAAGTATCTGAAAGACATTTAAAAAAAAGATTTTTATTTCATCCCTCAGAGGGTTATATCCATATGCTCTAGGATTTACGGTACATTCTGGACCACCCTGTACTTAATAAATAATTATAAGAGAATTAATATAATATAAAAAAATTAGTTACAAAATCTTCTCTCATTTAATCTTGTTCCTATTAATAATTATTATCGATATTCCAATAGTGTGGCTCGAATGTTAAACTCACTATACGCCTATAAATAAGAGTATTAGAAAATATCAATACCTATTGTTTAATTTCAAATTTAGGTAGGTGACAATAAATAATTGGTTTTAATATCAGCAAAAGTTTATTAAATAAATAATAATATGTACATAATACAAACAAAATATAAAAATACCAAAATAATATATCTTATTTATGCTACTGATTGGAACCTAAAAACAATGAAATTAGGTCTGAACAAGTTTCATATCAATAACTTCACTTACATTGGATAATATAGATTATTTAAAGAAAGTCTAAACTTTAAACATGTCTAAGTTTAATCTATTATAGTTATAAATATAATAATAATGCTAATAATAATAACCTAATATACATTTAATATGACTACGAAGTAGACAGTCAAGAAAGGAAATAAAAAAGTTTAAATCATTCCCAATCATGATTATAAATATGTCACTGTATCTTAAATTTTAGTATAAAGTAAAAAAATTACCATGTCTTAATAATTGTTACCCATTTTACAAAGTAATTTAACGTAGGCATGTACGAGTACAAAATTCACACGCCTACTTTTACTAATTTTGTCATCGCCTTTGTAAGTATTTTGAAACATAAGTAGGAAAAGTTATAGTGGAATAAATTTAGGTTCCATTATATAATTTTTTTGTAACATGTAATGTAAAAAAACCTAATATTCTTATATTAATAAAATAAAATTAAATACTTATAGAAGTATGTATACTTACCAAAATAAAATAGGGAAATATTTCACGGATCACAGTAGGTACGTACAGTGATGAATATGCAACTGACAAGCTTTTATAAAAAAGGACTCGAAATGGTATGTGTGTAACACGTGATCTTTACCTACCAATAAGATTATTAAATTCGTATAGAACGTTTAACGGCATTATAATTGACACGTGTAATAAACGGCAATTCGCTTCCTTATTTCAATGAATGATTATAACGTATAATACACGTTTAAATTGTACTGTTTTTTAACAGTTGTGAGGTTTATTAAAAAATAATTACTATCTAGTTATTTGTATATATAAGTACCTATATATTCTTAATACAATATCTTTTTATTAAATTATATTGTATAAAATTTACTTTGGATTGGTATCGTTCCCAAATATTTATTAATTACAAAACGTTTATGATACGTTTTGTAAGCATTACTTATGCCTGATATTCTAAAACGTTACAAACACGTTTTTGTTCAGTGTCAATATATTAATCAGTTGACACAGACGTTTTATAAAGGTTTAAATAAATAATCATTATTTAAATATTTTAAATAACGTTCATTTAACGTTACAAAAGATTTGCCAACATTTTTTGTTAAAAAAGTACATATTTTAAACGTTATGTTAGACCGTTACTTTTCTAACCATAAAATAATGGTTGATTTTGTAACGCAACACGAATTATCAACCAATGGTACGTTGACAATACATTTAAATAACGTATGTGTGTTTACTGGGAAAGAGTCTCAAAACAAATATCACGTAAAAATCACATTAGCGATAGAAAATACAAAATACTTGTCATTACTCAATACGAACATCAAACGTAAAATTTTTGTGCTTACAAAATGTTTTCTCATTCAGAAAATGTTGATATGTTTCTAATTTACGGCGAGTTACAAAACATTTTTAAACAAAATTGCAATGTATTCATATCTACAATTTTGTCAGTGCTTTGGTGTTCAAAATTTCTCTCACTTAACGCACAATCTGACTTCCGCTTTATAATAAGTAGTCCACTAGGCAATACAATAAAGCATTTTTGTTTCTAATTGTTGCACTGGCAATGTAAATTCGATGTAAAATTCGTCTTTTATGTGTATTTCACACTAATGACATTGTTTGTCCTCAGAAATAGAAATCCAAGGGATTTAAATCTCGACTTCTAGACCTAGAAAATTACCAGAATTGTCTCATTTCACGATAAAAGTGTAGCGGTGGTTTAAAGGGGTTTATATCCAGTAAACCAGGTAAATCATTTTGTAGAAAATATAAGTCTTCATTTCTAGTTAAACGGATAAATAGAATAAGTGTTCTGATAAGTAACCTACAGTAAAAGTGCAGACAATAACTAAAATTTTTTTTAGAAGCATGCAGTTTTTAGTACTTGGTATTCGCGGGATATGATGGTGTCCATTATTTTTTCCTTCGGCTTTCACAATGCAATAAACTCGTCGAGTTTTTGAGATTTAAAACATACACTATAAAGACAAGTCTTTTTCACAAAAAATCAAAATTCATGCCAATTTTATTATTTTATAGCCAATAAATTTAATTTTTTCTAACTTCTGTAAAATAATAAAAAAATCAGAATTTATATTTTTGAAGTTTATGATACTACAATAAAATATAGTCTAGTAACTTTGTCGCCTGAAAAAGGAAATAGTCTTGTGTCAGATCCGGTAGTTTTAATCTTTTTCTGAATTGTTTATGATGGTCTAGTGAATAATCTAAATTTTCGAGCTCGAACGCCAAACGCTACATTGTCAAAAATTTTTGGCAATTTTAACCCTGAAGTACTAGTTTCAGTTTTTAGTAAAATAGAGGAACTTTGCTACAATGAGAGCTTTGAAGCATCTCTGCAAACCCAATAGTTTCCGAAATACAGCTTTTCAAATTTTATCAATTTTTTTGAACTCGGAAATTGTTAGCAATATTACATTGTTCTGTAGGAATTTCGATCCTATAGATCTATTTTCTTCGGGACGCTGGAATAGATTTGAGGGGATCTACATACGAACCATCCCCTACATTTTTCATATTTCTCATTCTATATCCCTGTTCTTTGAGTTATATTATCGTATTTGCGAAAAACTGTAGAAAGGTAAAATATTTCGTGATTTCCATGGCGTCATTTAAAATTTTGGAGGTGGATGAGATGGCATCCTCGTCTAAATTTTATAGTAAGATCTTTTTGCAAGAAATAGACATTTTTCTGTTTTTTTAAACATGTTTTTAGTTGTAGCGTCTGTTTCGTTTTTATTAACTCACCTTGTAATGTGCTAAAGTTTTCAAAAAAGCAATTGGTGGTGCGTCAAATTTGAAAATATTATCTACAGTTGTTTAGAAAGTTTATGTTTTGACTTTATTAATTCAAATTTAAGGAGCTGTAACTCGTTAGAGGTACATTTTGATGTCTAGGATTTTTCAAACAATATATTTTGATCTTTAATTTCCGCTATATAAGTGGCTATATAGTTTACAAGAACATGGAGGCCCGTTTAATTATTGATATTGCTATAGATAAATTAATCTGAGAGCGTTGATTGCAATGTCTTCTAGATCTAGAAGACTCACAAACCTCAACATTTGTGACCATAAGTGAAACCTTACTTCGACGTAGCTATTAGCAGGGCTTATATGTAACCAGTAATTTTACATAAGTCAGAAATTTTAGACACAACTATATGCTATATAACGGAAAACACCACCACTTATGGCGCCTATGGCGCTTACATACAGAACACTTCCGTAAAGTTACACCAAATCGGTTTATTCATATATATAACTATTATTGTTTTTTGCGTATGATATATCTAATATATTTGTATCCCAATACTTATTATTACAACATATTTAATTTTGTTGAATACAAGAATTTTAAATGAATAAACAAATGCATTACAAAATTGATGTTTATAATTTGAGTCGCGTAAAATAAAACACTTTTATCCACAATCACCTTATAATCGGATTTTTATCCACACATATAAAACGTCTAAAGTGATACTTTTTCCACTAGTGGAATAAAGTAACTTTATTTCACTAGTAAAATAATGGAAAAAGTAATAAATCTGTAATAAATAAAATTTAATTTATTTACTTATTAATATTTACATTCGTTTTTTGTTTTATAACATTTAACTCTATTTCTATTAATAATAATCCTTGTAGCATTGTTGTTATCATTTTCGGAATGCAAAACATCTGCCGAAGTTTGTGAAGAATTGGACTCCTCGACGTAACTTTCTACTACAGAGGATCTCTTCCATCCACCATGTCTTTTAATGATTGTAAGATCAGCACCTTTATTGTCTAATAAAGTTGTTGAAGTGCGCTTCATACAATGGTCAGTATATGTTTCAGGATTTGCGATATTCAGGAATGAAACAACTATTGAGAATACCTTCTCCAATATGTTGCTTCCAACAGGCTGAGAAGTATATATTTGATCTTATGTTAAGCGAATTGGGCGCAGAGATATATATTATATGCATATTTCAACAGTATTCACGCAAAATCCTTCTTGTATGATTATAAATATTATTGAAATGTTCACTTTGTGTCAGGTACTGAAACAAGTAGGTATCTGCCAACGTCCTGTACGTCAATAATTTTGTCAATTCGCCAGATACCAGAAACCTGTATTATTATGGCAGCCAAAAATAATTCAAAGTTCACTGTATACCTAATAACATGTAAAAGGCAAAGAGATATTACCTTAATCATTAAATATTTTATATCGGAAGCTCCAGTCACAAATTCTTTAGTTCTCTCAAATGATCAGTAAGCTTGTTATGTTTTCCAATATCTATATTTTTGTCGACTTTTATAGTAGCCTTCAACATAGAATACTTCGACAACATAGATGAAATTGCATAATTTTTCTTCAATTTAAAAAAAATACTATAGCATGACTTCTTCATTTATTGTTATTACTTTGCATGTTTCCCTCCATACGTTAAATTCGGCACTTTTTCGTAATGTTCCCTGGATTTCGCTGGCAATATGAAAAATTGCTCCTTGAGCTTCTTCGAAAACAGGGACACAGGAACACTATTACTTTCTTGCATTTTTACCAAATTCAGATAGAACTCCTTAAATTGAAATGTTGATATAACCTTTTATTGTAAAATCTTTAAATGTATGAATTTATTACTAAATCTGCAACTAAATATTACTGTTTGCACCATACGGTATATTAAGTATATCTTGATGGTATGTGAATTTGTATTTTCTTTTATTTTATACATATGAATTCAGCGGTTACTGTTTAGATGGAGTCCGTTGTGACTATGTGCTAGTTTTCAGTTTAGTTAGTTTTTCTTTTTGAAAAATTGATATCAGTAGTAGTAAATTAAAATTAAACTTTAGATTAGTAAAAAGGCGTTAATTCTTTCCAAATCCTTTTTTCCTCTTCCTATTTACCTTTTAACGCCAAGTGAAATCCTGGGCGAGCCAACGTTATTGCTAAGTTCATTCCAAACAGTTAATTTTTTATAAACAGAAAATTAGTAGATTATTAGTATATTATTTCCAAATTTTCCGAAAAAATTGGACATCAGTCAAGGTGATTCAGAAATTACCCAAAACAAATTTTTAAGTGTACAGGGGACTTTTACAAATACAATTTTGTAAAAAAAATCAAAAAGGGCAGTTCGAAAATGATTTAAAAATACACTTCTGCACGTCACTGGAAACTGGTCCAATGTAAAATCTGATAAGGCGGCAATCTGCGACCGGACAAAAAATAGAAAGAAATGCTCAAGGAAAGAAATAAATAAGGTTTTATAACGCCGATTTAAGGCAAATTTAACTGTTTTACCGCTGTTGTTATTAATTGTTAATAGATTGAATTTGTGGTTTTAATTAATAAAATAGTTTGACATATCTGTTGTTACAACAACATTTTGGACCCGTCTTACCCAGTTTCTACACAACTAACACAAATTTTCTGCATCCTGTCCGTTTTGAACTCGTAAATTACTATGACACTTTTCCGTAAATCATCAACAATATGTATCCACTTCGGTGCGATACACTTCATTACGTCAACTTGGTGCAAAACTATCTATTTTTCCTAAAAGTAGGTTATTAAGTGCTTGTTGTAAAACAGATCAATATTTTGCTATAAAAGTCCAAATTTTTCAATTTACCGTCTTTAAAATTTATAAAACGCAAAGTATCCTAACAGGATTACAGGATTTTTACATTAATATAAACTAACCTATGTCCCTTATCACAAGAATTTGAATGCATATTAAACATATTGTATGTCTTGTATCCTTAAGTACAAATAACTTCTAAAATTGTTAAAATTCAGCTTAAAAAAACAATGTAGTTACAAGGGCCAGAAATATTTAATTGCGATTTAATCAAATTCTTTCTAAATGGACTTAGGATAGTTTTGCACCAAACCGACGATTTTATAAACCTCTCCACAAAAAGAAGTCCAAAACTCAGGAGATCGTGGGGGCCATTGTACCGGTCCTCTTCGTCCAATCCCTTGGTATTAATGCCTCTACATGGCACGGATATAATTGAACGCGTATGATACGCCACACTGCTGCAATAGGCCGTTGAAGTCTTGGATCTCCATCTCTTCCATGAGTCGGTTTCAAATTTCCCTCGCGTTGCACTACACTTGCACTCACTGCACACCGCAGTAAAAGTAACTGCATTTGGTATATGTTTACCGGAAAATCGTTCTCCTAAAGTATTTTCACAGCGTAATAAATTAAAACGATATCCATCAACTTCGAGTTGCACCTATACACGTAAGCCATTTTTGACACTTGAGAAACTAATGTAAAAAAGACTGGCGTCACAAAAACTTTAGTGCCTACAAAAAGTAATCGGATTTCAATATTCGAAATCGCCTGTCTCAAGACTACAGTGGCCCAGCGATGTAAAGATTGAAAATACTACACGCGAGGTCTCGAAAGGCATGAAAAATCTCAGGAACATATTTCATCGCGTATTAAATTTGAAATGCTTGGTAAACGTAATATTATAAATGCTTTAGATCCTGCTTTCAAAATAGAAATATAAAATTACAATGAGAAGGTCCGTGAAAATAGAGATATTTTACATAGATTAATCGATGTGGTAATATTTTTATCGTCTCATGAAATTTCTTTTCGCGATCATGATGAAAAAGTGGATTCTTCTAATCAGAGAAAGAATTAAAAAATTTATTAAAACTATCCGATTCTAATTTCCAAAATTTCTTAGATAATTCCACTGTTTTTTCGGGGACCTCTAAAACTATTCAAAATGATCGAATTGAGAGTATTATAGTTCCATTGTCAAAGGTAAAATTTAGAGAAAGAATCTAAGTTTCCTCTATCAGTAATTTTTAGATATGTTATACATGGAGAAGTTGTTGAAAGATTTGTTGGATTTTATGACGTAACAAATGAACGAGACGCGGACAGTTTGTTTACATTATTAATTAATGAATTTGGCAAATTTGACTTAAAAAAATAAATTAATCGGTCAAACCTATGATGGTGCCGAAGTTATGTCGCGTCATGTTTAATGGTCTTCAAAGAAAAATAAAAGACGTTGCTCCTCAAGCTTATTTTAATCACTCCTACGCACATAAATAAAATTTAGACTTAAGTAAAGCTTGCAGCGGAATTGAAGTGAAAATTTTTTTTCAAATCTCTGGATTTTCGTCATTTTTTCCAATTCTACTAAAAAATCTGAAGTGTTAAATAGAATAATGCAACACAGAATTCCAAGTAATGCTCCCACTCTATAGCTGTTTTTACTGTTGAAACTTAGAAAAATTTTGATTTCATCTCGGATAGTGACGACTTTTTAAATGACCAGCAAAGTTTGAGATCCGTTTATGAATTAAAACAATTGTTGTTGGAAAAAAACTTCATTTTTTTCCTGAAAACCTTTAAAATCATTTTTGAACAAACCGATGTTGTATTCCAAATTTTGCAAAATAATTTAACAGACGTAACATATTCTAAAAAGAGAATTAATGCACTTTTATCAAAATTGAAAGACTTTCACAATAATGAGATACATTTCAACATTTTGTATAGTATTTTCTTAGAAAACATTGTAGAAAATATTAACGATGACTCGCCATCAAAGAAAAGAAAAACGTCATATAGGGGAGACCAGGTACGAAAGTAACATATTTTTGTAAAGCCGGATAAATAAAAAATTAACAAAGTTATATAAATTTACTTACTATAAGTCGTTTCCTTGGCATTTTATATATAGAAGAAAAATAATATTGAAGTAATTAAATATTGATGTACAATTAATAAAAAAGTAGAGAGTGTACGTCGTTACAACCTACCCAGTGGTATGGGTCAAAAGCAACAGAACATGGGGACTTTTGTAACATATGAATAATAGATAATAACTAGGTATAGAAAGTTAGTATTTATAAGGTATTTGTTTATTGATTATACCTATATAAAAGTAAGTTGTAGTGCAGGTACATGATATATTTTTTTATTTGAAATAAATAAATAAATAAATAATAGAATAATGAAACAAAAATATAAAATAATAATATTTTTTTTGTTGGTAATAACAAAGAATCCTATCCCTATCTAGCTTTTGCACGGTTGTCTGTCGCTACACTCACCCATATTCCACATTTGGGCTGGACCAAGTTTTTCTCAACCCATAACAACCTTTCCCACGATCTGTTGTTCGTTGTCTTTTATTAGACATCCTAAATAAAGAGAATGAATTTGTATATTCCCACACAATATAACAAATACGTATAAGTAATTATCTGGATATCTACAGAATTATCATTTTAAATATGACAAATACAATCATAGGTATTAAATATGAGGGACGGTTGTAACATGTTACAATCGTCCCCCCTATGGCATTATTGCAATCGTCCCATTACGCATTTTTCACGCGATTGACAAGACACATACTTAAAACTTTTTTAACGATTATTTTTAATTAAAATACCATGCTTAGGTTGTAGCCAATAGTGGTATTATCTGAACAAGCCAATAATATAATTTTAAATAACGTTCAGTTCTAGGATTATGACCAATATGGCGTAGTGACGATTAACACGGAATTTTTACACATCCTAAATTACACACTAAAAATTCTCGCTTACACAGCAACTTTTTTTACAGTGTATGGGTCAAAAGTAACAGAATATGGGGACGTTTGTAACATATGAATAATAGGTAATAAATAGGTATAGAAAGTTAGTATTTACAAGGTATTTGTTTTTTATTGATTATACCTATATAAAAGTAAGTTGTAGTGCAGGTACACAATATTTTTTTTTATTTGAAAAAAACAAATAAATAAATAGAATAATGCAACAAAAATATAAAATAATAATAATTTTTTTTTGGTAATAACAAAGAATCCTATCCCTATCTGGCTTTTGCACGGTTGTCTGTTGCCATATTTGGCATGGACCAAGTTTTTCCCAATTCATAACAATCTATCCCACGATCTGTTGTTCGTTGTCTTTTGTTAGACATCCTAAATAAAGAGAATGAATTTGTATATTGCCACACAATATAACAAATACTGAAGTAATTATCCGGATATCTACAGAATTATCATTTTAAATATGACAAATACGATCATAGTATTAAATATGAGGGACGGTTGTAACATGTTACAATCGTCCCCCTATGGCATTATTGCAATCGTCCCATTACGCATTTTTCACGCGATTGACAAGATACATACTTAAAACTTTTTTAACGATTATTTTTAATTAAAATACCATGCTTAGGTTGTAGCCAATAGTGGTATTATCTGAACAAGCCAATAATATAATTTAAAATAACGTTCCGTTCTAGGATTATGATAGATGATAAAGAATGAAAACTTACTTTGCATATCATTTTGCACCGTTCAGGTCTTAACTCGAACAAAACACACTACGGATATTGTTGTTCAAATAAGTTAATGTAGATTTCACTGCCGACTCTATGATGATATAATATCATAGACAAACTTCTTTAGAAAGACAATAGGCTTACTGTTACAACCAATTAGTGTTACTTTCGTATCCGCTCTCCCCTAATTTTGAAAGCACTGATATTTATTCTAAACAATTTTTTTGTGAAATTTTGGATACTATAATAGTTCAAACTGAAATTAGATTTTCTGACTTAACTTCACTTCACTTCAAGCCTCCTCTACTGAAAACATCACGAGCCGCCACTGATTCAATAATGTTTTACTCGGACTATAAGGATTTCAGAAACATTTTTTTTACTATATTGACTCGATTTTTCATGATGCATCTGTTTCCAAATCCTTTTAGTTAAGTTCTAAATCACCCTCTATACATAAATATCATTACAGTCACAACACCTTATATTAAAACGTTGATTTGAATAACTTTTTATTGTAAAGCATCATGTATGAATTTATTACCAAATCTGTAACTTAGCAATGCCTCAAATGTTTATTACTATTAAATTAAACAAAATATGTTTAAAAATATCAATTGAAAAACATTTTCATTGTTAATGGCTAAAGATGTTTATTTTGTTGTATTAATTTGATCTAGGTATGTACCGAAGAGATATAAACATCCTTCAGAAAGCCAAAGACCAACCAATATTTAATATCACCTAACATTTGCCAGATACCTGGAATTCGTACTTTTAACCTTACAAGTGGAGTAATAAAGACATCTAATCAATAACAGTGTTATAAAAATGATCGTTCTTGAAGCCTACTACTCAATATGTTTCACAAAATTTTACAGTTATGCATCTCTTGACTACCAACCACAAATAACCATATTTTTGCGAAAACAATACACCTCCATTTCAACAATTTACCTGGGACTTGTTATGACAAATTAAAAATGGTGAAAGGATAAGTTAATTACGATTATTTTACGAGGTACTAAGCCAGACAGCAGCACAATGTCCATATGAATCATTAGGGGGTTTAAATTTAAGACGGATTAAAGTTTTCCTTTGATTCTTCTTAACACCGCAACAAACCCACTTAAAATTATCTGCACAATACAAAGTCCTTCGACTAAGGATTTAGTATCTGTTATGGTAGGTAGTAATTACCGTCTTTACTTCCAATTTTACGTAAAGTAACACTGTTTCGAAAGGAAAGGGTTTTATACAATATCTCAGCAAATCGTAAAAAAACTTAAAAGCTGTATTAATAGAGTCATTACAAGCCTAAAATCCGTCTAGAAATGAGTTTCGAGGTCACTTTATGGTAAAAAGCTACGACCTGTCCTAAATTATTTACCCATTCAATTTCCACCGGTCGTACACAAATAGCACTGGAACGTTTTTTTTATAAGGGTTGTTCTAAGAGAAATTGCAAATTAATAATTTATGTTTTTTTAAAATATACAAAACTATATTGTCTGAAGCTATTTATTTGTGGCATAATTTTAGTTTTTCAATGGGGTTCGGCAAAAATTTTAGAGAAGGAAGATAACGCAACAAAAAGAAAATTAAAAGAGACCGCCATTAATTTGTTGAATGGAGATAAGTGTGTGTCAAACTGTTCAGTAAACATCGATCATTGTTGGCTACAGTTATATCAAGAAGAAGTAAGTAAAAATAAAATAAAAATCATTTAACATCTCTATGGAAGCAGATAAACAAATTTTAAACTGTCAAACTTGACATATGTTTAATATTTTTACTACTATTTTGAGAACAAAAACGGAGAGTTTTTCGAAACGTCAAAAATACGGAAGTGCGCGATAGTGATGTGAGATTTTTTGGATAGGCAAACTTAGTTTCAAAAATAACCCTTGACTGATCCGTTTGGCACAAGGGCGTATTTAATTATTCTTTAT
Source organism: Monochamus alternatus (assembly GCA_037114965.1). NCBI lineage: Eukaryota > Metazoa > Arthropoda > Insecta > Coleoptera > Cerambycidae > Monochamus > Monochamus alternatus. The sequence continues at coordinate 85,025,996 of CM073427.1, forward strand.
TTTTTTCAGAAGTGTGGCAAAAACCCAATTAAACTAAAGAAATACAAAACTATCATCTTGTTTTGCTATTGATCTGAATTTTTGCATCAACATACAAAATACTACAAGCACTTCCAACAGTGCATAACAAATTTTAAATATGTATATATATATATATATATCATTTTTCAAAAATTGGAAACTTATGAAATATCTTGAAAATTTCGACATGTGGACAACTATATGAAATATTTTTTCCTATACAGGGTGATTTTAAATAAAGTAGCAAAAATGAGACCACATATTTCTTAGGTCAATTTAAACCGATTTAACCTAACATACCTATATCCCAAGTCGCTTAATAAAAAAGATACAGGGTGTCAAAGTTAAAATTTTACTTTCGATATTTGTAGATAACTTCTTAAAAAATCCAAATATTTACTTAAAATTTGTAAACCAGGAATTTTTGCGGGTGGGAAATTCAAATTTGTTACTAATTTTGACGTCACTAGTAGAGGGCACCACCTATGGCACATCATGTTTCTTTTAAATGGCAGAACTTTTTTGCAGCTTAGTGTATCCATCTGACTATAGAAATAATTGATTCTCCTACCTGTTTTATTTGAAAAAGTTATATCTTGCTAAAGTCGTTAGGAGTAACCATTTTTGAAATAATCCTATTTGAAATGCTGAGTGCACCGAGTAAAAACTATTTTGGTTTGAGGTAAAGTGCCTTTTCTGCTGAAGATACAGCAAAATATTACTTGAAAAAGTTATTCAGAATGGTAAATCATGAAGACGTGCAAAATTTCAAGAAGATCGGCGAGGTTTCATGAAACCATTTTTTTCAACAAAGCACAAAGATTTTATCAAAGCAGGCCGATCTTTTTGATATTTTGCGATATTTTGCACATCTCCATAATTTACCGTTCTGAACAACTTTTTCAAGTAACATTTTGCTATATTTTCAGTAAAAAAGTCAATTTACCTGAAACGATAACAGTTTTCAATCGGTGCACTGAATAATTCAAATAGGATTATTTCGAAAACTGTTACTCCTAACGACTTCAACAAGGTATATCTTTCTCAGATATAACAGGTAGGAGATTCGATTGTTTCGATAGTCAGATGGATACACTAAGCAGCAAAAAAATTCTGCTATTTAAAAGAAACATGATGTGCCATAGATGGCGCCCTCTGCTAGTGACGTCAAAATTAGAAACAAATTTGAATTTCTCACCCGCAAAAACCCCTGGTTTACAAATTTTAAGTAAATATTTGAATTTTTTAAGAAGTTATCTACAAATATCGAAAATAAAATTTTAACTTTGACACCCTGTATCTTTTTTATTAAGCGACTTGGGATATAGGTATGTTAGGTTAAATCGGTTTATTTTCACCTCAGGAATATATGGTCTCATTTTTGCTACTTTATTTAAAATCACCCTGTATACAAATATGGAATGAAATGTAGGTAGAATAGAATAGAAAAGTTAAAAAAAAAATGACTATCATTAACTATTCCTAATATAGTTTTTTTTTTTTTGTTAGCGCTTCGTGTGGTATAGTTTACTGAAAAATTATTGCATGGTAACTCTCAACACCATCTTCAATGTGTGTTTTGCAAAAAACTATGACGCCAAGAATTTATTATTAAAAACAAAGTTACCTACTTTGTGGAAGATTTGTTTCCAAGAAGTGCTATTCCTGAACAGATTTTAAAAAATAAAGCTGCACTAAAGACATCCTATTTAAGAACTGCGCACGTCTCATTTTCTGTGTAATACTTTTATCTAAATCTAGAGCCCTTTGTCGGTTGTTCAGCATACTTCAGTAACATTTTAGAAATGCTGCAACAAAGATTGTTTCTAGGTACAGATTATGTACAACGTTCAACACTTATCCTTATATATCCTCAGAGCAATAATAAATTGTGATAATATAATTTTTGTTATGCTTGTAGGCTTGTAGGAAAATTTATTTGAATCAGCTTAATACTTTTACAATATACTACAAAAACTAATAGTAAGAAATATTTTAGTAAAATACTGTGAATCTAATTTTTGCTCGATGTGCCATTAGTCCTAAAACTAGTTCATACAATATCACAAATACCTAATAAAAAAATATAGAAAATATAAAAAGTTTTGTTCCTGCACAACAAGAATCGACTTTACACGCTACTATTTTAAAAATAGATAGTAAAATAATGTGGTGTAAAATTTTACATGTTTTATTTGTAACAATATGGAAAATGTAAAAATATTTACAAAAACCTTAATGGCTAATATTTTGAATTTGAATTATTTAGTCAAATTTACACCAACATATGAAATGTTCCAAATCGAGTTTAAAATGTGAACAAGAGCGGGTAAACCCTATTCCCTTCCCAACTATAACAGCCTTTTGATATCCAATATGCACTGCGAGTTACGATCACGTGATTAGTGAATACTAGTTGTAATTTGCTCGATGATGTAGTTATATGGATTAATTGTCTGCCGTCTTTATAAAAATATTTTTTTATTTATAATAATGCATTTTAAAATGTCTAATTTCCAGGAAATTCTTAATATTGTTTTAATAGATGGTTTTATTTTTTTATTAGAAATTCTGAAATTACAATAAAACCTATCGATGTTCTTATTATCATTGATTTAACAGTCCTAGTATGAAAATCTACCCCCCATATAGTAATTGATTTACATCGATTTTAACATATTTACATTGACATTTACACTACCACTTATTTATTTAAACACACTGTGATTAAATAATAATGTCATTAATTTTAAGAAGAGATAGAAAGAAATTAATCGTATTATATTTACATTGACATTTACACTACCACTTATTTATTTAAACACACTGTGATTAAATAATAATGTCATTAATTTTAAGAAGAGATAGAAAGAAATTAATATAATACGATGATGATGAAATTTTTTTTATTAAATCATTATTTATCTATTGCCATAATAACGGCACTCTTTAAAATATTATTTTAAACTGCTGATATTTGTAATAACATCTACTTTTAACTTTTGGCATAAGTTTTTAATTGTTCAACTCATCAATAGACATCTAACGAAAAGATCTTCACAAATAGTTTTATTGTAATAATAATCGTCTGTATCTCGTTGAAGTCGAGAAAAATGTAAATATGCAACCAGCAGTACAATCACAATCCTAGACTTAGAATATATATGTAATAGTAATAGTTTCACGCCCAAACGTGCTCCAGACCTTACTTTGGGATATCTGCAATTGTTCTTATCGAAGAAATGGCTTTCTAACTTTTTGTATGTATTTGAGGTTATATTTTGTATACCGGGCGTTAATCAGTATTCTGACCTTTTTATTTTGGAATGCAAAGAGATCCCTCTTTACATCCTTTTAATGAAAGTTGACTTCGGGAAGTGTAGAACTTTTAACTAAAACATTTTGTATGGCTAAGTTAATACTATTGTTAAAATCAGTTGTAAGAAAATTCAACAATCTCCTTTATTTTCATCTTTATTGCTTTCGTACATATACGTATTAGTGATAATATTATGTAAAAGAATAAAAACATTTAGTCGTGATGTGGCAACGCTGCCGTGACGTTGCTCGTTGCACCGCTCGACACTATATGATATCATCACTTGGAAATTGTTGTCTACACGGAGCACTGTATTACCGGAGGTTAATGGTCGATTTGTTTCAATTTAAAAGGTGGATTAAAATGTTTTTTTCGATTTTCTCTCTTTCTTAAACCTTCCGAGTACTTGGTTAAAATTAATGACATTATAACTGATTCACTTTGTATATTACTCAAGCGTCATTGTAAAATTTATCAAATTGCGATGTCTTGAGTTCCCTGATCAAATATGGTGTAAGATTTTACCCGCCTTTTTTTGCTGAGTTACAGGCTATAGTCAACTGGAATTTCCATTAAAATTTAAACATCCATAACTTCTTAATAAAAAAGAGAGATAGACAGATAGTAAAAAACGGTTTCCTACCCTACCACTGCTTATTAAAGCGGGTTCCATTAGATGAAGCCTTATACAGCTATTAACATCTCATAGAAAATGTAGTCAATATTTAAATAGAATCAAGATGAAGGTAAACACAATACGGTAGAATATTTTAATACCTAGATGCTGAGATTAAATGAAATCTTAATTTAAACTTTACAAACCGTTTCACTAAATTTCCTAGACTTACTACAAAGCAAATTAAAGTGGATCCCAAATTGTTTTCGTTTCGTGGATACCGAATGATTGAGTTTCGTCTAATGAAGTTGTTTCTTATAGGTAAAATTGGCTCAAGGAAAAAGCATATACTATATATAGATGCTTAAAACTATCCTCTGAAGGGGAATAATATGCAAATCCTGTTTCAAAAATATAATATCAGAAACAGAGAATGATAAAAATATTCATTTACTTAAGGCGAAATTATCGACTATCAGATTTTTGTTATAATTTTAAATTTTGTTTTTTATTAAAAAAATGCAGGTTAAAAAATAATATGCGTACCATTTTATACCAGTGCAAATTTTATTGCTTGTCGGTCTACCCTCAACATATCCAATTTGCAAGGGAATTTTGACTCCTATTACGTTCAAATATTGTACAATGAACTACGCAGCTGATTACTGAAAAGCTATTTTCTGGAAATAGCCAATTTCTGAAATTAATATATACCTTTTTCCTCAAAAACAATGTAGGTTTAAGATTTTTTAGTAAAAAGCGGTTATTTGTCAACAAGAGTGAAAAATGGAAATAAAAAATTAGTGAGAATGCATTTCTTCTGGTGTGTTAAAAGGTCTTTAATCCACGGAAAACAGACTTATTAAACCTTCTTTATATATAGTCGTGGATAAAAGATAATACCTATTAAGTCTCTATAACGCACAAATAATGTAATTAAAAATCAATGTTACTTACTTTCATTAAAATCAATCTAATTGTTCATTTTCTTTTAACAGTGCTTTGTAGGTGAACAATGAATGCCAATTCGACATTATTAAATTTCGAACAAAACTTTTCCATTGCGATTCCGTTACTACATTATTAGGTATCCACCTACTTGAAAGCGAATTAGAGAGGAGTTCATTTGCATTATGGCGGATAATCGAAATTTATTTCGTAATTTCGCGATACCTTCGTCCCATTCAAATCAAGTCACCTATAAATGGCCGGAATGTAATAATTGCGAATATACGGCGATAAATGACATAATGAAAGGCATCTGTAGTGTCTGATTTAATAATTCTGGAGAAATTAATAATAATTGTATTATATTGAATTGGCAGAGTACTTTGATGTTGCGCATTTGAACTCGGCTATTGTTGGAACTTGCTATTGTTTGCTGGCGTTTAGGAATCGCTAGAATGATGACGATAATTCGTCATTCCAGTCATTCCCAACATCTGCGACGCGACATTTTTTCATATATGGATCTGTAGCCAGGGGTATGGTATTGTTTTATACACTGTACAAATTCAAACGCGATGAAGTTGAAAATTCATTTCAATTTGTTAAATATGTAAATAACAGCGTTCCAATAGTTATTTGTGCAAAAAGTGAGTTTATTCCTCATGTGGTAATTGTGAAACGAGGTCGAGGACACGCGTTGCAAGCTACATTTTTTCTACAATCGTCTTGCACATTTTTTTATTTTTCAATAGTCATTTTGCTGTTTTTTTATTTATTCATTTATATTATTATTATTATTATTATTATTATTATTATTATTATTATTATTATTATTATTATTATTATTATTATTATTATTATTATTATTATTATTATTATTATTATTATTATTATTATTATTATTATTATTATTTAATATAACATAAATTAAAATTTTCGTATATTAGATGAATAAAAAATAATAAAATTTAACAACTTTTTTCGTTAAAATTTCAATATTAATAATATAGTTATTTGGACCACGAAGGGAGCCCCAAAAAAAATAGAAATATGCTTTAAAAACGAAAATATACACAATCAAGTCATTCCTACACGAACAATGAAATAAAATAACACATACATAGACTATGTGACGCCACTAGCGCTATATAGTGACTATGCGCGCATATATATGAAGGTTGAGTCGAGAGGAACGACCACAGTTAATAGTTCATAGTGTGGAATAGAGACTCATAGGCAGAAAACATTGAATACGGTTCGTAAAATTAATTGCTATGATCAAGCATTTATTTGTTTATAATTGTAGTTATTTTGTTCTGATGTGCCGTATGCAGCAAGTCAATTTATGATTTTTTAAATGAACTATGACTCCGCAGAAAAGAAAACTAACGTACGAATATCAGGTTTATAATGATCGTTGGGTATCAGATTATTTACTCCCAAACAAGAGTAATAAACTTCAGTGTGTTGTTTCTACGCAGTTCCTAAATAATATCATATGAAATGACATTACACGAAAAATTGTTTCAGCTGTATACAGAGAAGTATAGAAATTCTATCAAACTAAAACAACAAACACATTTTTTCAAAAAATTTGATACTGATAAAAAAAGTTTCTTATGGAGTAGCGCTGGAAATTGTCAAAATCTTTTAGATAATTTCTTAAGAATCATGCGACCAAAATGACAAAACAATTTAATGAAACAGTCGGTGACCGTACGGCGGCAAAGTGAACAAAAATATTTAAAGGATTTTCCAAAGAAAGAAATAAAACAAAACTTTGAATGTACAGGAGACTTTTACAAATATAATTATGTAAAAAAAATCAAAAAGGGCGGTTTGAAAATGATTTAAAAGTACACTTCTGCACGGCACTGGAAACTGGTCCATTGTAAAACCTGACCATGCGACAAAAAATAGAAATAATTTCCAATTTTTCAGCAAATTCAAATGCCTTTGTCGCTATTATTATTAATTAATAAAATCAACTTTTGGTTTTAATTATCAAAATAATTTGACATACCTGATTACAATTTTGTCCACAGATGTGCAAACACATTTGAGCCCGTCTTACCCTGTTTCTACAAACTAACACTAAATGTTTCTGGTTCTTGTCCGTTTTGAACTCGTTAAAAAGGAGGAGGTAAAAAAAGGAGTACAAAGTCGAGAGATCGTGGCGGCCACAGTACTGGTCCTTCTTATCCAATCCATCGTATCTCTCGAACTTTAATAAGGTACTTCTGAATATTTTGTTGAAAATAAGGAGAAGTACCATCATGCACGAACCACATTTGGAGCTGGACAACTAAGTACACATCCTCCAGAAGTCCAGGCAAATCATTTCGAAGGCACTCGAGATACTGAACGCTATCCATTCGATTTGATAATATAAATGGTCCAATCAAACGATCATCGACAATTCCTTCCTAAACATTTAAGGAAAATCCATTGAATTGAGTCCAAAATCCTAGAAATGAGTTTTGTGAATGATACACATCCCATTCCGTGTAACAATAGCTTCATCTGTAACTAATACGTCAGCTGCAAATCTACGATTTTGAGCATTTTGCTGCAGCAGCCATTCACAAACCTCTTAAGGCTCTCTTGGTATTAATGCTTGGACATGCTGTACATGGTACCGATATAATTGAGCCTCGTGCATGATACGCCACACTGTGGATTGGGATATTCCTTGCGCTTGTTGAGCTATTTGTTTGGTAGTTATTAGGGGATTCTCTTCAGCAATTTCTAAAATGCGTTCCTGAGCCGCTGCAGTACGCCGTAGAGATCCTAGACCTCCATGTTTTCCACGATTTGGTTACAAATTTTCCGTGTCACACCCGCGTTCCACTACCACGGTACAAGTAGCTGCATTTGACACATGTCTACCGAGAAAACGTTCTACGTACAGACGAGAAACTGCGCTAAACCATTTTTCACACTTCAAAAACTAATGCAAACACTGTCGTAAAAACGTTAATATTACAATTGGATTTCAGTACTGGGAACCGCCTGATGCATTTCGATGACGTTAGAAACTAGTAGCCCAGCGATATAAAGATTGGATATACTACTTCAATAATATTTTTCTTATAAAACTGTATTTTGCAAACAATTGTTTTACGCTATTGGCTCCATTTATCATGACGTATCTATTCCCAAATTTTGTTGGATAAATTGTGAATCACCATCTCATGTGTGGCCTTCAATTAACATTGTGTTCTTTTATGTGTAATTATTGTTTTACAGTGTCTATTCTTGAATTTTCTTTGTAATTTTAAAATTAGTTGATTTTTTCAATACACCTATCAGTTTCTTCTGTCCGCTGTTCGTCCATCTACAGTGACGACTAATTAATGCGATAAACGTGTGCAGCATTTCACCAGTGTGAATCGTGCTTTGCATTATTGACTCCTGAGGGAGAGCGATATGAGAGCTACACCAACTAATATAGCGCAAGAATTGCCGATGCCTCGCCCCGGCATCCGTTCAGCTCCGGCCGAAATGAATAGGAATTAGCCAATTTTTGTCAAATTAAATGTGCATTAGCGTCAAGTCGAGAACGAGAGGGTTACCCTATCATATTAAACGATCAGCGACTCTCAACAGTCGCAGATTTTACTTTTATTGAATATTCGTAAAGACTAAGTTATAGTTTACGCAATAAGTGGGATATAGACGTTATTACCGTAAGCATGTGAACTTTATACAAGAGCGCTAATAATGTAGTATTAAACGTATTGCATACAACGTTTTATCTACAGCTGTATGATAATTAGTATTATAATTATTATAATGTGATTTATTTCTTCAATTTTGACACCCTGTATCTTTGTTATTATTGATTTTGGTGGATTTTTGGATTCTTTTAGGATAAGCTAAAGTAAATCGACTTATTTTGGTCGCAGTATTATGCTGTTACAGTATGGCCCATTACTTACGTAACAATTTGACTTTACTTTTAGATAAATTGCATGCATCATGAGATTTAGATGAGTTTTTCTCAGAAACCATTGCTTCTAGCGACATCAACAAGGTGTACCTTTTTTAACTAGAAAAGATAGGGAAGAAAATTTTTCCAGTCCAAAATGAGATACAGTGTAGCACAAAAAAATCGTAGCGATTTAAAGCGGTCCAAACCATCGATCGTTGGTGCGCCCTCTAGCAGATACACCAAATTCGTCGACATATTCGAATGTCTAGTCCCAAGAAACCCCCCTATACCAAATTTCATAAAATACAGTAGATGCGATCGAAAAAAGAAAAAAAGAAAATGTGATTTATTTTTTCAACTTTGATACCCTGTTAGTATCAACTTTTGGATTAAGGTAAGTTAAGTTAATTCAGCTTATTTTTATCCAAACTATCTATATCTGAGGTTTGGCCCATTCTTTACCGAACACCCTGTATACATATTATTCGTTTATTTTAAATGAACGGCACTTCAAAATATTCCAAATGTAACTAGCAATCTACCTAACATAATCATAAGTTAAATTTTCTAATGACGTAATTAAGACCTGTAAATTTTGCAAGCAGACCGAATCACAGTTTTTCAAACAGAAATATACGGAATGTTAAAAAAAGTGTGTAAAATATTTCAGGAGGTAATAGTATGAACCAAAATAAGCAGAAAAGACTTAATAAATATGGGTCCGCAAAGTAATGGTTGCGGAGATATGAACCACTATTCGTTTTTTAAACATTTTATTTTATTAGGAATTAACCAACAAAGGAAGCTTTTAACAAACAAAAAACAAAGTTACAGAAGATGTTCAAAGTGCCCTCCGTCCATTTCCAAGCAGGTACGACATCGTCGTCTCAACGATATTCGAACTCTTTCGAAAACACCCTCCTTGGTTTGGATTTCTTGACACTTTTGATTAATCCGTAGCTGCAGCTCTTCCAGGCTATTTACAGGAGTATCATACACTAATGTCTTCAAATATCCCCAAACAAATAAATCTAGAAGGTTCAGATCAGGCGATCTTGGAGGCCATAAAACAGATCCGGCCCTTTCTACCCATCTATGTAGCACGTTTTTCATTAAACATTTGGATGGGTATTGTAGGTGACAGGTTTCTAGGTCCTGTTGTTTTACCAAACCGATTAACAGGCGCTGCTTACCTCAACTTTCTGCAGAACACACTGTATGAGTTTTTGGAAGACATTCCTTTGAATATACGTAAAACACTCCAGTGTAAGCCATTTTTCTAATAAAAAACGCCTACTGTGTTAAAGGAAAAAATACAAATATAAAAAAATACTTAAAATAACATATGCAATATTTTTGTCTGTGAGTGTATAATAATTTTTATAGTTAGATATTTAACCCAACTCAAAAGAGGCCACCTAAAAATGCAGAAATAGGTCAGATCTCATCTGTTGTGGTTGAATTTTCGAGTTCCCACTGTTTCAAAAGTGAAGTTAGATATTTATAGTGTTTTCATTCAACCAGGTTAGTAAATTTAGCTAGATTAATTTCTTTAGATAATTATTGAATAGAGCTTTGTCTGTGGAATTGTTCATTAGTATATACCTAGATGTTTGGTATCAGAGAGCATACATATGACTTCCCTGATAGGAATTGTAGGAGATTTGATTTATATTAACTTAAAATACCTTTCTAATACAATAAAAAAAGCAAGCAAGATATTTAATATTCTCTCTATTCAACGATTCGGGAACAGCTCATCTAAATAAGCACGGGTAGATGTTGCATAATGGGAAGGTGCACAGTATTGTGAAAATTAAATTTTAAAATCTTCAAACATGTTCTTGATATTTTTGTTACGTAACACCATAATTTTTCATGATATATGTATGTAGAATGACACGATCTTTCAAATGGCATGATCAAAATTGGGGGTTGCTCTTTAAAAAAATTGTCGATGACATCATATCTCGAACAACGATGACGTCACAAATATGGATCGATGTCAAAAAGTGCCTTTTTTAGAAACAAAATCGACGGGGATTTTTTCAAAAACTCAATTTTAAAAATAATTAATTTATTCGTTACTTTTCGAAAGCACTATAATATAGTAGTATATTGTAACGATAGTGCAATTTATTAAAATTTAAATAAGAGGGGACAGAATTTATATACATTGTTCAACGACAACCAACCAAATTCATTTTTTATATTTTGAGTGACGATCAAATTTTTTTAAATCAAAACGAAACGGCAATGAGAGTTTTAGACTTTTTGAAGTTCTGTTTTGAAATTTTTGACATTTTGTCACATGTTTTCTGCAAGCCAAGACAAATTCCAGGATATATTGGTAATTTTTTCAAATTTGGCGAAGGAGCCGGGAACAATTATTTTTATTTAATTCGAATAGTTTTAAGAATTTTTTATGATATGAAAGGTCAAATTTTGGAAAAGTTTTTAATTTATATTTTTTATACGTTTTAAAATAAATTTATAAAAATTTGCATACCGCCATAACGTTTTGCACTCTGATGATGATGATTATAAAACCAATTGCCAAAATTAACTAGTGGTGGATTAAATAAGGGTTGTACTTCATTCGAATTATTTTGTGTCAATTATTTATGTCAATCTGTCCACAAAATTTAATAAATGTAAAGATTTTTTTTACAGAAAAATTCACTCCTGTTCAAGTTGTAAATAAAACTGGATACTCAACCATATCAGATACAATTATAAGGTAAAATTTTCGTTACATTTTATTAATTTAAGTAAACATCATGTTACTAAATAAATGGACCATGGTAAGGATTGGATTGTGGGAAATAATAAATGATCGTTATTTAAGTATTTTATTTAAATATAAATATTTCAGGTATCTAATACCAACAACTTTATAACATATTTAATAGTAGATCTACTAATAGCATCAGGTGTTCATCTATATGTTATTTATACTTTAGTTAAGTATTATACAAGCTGTACCAGTAGTAAGTATTCAAATCTTGTAAAACAAGTCGAAAAATTACGAAAACTTTAGTACAACTTTTGTCAGTAGCGGCTCCTAAGGGAGATACGCTGGTACAAATTTAATCATATCTTTTTAGTAGTTCATTTTTTCTAGTTTCTGAAAATATTGCAATTTGAAGTATTTAAGATAAAAAAGGTACTCTTGTTAAATTTGAATAGGATGTTTCGTTTTTCAGTAAAATCGATTTCAATCATTCTTAACGTGCCCCACATTCAACATCCATAGCCAAATAAGTTAATTGCAGTGTGCTATGAAGAAAACAACTAATCTGACAGTTAACAAAAATGTCAAATATTTTTAACATTCTTAACAGTAACAATTAAAAACAATAGAACAAATATTTTTTTTTATAATTGGGTACATTTCTATTGGGGAACTTTATACCATATCGGTGTGCGGCTGCTCTTGCGCTCCCATAACACTCCAACTAACGTCGAAAGCATATCTACATACTCAGAATATGTATGCTGTTGCATTTTTAAATAATTTTATATATATATATTATTTATTTTTGTTCACTGTAAAATAGCACTGCGTAGATTCAAATAACACAATTTTCAAACTAAAAATACTTGACGTTGCTGTTAACTGTCAGACTAGTTGTTTTCTCCATGACACACTGCAATTAGTTTTTTTGGCTATATATTGGATGTTAAATGTGGGTCACGTTAGGAATTATTGAAATCGAATTTACTGAAAAACGGTACATCCTATTGAAATTTAACAGTACATTTTTTATGTTAAATACTTAATATTTTAATATTTTGGAGTTAGAAACTAGAAAAAATTAACTACTAAAAAGATATGATTAAATTTGTACCAGGGCCTTGCATTTTCTCACGCCCCTGTAGAAAATTTTGAAATGTAGTTTATGAGACTTATTAAGTACGTCAAGGTTAATATATCACCAAAATTTCGTGACTTAATGTTGAACTGTTTTGATGTTACGCATTAATAACTGTTTCTGAGGTTACCCCTTTAAGTGAACGTATCTCCCTTAGGAGCCGCCACTGACAAAAGTTATACTAAGGTTTTCGTAATTTTTCGACTTGTTTTACAAGCTCACAAGTTTTGAATACTTACTACAGTTACACCTTGTATAAAAATGTAAGTTATAGTTTCAATATAAAAATTATCTCTTACCTTCAAAAACAGATATCGGTTGGTCAAATCATTCATGTTCATGTTTATAGCCGACAATGCACGACAGCACGACACGCACAATGACGAACGGCAGTTTATTTATGAAAACACTGTACTCTTTGCCAGCGCAGTCGCAGTAGGGACCTTAAGATCTAGATTGAACTGGTTTGGCTCTTGTTTAGAGCTTACGTGTAGATTTATGCGTACACTCCTACACGATGTAAAATGGTATACTTCAAAATTACTAAAATTCGTAAAATAAACTGTTACAATTTTGTAACAATTTTTGACATAGAAGGTAGTTCATACTCTACCGTTTAAAATGCAGTTTCTAATAATTGTAACAATATCGACTACATATTTTGTAATTATTTAAAGTTGGCACTACATGTTTTAGAAGCATATTGCGTATTATTAAATTGTTTTATAAAATATTTATTAAATTTAAAACAAATTGTTACAATCTTGGCTACAATTTTCTGACACAAATTTGGAGATGACATTGTAAGCAATGGATGGCAATTTATTTTCCAAATGTATAGATTATACCTACAATTTGTAAAAAAAATTGTTCTGGACAATATTGTTTTTAAGGGCATTTCTTTCCATGTATGCGTCCACATGAAAATCTGCTACAAAATACTACTAAACATCATTTGCTACAAAAACTGCAGAAATTTTACTACTACGTGCATTTGGCGTAGGGGAGACCTCAAAGAAAAGAAAAACATCATATAGGGGACACCAGGTACGAAAGTAACATATTTTTGTAAAGCCGGATAAATAAAAAATTAACAAAGTTATATAAATTTACTTTCTATAAGTCGTTTCCTTGGCATTTTATATATAGAAGAAAAATAATATTGAAGTAATTAAAGTTCATATTGATGTACAATTAATAAAAAAGTAGAGAGTGTACGTCGTTACAACCTACCCAATGATACACTGCAAAAAAATAATTAAACATTTTAACACAAAAGAACACAATACTGTGTTAATCGAGGTCCACACGGAATTCTGTATATGTTTACACATTTCTCTGTATTTAGCAGTATGTTAAAGGCTTAACACAATCCACTGTGATAATATAACAAATATCATGTGTAATTTTTACATATTTCTGTGTTATTTGTATCATTTAAGGTGTAGGCTTTACACATTACCCTGTTAATTTTATTGTATAATAGGTATTGATATGGAAGACTCACCTACCTTTTTAATTTGTTAATTATGTTCCTGTTTACTTTCGAAATAATTTTTTTGTATATATAAAGCTGTTTATAGGCCTTTTAGGCCTAGAGAAATAATTTTTAATAAATATAATTTTTGAAATACTTTTATTTTGACATTTTCTAGAGGTTCTGCCTATCGTCGAGAACGCATTGAATATAGCCTGGAATGTTCTATTAAACGGCAGAATATATGTTTTAAAAATTATAATTTCAAAAGCAAACAGGAACATAATTAACAAGGTAGGGGAGCTTCCGTATCAATACAAAGAATTATGGTGTAATTATAAAATAAAAGATATTTTACTTTTTATGATTTTATTAAAAAAATAAAATTCTGTTCAAATGAACAACAACCAAGGCTGCTAACAAAATATGTATGTATTAAAATTAACAGTATAATAGTACATATTCTAATAAAGGACTAATAATGTTCTAGTAAATCATAAACAATGAAACAATAAACAAAGATGTATTTAGGCACTACATAATAGCAGTTTACGAAAATTAAGTGGTAGTGATCTGAACATATAATTTCATTTCTCTAAAGTTACAAAAAAGTTAGATTACAGAGTAATCTAAAATATCAAAGTAAACTCCTAATAACTTTAATAGTTATATTCTAATTAGTTTTAGCTTTGTTACAATTATCAGTAATATTTGTTATAGTTAGTTACCATTTTCCTTGATTAAACCTCAATTTAAATTTAAATATTCTCCATTTGAACACAGTGAACGAGAGGTACACAATACCGCTACATGACCAATATGGCGTAGTGACGTGTGTTGGATCAGCTGATATACTGCAGCTGCGTAGTTGTGCTCAACCAGTCAGGAGTAGGGATATAGAACACAATTAAGTTGTGTGCGTGTTAACTTTACACAAAATGGTGTGCTTTTAACACACAACTGGTAAATATTACACAAATTAGTTAGTTAGTATATTTTATTATAATACTAGTAATTTTAACACATTTTGTATAAAACGTACAAAAAAGCTATAGTGTGTAAAACTATTAACACGGAATTTTTACACATCCTAAATTACACACTAAAAATTCTCGCTTACACAGCAACTTTTTTTACAGTGTATGTGTCAAAAGTAACAGAATATGGGGATATTTGTAACATATGAATAATAGGTAATAACTAGGTATAGAAGGTTAGTATTTACAAGGTATTTGTTTATTAATTATACCTACATAAAAGTAAGTTGTAGTGCAGGTGCATAATATATTTTTTTATTAAAAAAATATAAATAAAAAATATAATAATCAACAAAAATATAAAATAATAATAATTTTTTTTTTGGTAATAATAAAGAATCATATCCCTATCTGACTTTTGCATGGTTGTTTGTTCCCAGACTCGTCCATATTCCATATTTGGGATGGACAGTTGTAACATGTTACAATCGTCCCCCTATGGCATTGTTACAATCGTCCCATTATGCATTTTTCACGCGATTGACAGGATACTTGCTTAAAACTTTTTTAACGATTATTTTCAATTAAAATACCATGATTAGGTTATAGCCAATATAGGTATCAACTGAACAAGCCAATAAAATAATTCAATATAACGTGCAGTTTTAGGATTATGGTAGATTAAGATAAAGAATGAAAACTTACTTTGCATATCATTTTGCACGGTGCAGATCTTAACTCGAAGTAAAACACACTACGGATATTGTTGTTCAAATAAGTTAATGTAGATTTCACTGCCGACTCTATGATGATATGATATCATAGACAAACCTCTTTAGAAAGAGTTACAACCAACCCGTGTTACTTTCGTACCCGGTATCCCCTATATAGTGTTACACATTACAATAATTGTCTCGTTTACAATGACATGAACATTTGCAACAATTTTTTTTTTCGTTACTTTTCAAAGATGTAGCATACTATTGGGAAAATAGTGTTGAGTTATCTACAGTAATTTCTGAGATATCCACACTATATAGTATATAAAACTTAGATACCATTTTACCTAACAATTTACTCCAATCGATGCACACTTTTTAGTCGCTCAAAAGTTACACTAAATATTTAATAAAAGCTGCAACCCTCTCGGCGTGGCTTCCCAACACCCTCAAACACAGCCTGCTCGATGAACTCGAGTGCAGTTAATATCGTCATTCATAATATCCAAAATTAATAATTTGCACATTTCCAATAAACACGGATCATGCAGTTTCGCGGTTTAATGCCTCCATTAGGGCCAATAAATGAGCATCCCCATCCCCAGGAGTCGTAAGAGCGGGGCACTTTTAAACCTGAATCTAATAATATGACTGCTCCATAAAACGTGTTCGACTAATACGGCCAAAATTGCTGAGTAGGTGCGCGCTCTATCGCATTGGAATAGGTGTGGACCCTCTATCCAAACACGAAGCAGCAAATTAAAGTTGGCTAGAGACAGAGGCGTAGGTGAAAGACTCTCGTCGTCACAAATAAGTGATATTTATACACGGTGTCCAGAATCTAGTGGTCAAAAATGATAGGGCATGCAGGGAGAGTCAAAATAATCACTCCAAATGTGTATCCCATTTTAGTCATAATAACATTTAAGTTATTTCAAGGTTAAATGTTATAATTATACGATATTTTGTAGTATGTATCCTCATTAACAAATAACGGCGGTGTTATTTATTACACGTTATGAAGAATTTTAAAAGTTTCTTAAAGGCAAGGAATTAGTTGTCGCTATAGTTTAACGTATGTGTTATTTGAATTGTGAAAATCCATAAACAAAATGGAGGCAACACTAACACTAACACTTCGCCAAACTCTGACCGCACAACAAACAAACTGATTTGACATGATCTGTCATTACTGTTGTTACAAACTTAGAAACAAGCAATTCCTGCTTAATCGTAAAATTTTTGTAATGCTTAAGATAACCCTGATTAGAAAAAGATTAAATATCTCAAGAACGAAGCTTCCTAGCGAATTTTATCAAGAGCAGTTTTTTCATAAAATTAAAATAAATTGTTAATATTTGTATTGAATAAATACTTTTCACCACTGGCGTTGAAGTTTAGGGGGTTCAAAACATAACAAAATCCCATATCTACGCCACTGGCCATAGCCGGACAATTCTTCTCTATGTGTAGTATCTAGTGGCTTGAGGAATATTTTTTTATAACTTCTAGTTTTCCGTTACTATAGAAACATTATAATTAAAAAAAAATTCTATATCAAAACTAATCAAGATATCGAAATGAAAATTATTCCCGTGACGTTTGGACTATTTTTTCGGAGAATAAAAGAAATCTCCTAAAAGTGTCGAAACTGACCTTACCCGTACAATCAATTTTAGAAAAACTTACTTTAAAGACATCTTGTTTATAACACTTCGAATTCACTAACAGTGTTTTGACATAGATACCTAAAAAAATCTGAATAGTAATTCATTTATACCTAATAGATACATAAGAAAAAATTAAATCTCGAAGGAATTAACGATTGTTACTTACCTTAAGTAACATATCAGGCTTTTCCGTGAGTTTCTCAATAGAATCACTGCATCAGAATGTTATTTCAAAAGAAAAATGTACTCATATTAAGTAATCTACTTAACATGAATGCCAATTGCTTGCCAATTGAATTTTTGATATGATATCCCCAGTGAAGTCAAATATTTCCGAAACAAAAGCTTCGTTTCCTATATTCTTTTCAGATTTATATACAAAAAATTAAGTACTTTGCAATTTATGACTCTTTTAAATTGAAAATAATACTTATTTCTATTATAGTCTTCATGTACCTTAAAAACAGCAGAATAATCCTTTTTAAATTTATAATTAAAATTTCTGGACAAATTGTGTAAGAAACATGTTACACAACATGTTAAATAGCTATTTTGTATTCTGATTACGGCTCAGTTAGCTAATTAGTAGTTGCAGCTTTATTATATCTTCAATATATTAACTGCCCTTTGCTTATTTTTTTTTAGCTTAGAAAGACATGTACATATAGGTACTGAAGTAATAAAATATTATGGTTTTACGGCAATTTTTTATTAAAATTTGGTACCTGCACATTTAGGTTATTTGTACAAAACACTTAACGTTATACAAAACATTTATATAACAATGTAAAAATATATTCATATAACTAAAGTTAACATTTTGTAATATTCAAACGAGATCTATGATAGTCTTATACTAACTATGACAAAGTAACATTAATTATATAAATGTGCATAGATAAGTAGGTACCCAGAACTTAAATAATGCTAACCCTCCAGAAGATTCTGTTCTTCAAATATAACTCGAATAGAAAATAATATATTTTTTATATAATATGTAAGATGAATAAATCAACAGTAGGGTATCCAATTTTTATAGATGCAAGGATACCAATTTTCTTTTGCTTCAATAATTATGTATAACTTACATACCTATTACATCTTAATCTCATTTAGGTTATGTTAAAACCAGAACTAGACAAAACTATTTATAGTACTAAAAACACTCACTTGTCACTCTTGATATGATTATATTGCTAGTCACTACTCACTAAATTAATTATATAGGTCCTACGTACACGCTGCATTCATCGAAATGAAGCAAGAAATAATGAAGGCGTCACCACCCAACGCTCTCAACGGTTAGTAGCAGTGTGTTTTAAAATTAGCTGTACCTTCACACACACATTAGGTATATCTTTACAGTGAATTATATAGTAAATTTGATATGTTTAGTAATTTTACAATGTAAAAATGGATTTCACATTGCTAATTGTAAATGTATTACAATATATTCTATAAATGTACACATTATATTATAATTACATAGAAAGTTTACGGTTTTGTTGTATATTGGCAGTTTTCTTATAAAATTACAACTGTCAGTGTAATATCATTATTTTTAGAATTATTTTAAGATAATTATAAGAATATTTTTACAATGTATATTTGTAAAGTTACTGGCCTTTTTTTCACTGTATCTACTATACAGAGTGTTTATTAATTGAATGCCGATACTTAAGGGTGTGAATCCTTCGGTCATTTTAAGAAGGAAACTTAAGATCAACATATGTCCTAAACCTCTTAATTTTTGAGCTAGAGGGTGTCACAGTTTTAAGAAAAAATTTACTTTTTTATTATAATTTTCTTATCACTCCAGATATTTTTATGAAATTTTGTACACACCTATTAATCATTAAGGATCATTGTTTGATGTAAAAAGTGTTTTAAAATCTTTGCCAATGACGTCCATACGAGATTGAACTAAACATTTTTGAAGAAAAAAATGGTACGCCACTGCCTTTTCTAAAAACTAAAATTATTTTTAAAATCTCCATTTATTTTACAGAATATTCGGTCCCTAGACCTACTCTCGTACGACGCATCATTTTCACGTAAAAAAATTAAAACCAAAAAAAGTTTTTTCCCCAAGTTTATTGAGACTGCTTTTGATATTTTGTTGCCATTTTGTAGACACCCACCATGCGTGGAAACACTTTTTTTAGGATAAAAATTAATTTTCTACTTTCACAAATGACGTTCACGTAGGCATGATATTGAATATTTGAATAGAAAAAACGGTAAGCTCATTAAATGCCCCCTTAAAGCAAATGAAATAAAAATTAGTAGGCTGAGTGAGTGTCTTAATTTTTGACGCTTCTTTTCGCAATAAAGTTGACATTGATTTTTCATTATTAAAAAATTATTATTAAAATTTCATAAAAAAATGGTAAATTTTACAATCGGTGAATTAGCTGACATGCATTTTACTTATGGGGTTGCCGACGGAAATGCATACAAAGCCAGGAGGATATACCAAGAGCGATATCCAAATCGCGTACTACCCGATCCGAGAACATTTTCTGGGATTCATAGACGTCTTCATGAAACCGGAAATTTAAAAGTAGACCACAGTGCTAAAGGAGTCCCTGAAACAGTAAGAACACCGGAACTTGAAGAAGGAATTATACATGAAACTGAGGAGAACCCCGAAACTAGCACGAGAAAAATCGCGGCAACATTTAATGTTTCACACGTACTTGTTTGGAAAATTCTTATCGAAAATTTGTTATATCCATATCACATTCAAAGAGTCCAGGATTTCCCGTTGCGCATTAATTAATAAGTGTTTCCACGCATGATGGGTGTCTACAAAATGCGCCTTAATGATTAATAAGTGTGTACAAAATTTATATTATAATAAAAAAATACATTTTTTCTTAAAACTGTAACACCCTGTAACTCAAAAATTAAGAGGTTTAGAACATATGTTGATATTAAGTTTTCTTCTTAAAATGACCGAAGGATTCACACCCTTAAGTATCGGCATTCAATTAATAAACATTCTGTACATATATCAGTTGGATTTTGTACAAATAAATTAAATTTTAATTCTGATAAAAGCGGGCTCGCAGGCTTCCGGTGCTGACCTGCTTCAACATGCTTCCACTGTGTACGTGTCCATTTAAAAGTATGTTAAAATGTTCAAAGCACATAAGCGCGAATCGTACAATTTTACCCGGTTTTTTTGCTGTGTATATATAGTTTTCTTATGTTTCTTGCAAACTAATGCCTAAATATTTGTTAATTCACTTCAAGGAACATTTCTTCAACATTTTGATGCTCGTTTTTTCTACGTGACAAATATTTTTTGAAGTAAAAGTAATATGTAATTAATCGTCCCAGTTTTAATGAAATTGTAGATACCGGGTCGATCTAAACTCCGAAAGCAATCAACCCATCAGAGACAGCTAGTTAGTGGTTTATACAGGTTAATTAATCTGAGTTTTTGGTTAGTTAAGGGACACATAAAAGCCGGTATGCAGACGTCAAACCGTGGCACGGTAATAGGTAATGAGAGGGTTATTAGTAGAGCCAGATGGTTATGACAGCGCCGACTCCACCCAACCTCCCAGAGAGAGATCGGCCTGGCTTCAGTGAATAATATCACTCTAATTATCTGCTGCTCCGTAAGTTCGGATTTTGCAATCTGAAATGTTGCAAATTGGGTAGTTAGAACCTTCAGTATCACGTGATAGATAAGACTGTTTCAGTAATGAAGATTGTTTTTACTTGCACATAATCTTCGACTGCGTTCAAAATTCAACTATTTGGCGAAGGCGCCAGGAATTTTGAATTCGCTTCTATCTAGCCGCAATTGTAACTTTTTTTCTTCTCGCAAGCAATAATTTGACGATTGTGCACTGAGAAATTACACAAAAAAAATATTTGGATAACTTTTTTTAATTAAAAAATTATTATGCACTATACAGGGTGATTCAGGTTTAATCTTGATAACTTCAGGAATCGATAGAACAGATTAAAATAAAGTTGATTTGTGATATAAACTTATTTCTTAAAAGGCATCGTTTCCGAGATAGAGGGCGTTGAAATAGGAATTTTTTTCTCGTTTTTCCCTCATAACTTTTGAACCACTTATCCGATTTAACTGAAATTCGGAACACAAACAAACTCCTTATGATCTTACATAAGCTTCTTAAGTTTGAACTACCTACCCCTCTTAGAAGTGTATTTTGTATGCTACCCCTCCCCCCTCTTACTTTATTTCAAAACTACAAAGAAAAAAATTAATTTCAATAAAACAACTACACCTGATTAATTTCGAAACTTTTTCGTCTCCTGTTTTTTTTTTTCGATGTTTGGTCTTGTTTCTGAGATATTCAAAGAAATTGGTGACAGTGTAGCGTATCAGCGCGTAAATTTCATTTAACGTTATAGCAACCCATGAAAACAAAACTCAGTGATTTGTGTAAACTGACGCTTTGGGCGTCGCGATAGCCGAGGTGGCTAGGAAACGACTGCTCGTGGAACCAGTCTGGATCGGCTATGTCGGTGTGGGTTCGAATCCCACTGTAGTACCGTGGATGTTTGTGCGCGTCGAGAGATGCACAATAAGTCTATTCACTCCAATCGTGAATGTTGTGGTAATTCACAATTCCAATTTCTTTTATGAAATTAAATTCGTCGGTCTATAAAACCTTATGCAGAAATTGTGGATTAATTTCTGTTGAATCTAAAACCCATCTACAAAAATTTAAACGTTTTTCAGCATCTCCTGGCAACAAACTTTGAACTGGTTGGAGATGGAAAGCCCTTCGATGATCTTGTTTGAGTGCTCTCAGTACTTTTCATTGAGATAAATGGAAAGATTAAGAATTCGCTAATTATTTCTTGGTAGTACATTACGATTATGACCATTGTAGCGGCGCAAACCATATTCCGATAATCGACGATATACATCTACAAAAACTTGTGCATTTGGAATTTTTCTATTACGGAAGCCTTTTCGGTACTCTCGAACTAACGCGTTGGAATTTCCGTCATAGAAACCATAAACATAATGTATATTGGCATATTCAGCAATTGTAAATGTTCTTGGCATTTTTTGTTAGCACTAAAAATGCTCTTTAAATAATACTTTTGACAATGATTTTTACAAACGTCAGTTTACACAAATCACTGAGTTTTGATCCACACGAGATTGTGTATATTTTTATTCATTTCTCTGTGTGTAGCAATGTAGCACATAATCTACTGTGTTAATATAACAAGTGTTATTTGTAACTTCTACACATTTCACTGTTATTTTATTCATAAAGGTGTAGACTGTACATGTTAATTTTATTGTATTACATATTGATATAAAAGCTCACCTACCTATTTAGTTTGTTAATTGTGTTCCTGTTTTCTTTTTTTGACGTTTTCCAGAAGTTTTTCCAGTTGTTAAGAATGGAATGTTCTAAAAAACAAAAATAAAGGTATAGACCAAAATCATAATTTCAAAAGTCAACAGAATTAATAAACTAAAAAAGTGTTATATCTATATCATTTTCAGAATTATGGTGTTACACTAATAATTTTTTAAAATATATATAATTCAGATCAAATGAACAACAACCAAGTATTCTATCAAATTATTTTACAAAATTAATAGCAGTAGTAATACATATTCTAATAAGGGAATTAGAAACAAGTAGTAGTGTTCTAGTAAATCATAAATAACAAAGATGTATTTAGGCACTACATAATAGAAGTTTACGAAAATTATCTGTAGTCATCTGAGCATATCATTTTGTTTATCTAAAATTGCAAGAAAATTAGAATATAGTGTAATGTAAAACATCGG
Source organism: Monochamus alternatus (assembly GCA_037114965.1). Classification (NCBI taxonomy): domain Eukaryota; kingdom Metazoa; phylum Arthropoda; class Insecta; order Coleoptera; family Cerambycidae; genus Monochamus; species Monochamus alternatus. Next base: position 85,049,358 of record CM073427.1, read on the forward strand.
AGTGAACTAATATTTTTAAGAGTTATAGTCCTAATAATCAGTTTTAGCTTTATTTAAATATCAGCAATATTTGTTATAGTTAGGTAGGTACGAGTTTTCTTTATTAAACCTCTATTTAAATGTTCTTCAATTGAAGACCGCATACGAAAGGTAACTGAGCACAACAACGTTACACGACTATCATAGCATAGTGATGTGTGTTGAACAGATTATATATTACAGTTGCGCAGTTGTACTCAACCAGTCAGGAGTAGAACTATGAAATACAGCATAGGCGTGTTAAGTTTACACAAAATGTTGTACTTGTAACACATTTTTAGTAAATATTACACAAATTCAATACATCTTATTATAGTACTAGTAATTTTAACACATCTTATGCAAAACTTGTAAAAAAACCATAATGTGTAGAACTATTAACACGCAAATTTTATGCATCCCTAAATTACACACTGGAAAATTTCAATTACACAGAAACTTTTTTTACAGTGTAGAACACCTTTCCTTGTTCAGTAAAATGTACTATACTGATACCACTTCATTTTAATTAATTAATATTTTACTTACCACATCATGCACTATTTTTTTCTACAAACACCATTAAAAGTACAAATCAACGCATTTCTTATGTTATCAAATTTATAAAGTATTACATTGAAATCCAATTGTCCATGAAGTTTATTGTTGCCAAGGTAATGAAAGTTTGATGTTAACAAATAACTTCAAATGACACGGAAAGTTATAAAAAAAGTGAATTTTTCCCGTTGGAAACGAAGCTGGTAATAAAGCCATTTTCAAGTTATTGCCTAGTAAGTCAAAGCAACAGTACCAGTTTATGCACAATCGTTTCTTGAGATGATGTGATCTGAAAAACGTTAGTGGCAAGTTTAGTGAATAAGTGCTTTTGGCATACTTATTTTACTGGGTAAATTGCATGACGAGGTGCAGCCGTGTCTATTACAGCAGCCAAGTCATTAAATCTACTTTACTGCCAAGTTAAACACACATTTATTATCTGAGATGGAAGAATTCACATGAACTCCGCCAGAAGTTATTAAATCAGCAAAGCAAATAGAGTGTAACTTATTACCACAAAAATCGAAGAAGATATATCAGTAAACATATAAAAAATATTGATTATCGTACTGAGAATAACATTATCTTTTTCAGAGAATCTACCATAAGCTACTATATTTTTGTGACTTAAGCAGAAGTATGAAATCTTCTTCATTATGGTCAATAATGCGATGCTCAAAGCTACTGTGAATGTCTTCAGCAATATTGATATTGGAAAGTATATAAAATCAAAAGTATTCTTGAAACGGTAATCCTATGGATATCGTGCTAAAATATCACGCGTTATAGAAAATGAACAAATTAAAAACTTTATAATGGAGGTCCTTGATGAGTATTTAGGTATAAAGGTAGGTAAACAAAATATTTTTGTAAACGAAGAATACTGACTATTATTATTTTAGATGGCAATGATTTTTGCTATATCTGGGCGTGCCATGTGATAAATTACTTCAAATTAAAATTGAAGATATTAAAGATATGGGAAATATATTGCTGATCACTCTGTCAACTATAAAAACTAAGAAAAAAAGATCCTTTATTGTAAGCAAATATTTAGACGTTTATGGAAAATATAGTACCGGCAGACCTACACTAATAGATAGTAACATTTTTTTTTTAAATATTCAAATGGTAAAGCATATAACCAATTAATAGGAATTCATACATTTGGTAAAATGCCAAACAAGGTGCTGCGTTTCTCAAATTGAAATATGCTCACTAATACACCAGCCATTGTTTCCGTAGAACTTCAGCTACACTATTAATAAATTCAGGAGCTGATATCACAACTTTAGAAATTCATGGCGGATGGACATCTTCAACGGTGACTAAAGACTATATTGAAATTTTCCTACTGCAGGTAAATCAAGCGCTGGAAGAATTTTTTGAAATAATTCAACCACTTTGAAGGATTCGGTAGTCCATAAACCATCTACTAGTGAAAACACTTCAACCTACATACACAAGACGAAGTAAATGTTTCAAAGCAAATAGGACAAGGGATATCCCTTAAGGCAATTAAAAATTTCACTCTAAAAATTTACAATAAATAAAATTACTTTCGTTGAAGAACAAATTTTGATATTTAATTCAGCGGCAGTAAAAATGATTCTGATGCCTATGCCTAGGCAGCAAATGTGACACTTTAGTGCTTGATAGCTGTCATCAAAACTACGCCTTTAATGTCGGGAGTAGAAATCAGTTTCTATGACATCAAAATTAAAACAGAAGTAGTCGATTATTCCCAAGGGAGTATAATGCTCCCAAGGGAGTTTACATTATGGAGAACGTTTTTCATGCAAAAAAAAGATTCAAAATTAATATTAGAAGGAATATTACTTTCCCTTACATTTATAGTTTTTGTGATTGCGCTAGTAGTGGTACCTACTAAAACCTGATTAGCAATTTTGGTCTTATTTTCAATGGAGTTCTCATAACCCTCAGCGACTGTCGTTGATTTCCAACCAGCATGGTGCTTTATTGTCGTGATATTCACACCAGCATCTGCCAGTAATGTCGCTGAAGATCTTCGTAAGCAGTGACCAGTATAACATGCAGCATCAGGTAATTTTAAATACGAAGCTACTACACTCGGAATTTTTCCCATGGTATTCTTGCCAACTGGCTGCGTCTTACATTTTCCTGCTTTGTAGTACAAAAAAAGGCGCTTATGCTTGGCGTGGGGAGGACGAAGGGACAGGTATTTTCGAAACAATTCAAGCATATTTCCCACATCGGTAACCAGAAAGGTTCGTGGAATCTTTGTCTTAGTGTTTGGAATTTTTACAATCAAGGAAGAGCCTACATCCTTAATATCATCTACAGTTAAATTGACTAGTTCATCAGTTCAACAAGCTCCGGCAATCCCCAGAATTAATCCAACCTGTAAAAAATCAAATACTTAATAATTGAAATACCTAACAACAAAAGTAATCTTACCTTAATCATTAAGAATTCTTTGTCATCTGCACTTGATAGAAAGCGGTCGATTTCACCCTTTGACAATATTTTCGATTTTTTCGCTTGCTATCCGTCACCGGTTCTTTTCAAAAATACGAACAGCTTGGGGAATTTGCTTATAACTATGTTGTCGTAAATTATCAAGCATGACTTTACCATAGAATATTGCTCCCATAATGTGGAAGACTTGTAATTCTTTGCATTTTCACTGAAGTATGCCAACAAAACATTATCGCTGTATACTTGAACATTTTTCTCGGCGCACCAGTTTTTGAACCGATTGTAGGCTATATCATATAAAGATCTTGACTTCGTAGGCAGCAAATTGCTTATTGCAATATTTGCAGCCTCCACAATCTCTTCCGACTCACAATTATTCATTGTGCACTAAACAAACTTTGAACTAAACCAAACTAGCACCTTAATTTGACAATTCTTTTTATTTGTTTGTTTTGTAGTTATGACAATAACTCAACGACTACTAAATAAATGCTCAAACCCGAATACAATAATTCTGGTGCTACTTACTTCATAATGACAAAATATGTGTTTTTAAGTTAATGAGACCGTGGAAAAAATAGTATATACCATTCGGGAGAGATACTATTTTGTCCTCGGTGCATTGTAGCCCTCGGGCTTCAAATTGCACCTCTGCCAAAATGACGCATTTCTCTTCCTTATAGTATAATGTACTATTATAGATAATGAAACAAAAAAGAAAGTATTATAAATACGTAAATTTATTACTTGTTTCTAGTGTATTACCATTTTATGAATGTTTAGATTAATAGAGATATGTCAAAAACTGCTGAATTTTCGAAGTTTAATTATAGGAAATAATTATCCTAAAATTGATGTGGAAAAAAACTGCCCTCACGATTTAAATTACCATTTAATACTCCAAAAATTCAAGCAATTGTTCTTCATCAATGGCGGTAACGATATGAATTGTGTTCGGCATGAATCGTCCCAAAAGACTTTAAACCGAGGCGGCTGTGGTGGGTGGGTACTTAAAGGGAGTTAAAAATTGAATCACGTTGATTGTTGAGAGCGACCGGAATCCATTACGCTGCTATTAGGTTGCAAACGTTCAAAGAAGCGCTAATGTCTCGTAATGGCGCACATTGTCCTTCAATACTTCAATCATTCCCTCTGCGAAATAAGCTCTTTACGTTCTTCGCCACTTCTGCCGTTCCTCTGTGAGCCAGATTTAGATCTGGCTGGAACGATTTAAATGCGATACAGATTTGAATGCGCTCGACCTAAATAATCGCCGATTTTGAATTGGTTGAAATGATTGAGTTTTATTTTAAGGAACAGTTCGTCTGCAAAAGTTGATATTCGGATACCTACTCAAATAGTTACTGTTGTTTTAACATTGAAAAAGTTTAAGAAACCGGTATTGTAACACTCCTTTAGTAGAGGTGAAAAATCCACAAATAATAATAATAATAATAATAATATAGTTTATTTTTTCACCAATACACATAAAAATATTAGAAATTACATAAAAAGGAAAAAAACATTACAGAAAAATACATGGAAAGGGTAAAAATAAACAGAGAATAGATCTCATCTGCCACTCAATAGCAATAGCCAAGTATAGCGAATAAGACCTAAAACCCACAAAGGCGAACCTTGTGCGTGGGTAATATTAACATTTAATTACAATTTTACTCAAAATACAATATAAATACAATGTACGCACCTAAACATTAACACTAATACAACAAATGAGTTACACATACATGCAAACATACAGGCTGTATCATATAAGAGGGCCACTCCCATGTATCTCGCTTAATATGCGAGACACGTCAAAAATCTTTAATTGTTTTTTGTTGCATTTTTAGAGGCCTTTATGCTCGTAAATTTAAGATCCATGGCCAACTTTATGAGTAATAACAAAAAAACCTGTAAAGTGTCCAAACTTTAAGGCTGTCTAACTTTTTTATTTTAAGAGGTAGAGAAAATTTATTGATAATAAATTTTTATTGCAAAATTGATACCTTCCACCTGATATAAACAGATTTTTTAAATATCGTATGTGGTTTGCTGCGCCCTCTAGGCGGATAAAAAAATTTTTTTAGTGAAGCAGGCACTGGTCACAAAAAATTGCCTGTTTTTTCGTCTTTCATGCAATATCCTATATGTTGCCCTTATCTTGTGTATTTATTGCATTTTTTTCAATTTTAGTTAAAAAAAATGTACCTAAATATTTTCGTGTTGCTCAAGATAATGTAGAACCTGTTTTAAAGACGCCAATTGCAAAAAAATAATAAACAGAATGTACTTTTTTATGCAAAATACAGATTTTCTTATAATATTATTTTATTTGTTTTCACATTAGAATCAATTGGGTCTTTAAAATTATTTTGACACAGACAATGTAATAAAATAATATTATAAGAAAATCTGTATTTTGCATAAAAAAAAGGTTTTATTAGTAGATATTTTTTCTGTCAATTATCTGATATATTTTATTTCTAGGTGTTAGCACTATCCAATCTCTTAGACGCTTTTTAAAAATCTTAACAGAAAAATTATTTTTTATAGCAGGAGGGATTTCAGCGTATATTACAGGACTCAGGTAAGTGAAACATCTTTGGCCAATATTTTTTTCAATTTTTAGAATGCTGGTAGTTTTTTGCCTAAATCTTGTGTCATGATTATGTTCAATGTGAGGCATAATATTTATATATTTAAAATGTGTTATAGATATAGTTCGCAGGAATAGTTGTCTTATGTCAAATATTTTTTATTCTTTGAACAAAGCTTCAGCATATGTGTATGGTTTATCAAACATTATTTTTAGTAACCACTTTTGAGTTATTTTTAATGTTTTGAGGTAGTTGTTATGAACACCTCCCCAAATTAGTAGACCATAAGTTATATGAGTTTGCACTAAGGCGTAATATAATACTCGCAAATATTCTAATTCAAATATATTTGTATATAACTTAAATTTACCTATAAAAGATCTTATTTTTTTACTACATAGTCTATTTGGTGGTTCCATCGAAAATGATTGTCAATTATTATGCTCAAATATTTGATTTTATTTTGTTTTAAGATGGTTACATTTTTATCATTTAACTTAATGTTTAATTCATTATACTGTGGTAAAGAATTTTGATATGAGCAGAAAGGCACAAAGAATGTTTTGTCAAAGTTAATAGTTAACAATTTGGCATTAAAATAGTTAATAACTATTCTGAAATCTTTTTCAACTCTATTCTTTAGATGCTGCCAGTTACTGTCTTTGTAAAATAATACAGTGTAGTTAGCGAAACTGGTCCTGAAATGTTTAGATTAAATAGATCGTTAATATAGATATTAAATAAGAGGGGCCCCAGCACAGTTCCCTGAGGTATGCCGTAAGAGACTATTTGTTCAGAACTTCGAACATTGCCTATTTTGACACATTGTGTTCTATTTTGGAGGTAACTTTTCATTAGGTTAAGTGCAACTCCACAGATTCCAACATTTTCTAATATATTCAATAATTTACTATGGCTGACAGTATCAAAGGCTTCCGCCAAGTCAACGAGGATGCATAGCGATGCGGCACCTTCATCCATTGCCTTGTATACATCAGTAATAACATTTGCCATTGCATCTTCCGCGGACTTGGCCTCTCTAAAACCGAACTGTTTGTCTGATAACACGTGATGTTTATCTAAAAAACTCGTTAAGCGTGTTTTCAATACTTTCTCAAAAATTTTAAATAGAGTATTTAATACAGAAATAGGTCTGTAATTTGTGACTAGATTTATCACCTTTTTTGTAAATAGGATTTATTATTTATTGCCTTTTTAAAGATATTTGGGAATATGCCAATGTGCATTGAAGTATTTATAATATATGTTAACGGTTGAGAAATATATTCTGATATGTATTTTAGACTTTCGGATCTTATGTTATCAGTGCCGGGAGATTTTTTTGACTTTAATGATTTAATTAACTGTCGGATTTCATCTTCATTGGCTTCATAAAAATATGTTGAATTTGATAGGCGCTTTTCGGTTAATGATAAATTATTATTTCCTGTAATTTTGCCAGCCATAATTTGCCCTATACTGCTGTAATGTTGACAGAACGTCTCAGCTATTTTATTATGATCAGTTATTGATTCACCTGATTCCGTCTTTATTGTTTTTATTACAGTAAAATCGCTTTGTCCATTAATTTTTTTGACACAGTGCCATAAATTTTTCGGGCAGTAAATAAATAAATACAAACAATATCTGAAAAACTACTGCCTAATATCGATGCAGAATCATTGTTAAATGTCACAGAACACTGTTTGCGGTAACTGATTGTAATTTCTTCCTTAAACTTGATGATCCTGTATATCTCTGTTGGAGAGTGAGATAAAAGGTTGATCAAATGTTGATTTACATTTTCTACTTGAAATTCTGTAAGCAATCTATTCCTGAAAATTAACTATTTTAATAATAATTGCGATTAAGCTAAACTTACCTTGGTCCACTTGTGGCTAATAAAAAAGTTACAGGGCGTTAAATTTCAAATTTTGAATTGGAAATTCTTAAAATTCTTAGTTTTCAAAGGATTCTTTTGAAAATTTGGGTTAGGGGATTTTTTGGGAAGAAAAACGTATCCGTACTTAATTTTACAGTAGACGCTAGAGGGCGCTACGAAATGTACTCTTGGTTGATAAAAACTGGTTATAACTTTTTTATCAGTGTGTGTACGAAAGTTTTAATAGAAAAATATTGTTCTCCTATCCATTTTTCACAAATAAGGTATACTTGTTATATGTCGATAAATTTAACCGTTTTCGATTTATTTCTTGTTTTTCTATTGGATGCAATAAAATAAAATAAAATAAAAGTTTGTAGTTACTTACGTAAAAAACTAAAGATTATACATATAATAGTTATTTATGCAACAAGTACAAAAAGTAAGTATTTATTTAGTGTTGTCCTACTCGGCCTGACATGACGGGCCTCGTTAGAGAATTTCACGTCGTGTGCAATAAACACTTTTTGTACGAATTGAATATAATATTTTTTCTACGTTCATGCAAAAACCAAAAAGTGTTTTATTTAGATGACACTAAGTCTAGGAAAATAGACGTCGATTTGAACGTTTATGTTTGTCATGATGACAAAACGCTGTAGTAGAATGACAGATGAATGCAATAACCACTTTCTCCACTAAATATAGTTCAATAAAGTTTTGTTTGTTGCATAAACGTGATAATAAACAACTTACTAGACTAGACTAGAGATAGATGTTGATTTGGGTATTACTATGACGACATATCTTACTTGTTCATAGCATATCACAAATATTACGAGACGTGCCAATAGATCTGTTTACCTGCTTACCAAAGTATTTCCAAATGTTTCCTTGGGAGCATTCGTAAAACTATATTCAACGTGCACATGCTGGAATCTGTTCAACGCTATGCTACTCGTTGTCTCTATAGTCGTATAAGACCATCATATGAAGAACGATTGGAGTTGTCTAATCTTCATAGTTTTCAAGATCGAAAAACTCGAGATCTTATTTTGACAAATCGTTTGCTGCGTGGAATGATCTCACCTCTTGATAATATTTTAGTGCTAAATTATGATCAACGTCTTCGAGGACATCAGTATTAATTAAAAAAAGAACACTTTAGAACATCTATGCGTCATCATTTTATTTCATATCGAGTATTTAGTGTTTGGAATAGTTTGTCGGAAAGTATAGTGAGTGCTCCATCTTTCAAAAGCAGATTGGACAGCTGGTTCAAAGAGAACTAATATACCTATATGCTCGTATATATATAATTTTTTCTCTTTGTTATTCTTGTAATCTTTATATGGTTAATTAAGTTTCATGTTTATATTTTAATGTTTTAGTATTTAGTATTTAATTTTTCAAGAGGTTACTATTGTTTTCTATTTTACACTAGTCATAGTAAAGTCGGCATATATGGAATACCCATCCATTAGGGCGCTATGAATAGAACACCAAGGTGTTGAGTACTACAATATTTTAAGAAAAAATGCTTTATAGTGTCTTCTAATGGTATTACTTAATATACAGGAATCAAAATTATTTTAAATATTTTTTTTTAAGATAATAAAAAAAGTGAATTTTTTTAGGATGATTAAATATGGAGGTTAATATGGAATAGTGTGGTAGGATAATATGGAATTGAGCGAAAATACGAAATACTTTTTATTAATAAAGTATTTGTTAATATTTTAATACAAACAAAATATACATTCCGCATCATTAGTGTCTAGCTTTGTAATATAATAACTTAATGGAAGGTCATCATCAGATGAATCATCAAATTCAAGGTTATTTTCAGATTCAGAAGAGCTAGAAGAAACCTGTCTTCTGGATTCTGCTTTTTTTATTTTCAATCCACTACGTCCAGCTTCATCGGTAATTTTTCGATTAACTTTTTCTCGTGAACTATTATTAATTGATTGTTCAAGTTCTTCCTTGTTCGGTGTCGATGTAATGATTTTAAAGGCAAAAGACGAAAAACTGTAGTTCTTGGAACATTAAATCATTTTGATGCGGTTAAATAGTCCAAACTTCTGCTTCTCACTGCTTCTATAGTTTTCTGCATATCGGTAAAACACCACTGTTTTTTTTTGGCAAAAGCATAATTACATTTCTAAAAACATCGGGTAATATGGGATTATGCCAATAAGGCAGATAATATGGAGTATTCCATATTAGCCGCCATAGTAAACGTAAACAAATACCACTACAAAAATTTTTTGTATAAAATTATTGGGCTAAATTGTCAATAGCTAATCTAAATTATATTATAGCAAACTCACCTTGTAATAAAAGCAAATTCTTTACAACAAATTCAAACAAAATACGTTCTTCAGTAATGCTGCGCAGAAACATTAAATACAGTAAAATCACAAACTCACGTTTTGCAGCCATATGCAGTTTTACCTAATGGGTATACTTACAGTAGTGATCCGCAATACCGATGGTCATACTAATATTGCCATTATCCAACAGATGGAACATTTTGTTTAAAAAATAACGGATATTCCATATTACCCGGTATATTTCATATATGCCGACTTTATTCTACATTTTATGTGTATTTTCTTACCTTTTAATATGTGCTAACAGGATTATCCTCTACCCATTTTGTTTTATAATAATAATATTTAATGTAACATAGAGATAGTTTTGAGTTAATTTCAGAGAAGCCAAGACTTTGTAAAACCATATTAACTGCCGAACGCCTTAGCTAGGTCTACGAATAAAGATTTTAACGATGACGCCGTCATCGGGTACCGTTAAAAGTTGAAAATTGTTTTGCATCCTGGCAGAACTACTTAGTTCTTCGGCGTTTTCTGCAATATTTTCCAGTAGCAGGGGAATAAATAGTCGCCTCGCAGGAAGTTCCTTTGAAATAAATTGGCACACAATTGATTCATTGTGTTACATTCGCTGTGATTTCGAGTTGTTCTGTGTTTCTCAATAGGTATAATGGGCTATGTAATCGGCTCATTGCGCTCTAAGTGTCTGAAAGACCAAGTAAAGAAGTGATTGTGGGGAAATGGCTCGGAATGGCGCGAGGAAGGAAGCCGTTCGATCTGAGCTCGAGCGGAGAGAGAGAGAATTGCGGCTGTCATCGCGCGAGACGCTCCACACGCTTTGTGTCCGCAATTAACACCATTAACGTTTCCCCTCCGCCGCATGTCGCTTTGTCGAGCTACACTGCCTCGTTAAACTGAAACAGATGGAGCTTCTTTTCGACTTCGCTACTGGAAATGTTTTCAACTGGAAGAAAACTTCACATATTTTTATTTTTCTACAGGATAATAATACGCCGCACCTACGCCGCATAAGTCCTTAGAGAACAAAAAATAAAGTTCGTTAGCTTATGTCCTATGTCGTTTTCAAATTATAAGAGTTAAAAAAATGTTTCGAGGACCCAAATTTTACAATAATATCTATAAAAATATATACAGATTCAGAAGTTCTCTAAAAAAAAATGTTTTAAATGAATAGGAGACTTACAAATACAATTTTGTAAAAATAATATCAAAATGAGTAGTTCAAATATGATTTAAAAATATACTTCCGCACGCCACTGGAAACTGGTCCACTGTAAAACCAGATGAGGCGTATAATTGGCACTCGGACCAAAAATTGAAAGAAATTTCCAAGAAAAGAAATAATAGTTATTTATGCAACAAGTACAAAAAGTACGCGACGTGAAATTGTTCAAAAAGGCCGTCAGGCCGAGTAGGACAACACGTCGAGTGCAATAAGTGCTTTTTGTACGAGTTGTATACATCATTTTTTCTACGTTCATGCAAAAACCAAAAAATTATATTTAGATGACACTAAATCTAGGAAAATGTGACGTCGATTTCAACGTTTATGTTTGTCATGATGACAAAACGCTGTAGTAAAATGACAGATGATTGCAATAAATATTTTATTGCACTAGTGCAATGAAGAACCACATTTTCCATTAAATATAGTTCAATAAAGTTTTGTTTTCTGCATTACCGTAGAAAAATTGCATTTTAATAGAAATAGAATTGATTTGAGGTTTTAATTAGTAAAATAGTTTGACATACCTGATGTTAAAACAAAATTTTAGACCCGTCTTACCCAATTTCTACGAACTAACACCAACGTTTCTGCGGAAATAGTAGCGGCCATGGTACCGGTCCTCTTCGTCCAATCCCTTGGTATTAATGCTTGGACACGCTATACATGGTACAGATATAATAATTGAGCCTGAGTGTATGCTACGCCATACTGTTGCAAGTGGTTGCAATTTGCAATACGCCTGAACCTCCATCTCTTCCACGCCGAAAGTATTCCATATACTTACTAGATATCCTGTATTTGCATCCCTTTTGGTTTTTTGGGGGCCACTTATGGCACATATCCATACTTCTTTTAAATAGCAGAACTTTTTTGCGCTTAATAGTAAGATGGATATATTATCCATCTTACTATTGAAACAATCGATTCTCCTGCCTTTCTTATATGAAAAATGTATACTATGTTGTCGTTTTGGAGTAACCATTTTCGAAATAATCCTATTTGAAATATTCAGTTTGATGAAACCGTTATCTTTAGATATTCAGCAACTGTTTCATCAAAAAACAAAGATTTCATCAAAGCAGGCCGATCTTCTTGAAATTTTTCACATTACCATCGCATTCTGAATAACTTTTTTCAAAAATTTTTATCTCAGACTATCAAAATAATTTTACTAATTTTTGACATTTGTCAAATGTTTCATTTTTCAAAATCAGTAATTCCGTTGCTATGACTTGTTTTTTTTTAATGGCACCTCACTATTTTCTGTCATTCAGAATCAACCCATTGTTTTGCGTATATAGGTACATTATTATAATATGTGTATTGGTATTATAAAATTTTTGAAAAAATCTAACATTTTAGTAAAAATTAAAAAATCCGAACTCAAGAGCTTTGCCGGAGAGGAAGGTGTGTGGTAAAAATTTTGACACTTTTGCATGTAAGTCATACCAGAAAAATGCACCTACTGTTTGAGTGCTTTCATTGAAAAAATGACTCGATTGAGAAATACAATAAAAATAATTTAAATTTTTATATTAGTCGCGGATACAGCAATTGCAAAAAGATACAAGTTGAAGCCTGCAATTTTTCCCTATCTCTACCGAACCATTTTTCACACAAAAATTACTCTTTTTGGCACAACTCTTAAATTCGGATTTCTTCATTTTTACTGAAATGTTAGTTTTTTTCAAAAAATTTTGTAATGCCACCCTATATACACAACTTATTCAAACAAATTTGAGAATAGATGAAAAAAGGAATCCATATTGTAAAAAAATGTTGAAAAATCCTTGAGAAAAAAATTAGACAAAGTATACTACTGACTTTCTGATTTCTTCTAATAAACATTATCAAAAATCTTGTTTTAATTAATGCATTTTTTCTTGAAAACCTTAAAAATTTTTTAAAATTCAACAAGAGAAAAATGTTTTAAATAAAATTCTGCGCAGGATAGTATTATTCTTTTTAAATTAAATAAATGGAAAAAGTTTTGTACCTTGCATTTTCAATTTACTTGAACTCATAGTCAAAGACCAATAATAAACCTAAATCATGTACCAAATTTAGTTAATCCAAGTTAAAGTAAATCAGAGATATCACTTTTTTTTTCGAAATAATTGGCCCCACTTTGAAGGCCTGTAACTACGCCTGTGTGCAACTTCGTATGCAAGTATGTTTGGTTAAATTGCTATATTTTGAGACCCCGTGGATGCACCTGCACTGTATCGGTTCTTATGCGGAACACTCTGTATACATTGGAACCATTTTATAGTCTAAGCATAATTTATTTGCCAATTCATATAATTTTTAGGAAAAAAATATATTTCAATATTGTGAGAATGTAACGTGGACTCAAAAAAATTTAACATATATTATAAACTTGTAAATTTGCTTTTAGAGCATATAAAAAAACAAATTTTAGCATTTTATAAATAAGAATATCAGGTCAATTTAGACAAAATAGTATCAATCCACTAGACCGTTAGATAAAATTACCAATAATCAGAGATAAATAAATGTTAACACTAATAAAAAAACATTCGTATATATTTATTTTTATAAGTAACAATAAAACTGTGCATTTCAATAAATAATTAGTTACAGTCTATTATCTATTCTAGAATAAGCATTGTTAGCAAATATATAATATGTATAAAAATGCCCTTATTTCATAAAATATTTGTAGTAAACACCATAAAAAATAAACTACTAGTCATAAAATTCTAACACGCACTAATTAAATATTACAGCATACAGGTAGAAAAACATTTATAAAAAATGAGACATCCAATAATGCCTAAAACTAAACTAATTTACAAAAATAATTAAACATAAAAAATAACTATAAACAGTAATATCATTTTACTCAAGTAATATATCATACATGGGATGTGATATCTTATGCTATGTTTCTTGGAAAATATATATGTAATATAATAACTGAAACTATTCTCTTAAAGATTCATATAGGAAAGGTTACAGATTTAAATAAAATAAACATTCCCTTAAAATTATAACTGTTGAGTAACAGAGATCTAACTTTTTACATCTGGAAACTAAAAAGTATATCAGACTTCAAATATCGAAAAAAAATTGAAACACTACATTTAAAAAATGCATATATTCAGTCCAGATACACTAGGTATGTCAACCCTACGCAAAATTCTATACAAAGCCAGATATAAAAAATGTCTACTTGCCAACATAGGAAAAGGAGGTAAAACTTTAACAAATATAAAAACTGGACGTATTTTTTAAAAATTTTGTCATCTTTATATCCAACAAAGTCAATTGTTATTGATTTCATCAAAGATTGAAAAGACAAAGATGTTAAATAACTAGGTAGTTATATTAATGTTGTTATTTTAAGGACAAGTATTATACATATTGTACACTGTATTATATTTTAACTTAAAACCACTCGATTTGATCGGTAGTATATGGAGAAAAGAATTTTTTTTAGTGTATGTACATACTGCCTATAAAAGTGAAAAAGGCACAGCAATGCAGCTAATATAATTCTTGAGATGAGTAGGTATCTTTGGATAAAAGCAATTTTTGTCCTATCCATAATAATGCCCTTTTATTTTTAAGCACGCCCGCTTTCTTAACATCAACAGTTGATGATTTTATTATTAGATGTCTCAATTTGACAAAGTGGAAGGATATATGTACTTTATAACGCAAAATTACAACTGGTCATGCAACAGCAATTGTACAAGTGTTGATCTAATAAAATCCGTAGAAAATTTCATCATACTATTATCTGTTGTGGTTTTGTGTGGATCCAAATTGCATCTAACGTATTTATGTATAGAGGCATGCGCTTTATCTACAGCATTAGTAGAAATAACATTAGAACTTTGCGTATTTCTCCTTATATACCGTACCACATTATAGCTGAAATCATTAGCGACTTCAAAATTTTGCAGAGCTATAGGTTTATTCATATTTAAATTATTTATGCAAAATTTTTGTACTGGCAAACTCAGCCTGTGAAAATCTTCTCCGAAATCTTTAATTAATGACTCGAAGCTAAGGGAATTGGTGGGGACAATATACTCATTTATTTCTAAGGTGACGACATACTTGCTTTGACCAAACGCTCTTAATAGACAGTCGTTTTCAATAATAGATCTTACCAGAGAACTATCACTTTTAGGATAATTCCAAGGCAGAAAACTAGCTTGGATAGCCAGCCTATTCGATAAATTTATTATTAGTTTTGATAGTCGATAAGGAATATCTCTATCATAAAATATATAGGATTCTATTCCAATAAGTTTATGGTAACTTAAAAACTCTATAAATCTCTTTTTACTAAAAACAGAGGGAGATATACAAATTGTAGCATTTACATTTAACTTATGATCAAGAGTGTTGGTTAATAATATTTTCTTCATATCACTATCTCTCTTTACCTTATAACTAAATGATACTGCAAATGGCACATTCTCAATGTTCGGCAAAGAGCAAAAGTAAAAATATGAGGTCAACACGGTGTTTTCATCATTACCAATCTTAGAAAACTTAAATTTTCCTGGTACAGCTTTCTTCTTCTCTTCAAACCAAAGAAAACAATTTCTAGGAATACTTTTTATATCGCTTTGTAACGCAATAGCTTTGACTTCGATTTTTCCAACAAGAAATGCAGAATAGATATACCCATTATCACTTTCCTGCCAAAGCGGTTGTGGGCCCCAATCATGTTGATTCAAAATATTATCACTTTTTTGTAGATCAGAAAAATTACATGGCTGGCCAAAAAAATTAAAAACTTCTAACACATAATGTAACCTATTATATTCGTGTCTATAAATTAAAAACAGTGTTAAACTAATTGCAGACACAATTAACAGAAGTAACTGATGGTATTTCTTCATGTTTTTAATCAAATTTTCACATTTCAAATTTCAAAGGTTAAGTTAAATGTCAACATAGGATATGTACAGGCTACGTTCCATATAGTTCCACGGTGAAAGTCACCGAGGGTATGTTCAGCATTTTCAAAATAATTACTATACCGAAACATGTTTTGTGACCGAAACTATAATTTCCCTATTAACATCACATAATTCGAATTTTATCTGCCTAACAATATTTTCTTATATACCAATAAGTGCCTAATTATTAATACTAGCACACTATTATTGACATATTATTAATCATCAGCTAATATTTCTTCTATGTCAGAACTGCAGGGCAAATATTTTACCATAATCAGTTATTTTTATTTTTAATTTGGTCTTGACAAACGATTTTATACGGACTGTGGGACGGTGATCTTGGTCTACTACTTACTAATTAGGCCTATAGCCCATAGACCTTATAAGGTCTATGCTATCGTCGTGTACCAGTTCTACCACTACCAGATAATTTACTATTTAGTGAAAAAAAGCCTTTATTTCTTTATTTACGTTTAGGAGATTTGGATTCCGATAAATAATGTGATAAGAGTTGAAAAAATGGGAGGTTAAAGATGTTAAATACTTTATCTTTTCTTGTATTGTTTGTGTATCGTTAATTCAGTAATTATAGCACAGATTTGTGTGATATCCTTCCCAAGCTTATTTAAATTATCTTATGAATCTGCGACTATGAGTTATGTTAGCGATTTAAGTCAATCTCAAGAGTATTTAAGTTTCCGCAGTAGTGTTCCCCTTAGAAGAATAGTAGTTGATTCTGATAACAGCAAAGTATGTAATGGTAAGGTAAATATGAAAAATTTAGAATGCAATTTTTAGGGTTGGCGATTATATGACTGTGGCCCTAAAAAAGTGAGATGTCCCTTAATTTGTCTTCCTCCTGTTTCTGGTACTGCCGATATATTTTTCAAACAAGCCCTAACGCTGTCAGCCAAGGGTGTTAGGGTTATTTCAGCCGAAGCACCGGTCTACTGGAATGTAAGAGAATGGTGTGAAGGCTTCAAAAAACTTTTAGATTATTTAGAATTAGATAAAGTTCATATATTTGGATCCTCGCTAGGTAAAATAATTCAATAGTGTATATATTTGGTTAACTAATTTCTATATTTTCTAGGTGGATATCTTGCCCAGAAATTTGCTGAATATACAGTCAATTGCCCTAGAGTTGCCTCGTTAATATTGTGCAATACTTTCACTGACACTTCGGTGTTCAACAATCACGATTCTGCCGCAATATTCTGGATTTTACCTGCTCTAGTTTTAAAAAGGATGCTGATGGGAAATTTCGTGTCGGATAAAGTTGATCCGGAAATGGTCGAAGCAGTTGATTTCATGGTTGAAAGAGTAAGAAGTAATAAATACCTTGTTTAGTTCATAATACATTAAAAATTTTCAGTTGGAAAGCCTTCCACAGACTGAGTTAGCTAGCAGACTAACACTTAACTGCCTTAGGGGGTACGTTGAAGCTCACAAGCTTTCCAATCTTCCCATTACCATAATAGACGTTTATGATGAGAGTGCGTTGTCTTCTGCTGTCCGCGAAGAGCTTTATAAGTGTTACCCAAGTGCCAAATTAGCTCACCTTAAGTCGGGGGGAAATTTTCCATACCTAAGTCGATGTGGGGAGGTTAATCTTCATTTGCAGGTAAGTGTTAAAATTTTCAATAGAGAATAATAATAATTAGTCGCCGTAAGGTTGTATTAAACCTGTTTTACATCTACCAATTTTTGATTTAATAAATTGACCAAGTAATACCAAAATTGCGGCCCATTTTGGTCATTTTTACTGGCATTTAGGATTTACAATAGTGACATATTTATTTTAAATGTTTAATAATACTTTCTGATATTTGTTTTGCTGGATTTAGATTATATAAAAAAAAAACCAATTATAATTGTCGGTATGACTAAGTACAAAAATTTTAACCATGTGCTCAGGGGGGCCTAAAAGACAATAAAAAAAAATGTTCAAGAATTTTAGCTTGATATTTAAAAAATGGGGCAAAACCCCATTTTCCTACGGAAAAGACGGCGCCTATTAGATAATGCTTACATTTGTCAACAATGTTAACTACCATGCGGTCGTTTTTTTTCCATCGTTTCTAAATGCAGAAACAACAAAAATTAACATTCTTACTATACTCGCGACAAGAATTCAGACGACTTACGTCATACGAACAAATAAATAATTCATTATATTTTCATCAAAATATTTAAGAAACTGCAACTGATAGTAATACAACTATATACTATACTAAAAGTTTACATTATATATTGCACTAAATTGCAAAAAATAATTGTTTTCAATACGATCAAATATCGAAAATTACGTTGACAATAAAAACAAATGTCTGTCAGCCGTGATGTAAGACGTCTGAATTCTTGACGCGAGTATAGTAATAATACCTAATAGGTAGGTAACAGATAATACAGTTAGTTGCAATATTTTGCATTCGTTTTTCATTATTTAGTTACAAACTAGCAAACTTTCATTTTCATTACAACCACTCACTACTGATAAAACACACCCGAAGGTACAGTTACATAAAATCCCTATTTATTATAAGAAAATCGAATAAAAGGAATAGGTAGATACTAAGAGATAATAGAAAACTTTTAATGCAGGCAGTCTTGTCCCATAACCTAGAAAAACAAACCGGCAAACTATATTCTGTGAAAATATCTGTACCCGACACAAATTCCTTTATTTAATAACTATAAAACGTTTAAAATTAAAATAAGGCACGAAAAACTGAAAAAAAAATAAAAACTGATTATAAATTTAAAAACAGTCAGCAGCATAATTAACAAACTAAAATGGTAAGTGAGCTTCAGTCAATCTCATTTAGATATTTCTCAGTTGCTGAAGCGTTCGATTTGACAACAACTGAGGAAAAATAACTGAGGATTTTACTTCCCCTCTTACCGATGTTGAGTGACCCCGAAATGTACATCACTTCTAGGGATTATTTGCTCACTACAGTATTTTGAGGTTATGTCTGTATTTTCTGTTTTTAGTACTTTTAAATTTTAACAACGTGCCATTTTAAATAATCAGAAATAAATCAGGGTGGATTTTGAATTATGAGGATGGGCAAGTATTGGTGAGAGATGTAGGTAAATATCGTGATGTGATGAATCATTTTCTATTCTTTATTTTTTAATCATAAACAAAGTTACAATCTGCAAAAGCGTATGGTAAGGACGTTCAAATAATAATAAATAAAAACAAATATTTGAGGTTAGTAACTTAGTGTATTTGCCTCACTTATGCCGTTCTTTTTGATTCTACAACTTCGTTTATAACGATGAGGTGAATTACATCACCTCAGTTTTTTTCTCCTCAGATGATTGGTAAATCGAACGCAACTAATATATGTTAGTTATTCAACCAATCAAACTTGGAAATGAAAATTCTAGATGGTGATATTCTTTTAAAATCCAAATCACCTTTTTTCATAGTATAAATAAGAATGACATGAATTTTAAAAGAGTTTAATAATCTAGTATACTTTAATTGTTCAGCAAATTCATTTTCCTTTTAGATTTCTTTAAACTGCCAGTAAATAATGATTTATACAAATAAAAAATATATGAGAAATTGATTTTTGTTAAAAGAAATGTTCTACAGCTACTAGTTTAAGTTATACAAGCAACATTCAACTATTTTTTTTTTCTTATGGACGCCATATTGAATTTTGACAGTCACACACAAACACGTTAATATATCACTACTATTTTATTTGAAGAATAACTCATAAAATTTAAAAAATACAATAATTTAAACAAAAAATCAAGTTATTCTTGACATAAAACAAACTTAAAATTTCTAGTACCTACCCAATTGTGTTACAATCGAGAATTTTTGTCATCAGTTTTAAGTTTATTATAGTTTATTTTTATTATTATTCTAAAAGTTGGTAGTCCTAAACTTGAATAAATTGGCCAATTATAGCGAACAAATGTGATGAATCGTGACAATTTATTAGGTCAAAATTGGCAAACGTAAAACGGGTCTTATTCAACAGTTATTTTATTTTTCAGATTCATCTGAGACAATTTGATGGCACAAATCTCTCTGCCTCAGATCGCCCCTTAATAAATCGGAGTTAAAGCAGTGATGAATTAAATATTTTAGAATCTATTTACATATTTTATATATTTATATAATTCCTTTTTATATTTTAAAAGCTAAGAGCCAATCATTAGAGTTAAGTGACAGAAAAGTTTACAGTGTAGATACAAATGAAAAGTTGTTGAACTAATATACATCCAAACTCATAAATAAAAGTAAAATAAATTACAATAAAATAATAGTTACATATTTGCACTGGTTAATTTTGAAATGAAGACAGGGTGTATACCGGCCTCAAAAATTAGAAAAACCGGAATCCTATTTTTTTATAATTTATTAACTTGCCTACATGTTTCTTTTTAATTAGATATACTCATGATAAATGAAATTGTTTTTATTTCTAAAATAAATTTGTTAAATCATTTGATGAGAAACATTATTGATTTTGTATAGATTTAGTGCAAAGGTACTTAACATACAATTTTTGAAAAAAAATAAAAGAAAGTGGAAAAACTTACTTTGGATTTATTTCAATATTGATTTTGTTTCAATACAATATTGAAATTCAGTTGAAATAAAAAATTTATGAAATGGTAACTAAAAAATGGAAGCTATAGGGTTTCTGTTATTGCCACCTGGACAATTTGTGAATATGCTTGGAAATGGAATTTCAGAATTTGGTATACTCCCTGAAATGAAGTTATTTCGCAAGCTTATTTATTATGAAATAAATGTTTTCTATTGCGTATTGTCACTGTATTATTTCTTCATCTGCATTAGTACAGTCGTGGACCTAAAACAGTTTAAGTGAGACACTTTTTATCATCCACAGCTGTACTAAATTATGTAGATTTTTGTTTATTTCCTGTTGAATTGATTTCAATTTAAAAATACAAGTTCATTTGACTTTCACTAAAGGTATATAGAGAACCAAGTAAGATATACATATATATTTGAAAATTGATAAACAGGGTATTTTGGATATGGATGTTTTAAAGATAATATTTTTAACTTACGGCAAGTTTTACAAATACCGGAATGAATCAACTTTCTTATTGCAAATGGAACACATATTATATTTTTGCATTTTTGGAAAGAGTAAGAAATTTTGAGTTGAAAACATGTACCTAAACCCAACCGTTTTCAGGTTTTTCGACATTAAAAAAATATTTTCTTTAAAATACCTGTATGTGAGATACCCTGTATAGAATTTTTCAAATATATAGTTCACTTGGTTCTCTATACAAGGTGATTCATTAATAATGGGCCAGAGCTTAATAGCAGGTTGCTGACTTCAAAATATGCCTTATCCAAATGTTACTCCTTTTTTGACACTCTACAGGGTATCAGTTAAAATTTTATTTTTAATATTTATAAATAACATTTGCATACCTTTTCGGAGTTCAGAGTTTTTTTGGAGGTGAGAAATTCAAATTTTCTTTTTATTTTGACGTCACTAATAGAGGGAGTCACTTATAGCACATCATGCTTGTTTTAAATGATGGAACTCTTTTACGGTTTAGTGTATTCATCTGACTATTAAAAAAATCGATTTTCCTACCTTTTTTATCTGAAAAAATTAGCCCTTATTGATATGAGGAGTAACTATTTTTAAAACATCCCTATTTGAAGTATTCAGTGCACTGAGCAGAACGCTGATGTGCAAAATTTCAACAAGAGTAGCTTGCTCTGATGAAATCTTTGTGCTTTAGTGAAACAAATGTTGAAGATAAGGGTTTTATCAAATCTTGCCTTGCACATGACAATCCAGAATAACTATTTCAAGTAATATTTTGCTGTATTTTCAGTGGAAAAGGCACTTTAGCTAAAGCCAAAATAGTTTTTACTCGTTGCACTGAATGCTTCAAATAGGATTCTTTCTAAAACGGTTTCTCCTAACACTAAGCCTCAAAAAAGTTCTTCCATTTAAACAAGCATGATGTGCCATAAGTGGCGGCCTCTGCTAGTGACATCAAAATTAGACACAAATTTGAATTTCTCGCCCCCAAATAACCACGATCCAAAATGTATGCATATTGGGATTTTTTAAAAATCCAAAATAAAATTTTAACTTTAACACCCTGTAGATCGAAAAGAAGTAACACTCCGATAAGGAATTTTTGGGTTAATAACTCTAATTTGAAGTCAGCTGTTCAATTATTATTGAATCACCCTGTATATCTTTAGTCTAAAGATGTCGTAAATGACCCTGATAAACTTTTATGTGGAAATGAAGGAATTGCATGATTAGAGTTTTTATAGATCTGACTTTTGTTGTAAAAAAATCACACACTAATCTAATCACAAATGGCTACAATTTAGTTTGATGCATTATATAAAATGAGCTTGCCAAATACTTCCTAAAATGTTTTATTTTCTTAAAAATGTTGCATGCAATTCGATATTTTTCTTGTGTTAAGGCCTCTTTATATTTAGGCAATCTAAAATGCAATGCAATGAAAACTATTTTGCAGCAAAATCTTTCATGCAATATTGTAAGGTATCATTTGTTTTACATTTATGCAATATATTGCCCATTGCCAAATTAGTAATATGAAAATGATTTCGATCTGCTTCTGCAAAACCATCAAAACATACTAGTGTTGTGTACTGTGGTGTGAAGTTTCATAGAGTTTTAATGGATGAAATAAAAAAAAAATTATTATGATTAATTGAGGTTAATTCACTTTTTACTTAGTTCCTTTTGTGTAGGGTGGCAAAACTGAATATTACCAGAAAACTAACCAGAATTTCACGTGCAGTGCAATCAAGTTAGAGCAGACTCTATATTCGAGCAATGGACTGAAAATTGCGTCGGTCATTAATTTTAACTTTAATGCGCATACGCGCATGCAATATTTCTTTGCATGCAATAAGAATTGCATAAATGTAAAGCGGTCTTTACAAGCAGGTTAATAAAATGCTTCATCTCATCAGTCTCATTTATCAGTCTAGTTAAGTGTAGACATTTACAAATATTTCTTGCCATTTTATTTTTTATCTATATCAATACTAGTGAATAAATTTTATGTTAATATTCAAAGAAATATAAAAAAAATATGTGATATTTTGAACAAAGTTACTTGTAAAATTATAAACGTTTAATATATATTTAGTTTTTCTTATAAACTACTAGTTATTCCAATTTCCTCCTCCATTCGGGTATCGCTCTGAAAAAAAAATTACAAAGAAGATATTTTGAAACTGACAAACGGGTAACTTACAATTTTGGTAAACATCTTAGGGGCATAACTTTACCAAAATTTTCGGGTGGATTTTCGTCATGTACT
The DNA here is from genome assembly GCA_037114965.1 of Monochamus alternatus. Lineage (NCBI taxonomy): Eukaryota > Metazoa > Arthropoda > Insecta > Coleoptera > Cerambycidae > Monochamus > Monochamus alternatus. The sequence goes on from CM073427.1 coordinate 85,072,751, forward strand.
CTGTTTATCCACTGCTGTGTGGGTTTTAACAATCTTTTTGGGTCTCTTTTAGCCGAATGGCTCGATTTGCTTCGTCTTATCGTAGGAAACGGTTCTGGTTTTTTCTTCTGCTTCATTCTCATAATGTACAAGTCGTCTTGACTTTGGAACTGTTTTATCAATCTGTTTGCTTCCAAAGCTCTACAAAATGATGCTCAAATTCAAAAAGTTAACAAAACCGGACAACATGAAAGACGACATTTAAAAAATAAAAAAATCACCAAACGGAATAGCACAAACAAAAATAGTGCATCTTTTTTAAGACTAGTCGAAGGTGTTTCAAAATAACTAATCATTTTTCAAAAATCTCTTTAAGAATAATCTGAAAGTAACACAGAACACCCTGTACATTTAACTCAAAAATCAATTAGATATTTGTGTTTATTTCACAAAAACAAACTTGTTTTACAAAATTTGAATGCAATTACCCAATTAATAAAATATAAGAATATTGTCATAAAATAAAGTATTTTTCAGGTCTATACAGGGTGAGTCAGAAAGAATGGGTCAACACTAAGCTGGAGATACCAGACATCAAAACATTATGTTTCAGCTAATCATGCCTTATACGAATGTCGCTGATTTAAGAAATACAGGGTGTTCAGCGTTTAAATTTTATTCTGAAATTTCTCAATAATTGAGCAAGTTTTAATAGCATGACTGAAAATTGATAGTGTTGGGTTTTTTTGTGTGAGAATTGCCAATGTGAAGCTTATTTTGACGTTGCTCATAGAGGGCGCTAGTTTTCGTATCATTTAGGTAAATCAAAACGTATTCTTTTTATCTGTTGAGCTATGCTTAAAAAGAGTTAAAAATCTAAAAGAACATTCAATTCTACATAAAAAATGTACTTTTATTATCCTAACTTTATCAGTTTCTGAATTATTTGCATTTAAAATTTATACATTGAGTATTATTGGGATGATTCTCTTTCAGGCACTGATATTGCTATTTCTTTTCTTAGTAGGCTTGTGTCAAATTTTCATGTTAATAAAGATTAGTGTGTGTGATTTATTATTTGTGCAATAATTGAGGAATTTTAAAATCAAATTTAAACCTTGAACACCTTGTATTTCTTAAGTCAGCGACATTCGTATAAGAGGCATGGTGAGTTCAAACATAATATTTTGGTGTCTAGTATCTCCAGCTTATTAGTTTTGACCCATTTTTTCTGACTCGCCCTTTATAACTTCTCAAGGAAGCAAAATTGTACTAAGTTGATTGAATGCACATTATTTTTTTTAAGAAAGATAGCCTTTTAAATTATGGCTCATTCTTTACAGAACACCCTATATAATAAAATTGATAGTTTCAAATGTACTTACCTCCGTTTTTTCTCTTGCTCTGCTGTAATCCTTTTCTGTACAACATCCTGTTCTTCCATATCTTGGCGTTTTTGTTTCCATTCTTGCACAAGCGTTTTCAGTTCATCGTTTCTTTTCTTTTGTAACTGTTCAATTTCGATCTGTTTTTGTTTCTTATATACTTCAATTTGTTTTGCATTTTTTGTTTGTTCTTCTTTTTGTGCCTTATAGAATATTTTATGGTTTTAATTCATATAAAATTTTAATTAATTAAATAACTTACCTTCCATTTCTTTAATTTTTCTTGAATATTCACTGAAGGTTGCATGATTGTTGCTATTTTTGAAGGAACATCTGAGTATTTTCTTGTAGTACTTTTATTGGCTTTTTCTTTCTGCCAATTCTTTAATGCAGTTCGTTTTTTCATCTCCAATTTAATATATTTCTGGTACCATTCTTCGTGATGTTTGATTTCTTCTATGCTTATATCTAAATCAATACAAATATTAATATAATTTTACATGGATTTATATTATCGTTAAATTACCTGGAAATTCTTCATGTAAATATTTCGATATGGTATCAATATGTTTATATTTCTTACGAAATTTTATAAATAAATGATGGTCTTCTTTACGCCATCCATTTTCATGCCCCGCGCTAGCATGTACAAAGTCCATGAATTCTTTCACTTCCTTTAAAGTAAAACCTAATGTAGATTCATATGTCATTTAAAATAATGTTAATCTTACCTTGCACTGATGTCTACTTTGAATTCCTTTATGTTTTTCTAAATTTGAAATATGGTAAAAGTTTATCTGAACAGGTTCTGTCCACTCCAACATTTTTTCATTGTAATAATTTACATCATCCGTGAGATCAGTGAGCTCTTTCTCCAAAAGTTCGAGTTGCTTCTTGTTGCAATATTTTAAATTTTGAATATTATCTTGTATGAGAATCATCTCCTTTTTAAATTGTTTGAAATCTAAAAGATTGAATAAGATTAATAGATATAATTCAGTTTGATAATATTAACCAAAAGGAATATGCCAGCTGAACAAATATTAAGAATGTTTTTATATTCAGTATGACAAGAATAATATTTAAATTAAATTGAGTAATTGATAAAACATATTTTAAATCTAACTAACCGGTAATATTTCCAATATCCTTATTTTTTATTAGTATTATTTTAGAATTCAGTGGTTTAAAAATATCCCGCATCCTAGTTTGAAGCGTACTCCACTCACTTTGCCTAAGAATAACAAACTATTATATTACCAGAAACATGAAGAGTTATATTTTACCTTCTTTTCTCCAGATCATTAGATAATTCATACAAATCCAGTTCTGTACATTTTTTTAAACGTTCTATTATGGGACTGATAGATTTTTCTAAATTGACTTGAAAATTGTAAAGTTTAATAGTTTCACTATTTAACGGAAACAAGTTCATATTGGGATTATGCTTTTGGTGATTCAGTCTCCGTATTGAACAAGCTTTAATGTTTGTTGTGGTTGTATTTGGAAAATTGGTGCTATGCAACTTACAAATATGTAAAGGAATTTCAAATTCAAAACATGTATCTGTCAAAATCAATATTGCCAACATCGTACACCAGACCACAGATGTTGGGGAAGTAGGTGTTTATTTGCTGAGTTCTTGGTGTTAGTGGTCTGTGGTTAGTTTGCGAACACCTTGAAACCATTAATACTGGTTAAATGCAGAGAAATGGTTATTTCTCCATTTCTCTGGTTAAATATTAATGGAATGGAAGACCATAAACAAGGAGAACAAGAAGAATCAATGGATTCTAAAGCGGGCTTTACACTAACAATTTATTGACGAAGAAATTGATGAATTAATTTATCAATTTCTTCAAGGTCGCACTTCGCTTTTACACTTGTTCAGGGCTTTGTCAATTTTGCTGTCAGATATCACCCGGACCAATGTAAAAGTAATTTTAACTTTTGACGTTATATCATTTCCATTTCCAAAACAAAAACTGTTTAATTTTACGGCAAAAAAGGGAGAATTGTTAAAAAAAGCTTCCATTGTGTTTATTATTGCTGCTGCTCGGTTACTGGTTAAATATAAATCATCATATCCTCGAATTTCACTTTTTGCATTTATTTTATGTTGGTATTCCTAAATTGAAGTAAAAATTGATGAAAAATTAGAACAAGTTTTAAGTCGTCAATAACTTGACGAAGTTCTTCATCAATTAATTTAACGTAGAAGTTTTCGTATTACATTTGTCAATTAACTTGACGAAGCCACTTGATCAATTAATTGACAAAGAAATTGTTAATGTAAAGCGGGCTTAAGTTCGGCAATAGCGCTGTTAATTTTATTTAACTGAAATTTCGGTTAATTTATTTAAAATTGGTTAAGATCTCAGGTAGGTAATCAGATAAATAAATCACGGCTAATGTAACTTTTTATTTTGTCAATAAACGTTAAAGACACAAAATATTTATTTTTCTACGTTCATGCAAAAACAAAACTTTATTTAACTATATTTAGTAGAAAAAGTGGTTCTTTATTGCACTAGTGCAATATAATGTTTATTGTATTCATCTGTCATTCTACTACAGCATTTTTTTTTGTTGTAAAAATTGTTTATTGCACTCGAAGTGTTGTCCTACTCGGCCTGAAGGCCTCGTTGTATAATTTCACGTCGCGTGCAATAAACACTTACTTTTTGTACTTGTTGCATAAATAGCTATTATGTATATATCTATATGATTTATTGACTTTAAGTATAAATGATCGAGTTAATAAAAGAATTTTATTAATTTTTAAACAAATAATCTACATTATTTCTAAATTTGTGATGCGGAACCATTAGCCATATAGCGTTTTCGGCCTCGGCCAATGATCTGTGATATAGCGAAGTTTAACTTTTTCATTCTCACTTTCCCAATTATCATTAAAAAAAACAAGAATCGAGAGCAACTTGAGTCCTCCAAGAGAATTTTCGTAATTTCCAGTCACTAAATTTTGTGTGCTTATCAGATCAGTTCACTAGTTGGTTACTCTCATTACCACAAGTCTAAAAGTGGCATCTCTAATGCGTTTTATGACTTGTGACTGTCATTCCGGCATTTTCTTCTAGGTTATGTATGGTTTTATTTTATTTTTGAATTAATACAATCGAAAATAGCAAAATGTTGTCCAGATCTTTTACAAATGTTATGTTAAAAGTTAGTATAAATAATTTATTAAAAGATTAAAACGTACATTATTATATATCTGATATTTTAACTTTACAATTTAATTTTAGCAAGACACAGTTATAAAAGCATTTCGCAATGTTCTTGTAAGACAAAAGTCTTACACACCAATAAATACTGTCATAATGTTTGTTCCACAGCAAGAGGTTTGTTCTTGATTTTTTAAGTGATAGACAATAACAAATCTGTACAATAATAACATTTTAGGCGTGGATTGTAGAACGAATGGGTAAATTTCACAGGATTCTCGAGCCAGGCTTAAACGTATTAATTCCTATAGCTGACAAGGTAAAATATGTTCAAAGTTTAAAGGAAATTGCAGTGGATATTCCGAAACAAAGCGCAATTACTTCGGATAATGTCACCCTTAATATAGATGGTGTTTTATACTTAAGAATAGTTGACCCGTATCTAGCAAGTTATGGTGTGGAAGATCCTGAGTTCGCAATAACACAACTGGCGCAAACCACTATGAGATCAGAATTAGGGAAAATATCCCTAGATAAAGTTTTCAGGGAACGAGAGAATTTAAATGTATCTATTGTCGATTCGATAAACAAAGCAAGTGAAGCCTGGGGAATGACTTGTTTACGTTATGAAATTAGAGATATAAAATTACCTCCTCGGGTGCAAGAAGCAATGCAGATGCAGGTGGAAGCCGAAAGGAAAAAAAGAGCTGCTATTTTAGAATCTGAAGGAGTACGTGAAGCTGATATCAATGTTGCTGAAGGAAAAAGGAAAGCGAGAATATTGGCTTCAGAAGCCGAAAGACAAGAACAAATTAATAAAGCAGCTGGTGAGGCAGCAGCAATATTAGCTGTAGCTGAAGCCAGATCAGGTGGACTGAAATTAGTAGCAGAAGCTTTGAAGAAAGACTTGGGCCCCAACGCAGCGTCTCTCAGTATTGCAGAACAGTACGTCCATGCATTTAATAAATTAGCCAAGACCAATAATACATTGATTCTTCCTGCAAATGTTGGTGATGTTTCTAGTTTAGTATCTCAGGTAAGTAAAGAAAAAAAGTTAGGAACTTTAAACAATAGTTCATTAACATTTTCTTTTTAGGCAATGTCTGTATATTCAACCATTACAAAATCTCAAGAGGCACAAAAAAAGCCTACCATTGTGAGAAAAGTTTTACCTCCAGCACCTAAAGATGATCTTGCAGAATTCTTCAGTGACGAAGAAGAACAAAAAAAGCAAAGGAATAAATTAAAATTAGATGCACCACCACAAAAAAATTGTAATTAGTATTTAATAAAATATATATACATTATTTAAATGTTTTTAAACTTCACTGCATATAGTTTTTTTGAAATGAAATATTCGCGATGTAATCTTACTCTTTTATATTTTTGATACGCCACTGGCTTGAGAAGGTTGGATGTCAAGTGAATCCCACCATCCCTTGAGTGTTTTCGTTTTTCAGAATTTGACACCTTAAAATAATTGTTCATGATAGAACCATCAGCACAAATTTAATTATTCACAGTTTTTGCTTTAGAAAAATCTCCATTAATGTTTATTAACGGAGATCTTCGGTTTAATCTAACAATATATTTGAACGAATTGGAAAGAACGCACCTACAATATAAAGCTAGTCAAGTGTACTTCCGTCAATATTAATTGACATTTTTGTTTTCCGTAACTGACGTATTAATTTGGAATAACTGGAATTATTTATTTTTCCTATCTAGAAAAATCTTTGTAGTGGTTATTTTCAATACAAGTTAATTTCTTCATTCAAACTTTCAAATTTCCCGCACATAGTGTATATATTGATTCCGGTTCTCTACTGCCATTACATCGTTCTTTCAGCGAGGGCAGCAGTTTCTTTTGAGAAAGTTGTTCTGCGTGTGAGCTGCTTTTTTTAAACCGTATACACGTAAGTAAATTTTATTTATTGAATTTCAAGGTGTTTTATAAATAATAATAAATGTGTATATTCTGTTATTATCATTTAATAGAAGTTTTCACAGTTTTTCTTAGTATGTTTCTTTATTTTCAAGAAATATGATATGCTTAATGGTGGTTCATGCTATTCGAAAATTTACTGCAAGTTGTGTAACGTTTTACTCGTTTTCGATAATAAATAATTGATTTTTATGCTTTATTTTGAAATAGTCATTGTATTTTGTTATAGATTAATATTCTCTGTTGATCGTAGGAGAAAGTTTAGGTATGTCGTTGACCTGCTTTCATATGCCGTTATTTTTTAAGGAAAACGTCTTTTTTCCGTATTTTTAGTGCTACCTAAAGGTTAATGAATTTTTTCGTTGCTATAAATACATTTACTAAAAACTTTTATGTGCAGGATAAAGAAAACATTAACTAAATACTTCATTATTGTCTTTGTGAATTTTGACCTTGTGATACTAAAAAAAGGAGTCCCATTGCGAAATTAACATATAAGCGACTTGATTTTTAATAACCGTGGTATTGGTGAAAGTGAGACATAATTTTTTTAATTAACTTTTCAGAAATTTTTGTATGAGTCAAAAGGTAGAAAAACCAGTCCTATCCGGTCAACGCATCAAGACCAGAAAAAGAGGCAAGTATTTTGTTTATCATGCTTCGAAATTAATAAATATGTACATTCTGAAGATGTTATGAAATATATTTAAATTTCTGAAGTCGTAACATACATCTTATAATGAATACATGTTGATTTGTTTAACTTTTGTAGTAAAATAATTTCTTTTGTAATATAATCTGGAATTAATATAATTGGGAAATTTATAAAGTATGTCGATGGTGAATAAATTGTACATAAAGTTCATTTGTTTGTACTGCTTGATCTTGTAAAGAGAGAGACTTTTTTTTTACTGTTAATTGTTGATATAAATAATACGGTTAACGAATATGTTTATCTCAAAATATATTTTTTCGATAGATGAAAAGGAGAGATATGATCCAATAGGGTTTAGGGATGCGATAATCTCTGGGCTCGATAAATGTTCTAACGATTTTGAAGCAATTTCTCGATACTTGGACAACGCAGGAAATAAATTAGATTATCGTCGATATGGCGAGTGCCTCTTTGACATACTTATCGCTGGTGGCATCCTGGGTAAGGACCATGCATTTTTGTAAGGTTTGCGATGTTTTCTAATGGTGAATTGCAGTTCCAGGAGGTACACTGTCACAAGAAGGCGATGGTCCACCCAAGACAGAAGCCTGTATTTTTAACACCCCGGACGAAATCAATATGGAAATAATGAAGAGCTGGGAGCAAGTGTTTATAAAACTTATGCGCCGATACAAATATCTGGAAAAAATATTCCAGGTAAGAAAATTCATTTTCAAGATTTTGCAATTCCAGTTTTTGTTTCTTTTTTTTTTTTTTGTTTTTTTTTTTTTCGTTTTTCATTAGTACAAATTTACCAGTTATTTTTCATGTATGGAGAATCTTTAAATTTGCATGTAAAGTTGCCCCATACAACGTTCCTGTGTACATTTTATCAACTTGTTTTTATTAATTGTTTGTTTTTTATAATTTTTTACATAAATTCCACTTCACGAAATTCTGTGGTAAATATTTACCTGTTATTAATATTGAATGAAAAACTTTTTTCCATGAATTTCTAAATAGGTGTTAATCTAACTGATAATCTAACTATTTAATCCCTTCTAAAACGAAGATAAAACTAATAATTTTGCGCATCAAGTCAAATTGTAATTAAATAAATTCAAATACTATGCTGCGTACCTGTAATCTTTATATACTATGATTTATCTTTTTTAATATAGCAATAATAGTCTTATAATGTTTAAAATTAAAATATTTTCTAGAATAAATCATAATACATTTTAATTCGGTTTAAATTCAAAGCAAATATGTGGTTGAATTATCTAAACCAAGATTAACTTGAATTTTATTTGTCCTTTGTGTGACTCATCAAACCTCAATTCATTATGGGAATGACAGGCCTGTGAGTCACTACTCTTATCAGCTTTGTGTCTTGAAAAGCACAACAAATTTAAACCATCTATTAATAAATAATATTGATTTGTTTGGTGGTTATGCTAATATCCCAACGTAATGCTAGGTAAATGAAAATATAAACAGCAAACATACAACTTGATAGTTGTACATAGTTCTATAGTTGTTACCCTTGACATATATTTCAATGATTATTGTTAATAAAAATATTCTCCTTTTATGTTCAGGACTTCAACCATTTTTTATACAGGATGTAATTGAATTGCTTGGCATAATTTAATGATGAGAATTCTACATCACAAATTAAAAACAAAAAGTGTGGAGACATATGTGCCTAAAATTTTTCGTTTTTGATATACAGGGTGGTTAAAATTGATTCAAAGATTTTTATAATTTATTTCAAGGTGCAAACAATTATTTAGTTCATAGATAACATGATTGTTTCAGTTGGTATTGTATTTCATGACAATTAACTTGATATTTTGGCATATTTAGCAATAATTATCTATATTTGGTCAGAAATTTTGTTTTTTTAGATTTCTTGATTTTCAAATAAAAATGTTCAAAATTTAACACTGGAATTGGCATGTTATATGTAATAGTTTAAAATAGACCAAATACTTTAATTATAAAGGTGTTTCTCAAACAAATGCTCTAATTCAAGGTGTGCTAGAGAATGTGAAAACAAAAACATTTCTTTAAGCAACCTGCATTCTAAAGTGTACATACACATTATATCTGTTAATTCTTGATTTGAATAAAACTTTACAATAAAACAACGTAAATTAATCTACAGCTGTTGAGACATGTCCACGCCTGCACTATTAACCACACTGGACTAGTATCCCAATTAGTGCATTGTAAGAAGTTGAATAAATAGTGCTACAGAGTCGGCTTAATAAATTTTCTGAAACACATGATACTTTAGACTGTACCTTTGAAACGTATTCATTTTCATGTCTTCAGTAGTAGTGTTATTTCAGAGATACTCTGTATAGAGAGAGTTGAGAACAAACTTATTGAGTTTTTGGTTTTATATTTTAATGACAAAAAAAATAAATATGTGTTTTAAATGCTGTCAATTTTTAAAGCTTTTCATATTTTAAAGTTTATTTCTTCACTTTAGATTCTTAATTGTTTTGTGCAGATGAATGGATAGAAAATAATGTGATAACGTAGTTTGTGAAAACTTACAGAGGAGTAACATTCTTCTGACAGCTTTAAAGACAATTCAATTTATTTCAGAAAATTAAATAAAATGTATTCCTCAAAACTTAAGCCGACCCTGCATCACCTCACTTATTTAATTGTTTGCACTAATTGTACTCAATAGCCCATCAACTGTAAGCTGATTTATGTTGTTTTATTTTGAAATATCTTATTCAAATCAAGAATTAGCAGATTTAGTACGGCAGTATATGTATGTGTGTGTGATTAGTAAATATTTATTTTCATGTTAGCTATTACTTGTCTACATGAATATACTAACCAAAGCATTTAGTCGATTTTTAACTACTTCCTATTTTATACAGTGTGATTGTCATGTCATTAATTTTAACCACTTATTCAGAAGGAGTAAGGTCTTAAATTGAAGCAAATCAACCCATTTCACACAATATAGTGTGTGTATAATGTATATGTACGAAACCAATAAAATCGAAGAAAATAAGGGAAGGGGGCATGCTGAATTTTCTCATGATTTTAACAATACTATTGACTTAGCCATGCAAAATGTTTTGTTTAAGTATAAGTTTCACACTTTCCAACTTTTATTAAAAGAAAATAAATAAAGCAGATATTTACCGTTTTGAATTTGCAAAATTTATAATCAAAACAGCATACCGCATTTTATCAAATACAAAGGTCGGCACACCCGGGTATACAAAATATAATCTCAAAAACACAAAGTTAGGAAGCTAGATATCCCAAAGCAAGGTCTGGATGTGAAACTAAAAACGTTCGGTGTACATGTAGTAAACAAAATTACACATTTATTCTAACTGGGATTGTATTTGTACTGCTGGTTGCATATTTCCACTTCACTCAAGATACAGAGGTTCATTACAAATATGTCGGCAGTTTAAATGACCAAATTTGAAGCCCCTAAAAGATATTTTAGCATTGTCATACTTTAGTACTACTTTGTGGGATTTTAATGAAACTTGATAAATATATGTTTAATATTTTGACTTTCATTTATACAAAATGTGTTATTGAAAAGTTACTTTCGGTAAAAAGAAATATTGTATTTCAGGATGAAATAAAGAAGATATTAATGTTTGTTAAGTATTTCCAACCGTTTGATAGGAAAAAATTGTCTGTGATGTTGTACATCTGGATAGCGAACGGCAGTGTTCCGTTCAACGCCATCCTCGTTCTCAATAATTCTCACCTGGTCAAAGATCATCTCGCATTGGACTTCCTCATTGACATGTTTAAAGCCTGGCGTCAGGAGAAGGGGGTGAACTCCTTGCATTCGGCCATCAAGAAGTCCAACATTGAATCCCATCTAATCAGTTTTATACCAGACACGAAGCAGTCACAGCAGTACTTCCGTAATGCTTTTCAGGTAACGGTGGATATCATTACCGACAAAACATGAAGTAATGTACGACGGAAATTTTTTTTTTTTAGGACAACGGTCTAGAGGAAATACTCAAACTATACAACGATCAGCACCAACAGCTAGCCAAGAAGGAGCTGCAAGTGCTGTTGGCTGACAGCTTAGCCGAGAACAAACAACAGCGTGAGATCATAAACGAGATAAAGGAAATCGCCTCTAAGGAGAACATACAGGAGCACGAGACGGTCTGCATCATTTGGACAACTGTTATGGACATCCCCGAATGGTCCAAAAAAGAGGTTAGTAAATGAGATTAACTTGTTAACTTGCACTACGATGTCTGATTGTCCAGTGAATTGTGAATGTCTAGTTTTTATTGCATGAAATGCAAAGTGGGGGATTAATTTTCGTTATAAATTCTTGAATATTTCCAGAAATATTATCGTGTTAAATTGAAAATGTTTAACCCGTGCACAATCTGGAATATATTAAATACACCAGTACTGGCATTCCGCTATCTTAATTTGCTGAATGTTATCGTAAGCTGTTACAAATTGATTGAAGTATGAATCATTTTGGGAAAATGTAGCTTCGAATGTATATAGTATGTTGATAAAGTAATGCTTGAATTCAATAAGTTGGATATTTTTTTAGAAGAAACGTCCAGTCATGTCGACTTATCTTTCTTGGATCATTTTTTTTTTTTTTTTCATTATATTTTCAAAACCCCACATTTAAAAATACGCATTATTGGTTGAGATGCCTTTCACTTTTAGATATCATTGTCTATAAAATATAAGAAAACATAAGAAATAAAAAAGAATAATCAGATTTGTTTTTATTTTCAAGAAAAATCTGCAATTGTTTACTCATTTTTATATTTTATTATTGACTCCTGGAAAATAATTGTGTGTTAATCCAAAATTTATTTCTGGCAAATAGTAACAGAATTTTTCTGCGTTAGATGCTACAAAATTCATTACAAACTGCGAAAAATAGAAATAACTTAAGAAACAAAATATTTGTGTACAGCAACACATTCCAGATCACTCTATACAAACATTTTAGGTTCATTAGAGAAGGTATCAATGTTAAAATTTTGAAACCGGCCCTGACCATAAACCGATATACTCGAGTTTTAAAATAGTAGAGAGTGATTCTTTTACAGCACTTAGATGAGGGCGGGAAGTGAGGGTTGCAGGGGATAAAATTCCATAGACGTGCCACTTGAGAAGGGTTGAAAGAACGCAAAATTACCAGAAATAAGTTGACATTGAATGAACGTAGCATTTTGATAGTTTACTTTAAAAAGTTTATTCTCACCCGTAGAATGTCGTCCTTTTAAACGACGATGGCCTACCACCACCCACTTATTATTTGACTTAATTAGTTTCTTTGCCATATCATTATTTCGTCTTTTTTTTATTAGGATTCCTAATTTAAAATTGGTTTTATAAAACAAAAATTCATCTCATCTAGATATTCTAGGCAATGTTTTATCCTGTGGGATACCAACCTGATTTTTTTTGTCAGGTTCAATTTTAAAATACCATCCATGAATTGTTCTATAAATAGTGTATTTTATGTCAACCTTTGTCTTCTTCCTTCCGTAAACTTCCACCATTTATGTTTCTCAGTTGTATATTCTCTTTGCCATTCTTTATTGCATGATATATACACTACTCACAGACACTCCTGTTAAAGAACTATATATGTCAACTGCATCAGTTATATTTTAGTTTCGAGCCCTAATTCCTTTATACAAGTTTTCTATCATCCGATATTCCTTACTTGATAGATTGTGGTGTCTACAATTTTGAGAACACGCTGTAAAGCTTGAATCCATTCTTAAGAACTCGAACACAGACTCAATAATGTTAATTACAATCACAAATTAGTGGAAAGATATACCTGAAATTTTCGTATGCATAGACACACATACACACACTAAGGGTAGCGCTGCAGATAGAACAGGTGGATCCATCAATTTGTCTTAACCAATAGAAATCTAGCATTCTGATGTGACACATGTGTATTTGCTGCAGCAGAAACTGTGTAGTTGGGTATGCTCTGATTGCTCTGCCATATGTGCAAAACATACAATTTGATACAATTTTATTGAAAAATATATGTACATGTATTTCTCTTTGTGTTGATTGCTATAAATGGCGAGCGTGTTTATGATATGAATCAATCTGTACTCTTTTGATACCCGACTATAGGTAATTCTACAAATATTGCTGAAAATTGTTTCAACAATCTAATAAGCATGTTTCCAAGCAGCTATACAAATAGGCATTTAGCATAAGGACATTCACATCATTTCTGCAAATTCTTGATTTGAATGAAGCATTTATAAATGATAAATTAATCTGCAATTAATATACTGACAAATATCTTTTACACAGCACTCATTTTTGTTAATATATATTATCGTATTCTAATTTCAGGAGCTGGTAACTGAACAAGCGGTACGCCACCTGAAGTACTACACAACCCTGTTTTCTGCCTTTTGCCAATCGGCCCGTGCGGAGCTTAACCTTCTGCTGAAAGTACAAGACTACTGTTATTCCAACATGACATTCATGAAGGCGTTCCAAAAGATAATAATGTTATTTTACAAAACCGATGTCATCTCTGAACAATCCATTTTGAAATGGTACAAACAGGATTACAACGTTAAAGGGAAAATGATGTTCGTCGAACAGATGAAGGAGTTTATTGACTGGCTGCAAAACGCCGAGGAAGAAAGTGATTCTGATGGTGAAAGTGATTAGGTGAGTAATTTGTGTAACGATAAATACATAGCGGTTGTATTAGCGATAATGTGCAGCGGAATTTATTGCTACTATTTAAAGATTACTGGATGTATGGAATTGTTTCACTATTTTAATTTTAAATATTTAAAATCGACATGTTTTGAGATAGGTGCAGCTTTTTCCAATTTTTTTCTAGCTGATATTAACTGAAATACACAAATTTAAAATATACAGGGTGCTCAGTCATAATGTTTTTAATTTAACCATGTATTCGGGAGGTGTAATAAAGAGAAAATTAAATAAAAAGATAACTGGAGCTTTTAAAAGAGAAAGAGAAAAGAGAAGCGGATCAACCTGTATCTTCCGGTAATAACGGTGCTTGTAGTTCAGAACAAATTTTCAGATAAAGCGTTCAAAGAAAATAGCGTTGCCACATCAGGACCGCATAATAACATTGTTTAACGTTGCGAGGCATAGGTGCTGCAGAGTAGATTATTGAGCCATCGAAATGCACGAGCGTGAACTTATTATTCTGTAAGGCTACACCTGCAGACGCTCATAGGCGTACACAAATATGTGCTGCACATTTCACTTGTGAATCATTCACTTTCTCAAGGAAACATTTGTTAAAATCTGCTATCCCTATAAAATTATTACCAGAATTGAATGATATTACATTAATTAATAATTTAAGCGTAAAGTTTAAAAAATTGTACCATAACCTTTAAATTAAAAATTGCAGAGAATTTAGAATTAAAGAATGTTATCAAAATGTAATTGATTAGGTTTTTCAGTAACAGTCTGAAAAAGGGTTTAAGTAATGACTTGAAAATATATTTTTTTCCAGTGTAAATATGCATTGACAAATTTTTTTATTCGTATTTTTGAATTACACAAAATTTTCCTTGTCTTAGAAAATGAATGACGTAATGGCAAATTTAATTTCTGGAATTTAAGATAATTATTGATTTGATTCGTTGTTTTCGTTGCAGGTGAATTGGATCCTCGAAGAAAAAATATCAGTGCCACCTATCATTTTTTAACATCAATAACATTTTTTCCAATGTAATTAAAATATTAAAATATGTATAAACATTTCTGGTGCCTTACTATGTTGGTGTGTGGCAGGCAATAGTTGACCGGGGCTATGTAATATTGACTTATTTTAAATTTATTCATTAAAGTATTAGTGCATCGGAAAAAATGATATTTGTGTGAAGTATCGCCAATAAATAAAAGTCATAACTCAATGTTATATATGATTATTGTCAATTTTTTTAATATACAAAGAAATTTTAATTAACATGTGTTTTTATTCTTTCTAACTACGATATCCTCATAAATTTCTTAAACGCGATCGTAGGTTCCAAATAAAATTTTTGTCCTTATCTAGGAGGCCTTTACTGTGTGCTCAAATTCTATTGGAAAGTTTTTATCCAATAATATGAGATCATTTGTCGTCACAATCACCCATTTGAAACTAAATAAACATTGTCAAAAAACTGCATTCTTGCGATGGACAAATAACCACATTGAAATTAGTTCAAACCATTTTGATGTACTTATTTTCCAAAGCAGTGACAATCAAATGAAAAGTGAGGTTAGGGTTAGCATAGATTGTCTTTTGTTTTGACTTGAAAATAAGCCTGCTTCAGAAAACAATGTAGTGTTCAAGTATTGCTGGCAACATCCCCACCACCAGATAAAGTTGGTTTTGATGGTGATGTTATGTATAAATGTTGCTCCCCTGGATAGTTGAAGTTAGAAGTTTTGAACTTCAACGAATACAATTAATTTCATTGATTGAAAGTCACTTGACTTAGTACTGTTGGCAACACTGTCATTCTCTGAAGCTGGCTTTTAATGTCTATTTTCATTTATTGCGAAATTATGACATCAGTGAAACCATTTAAACCAGTTTTGAAATGTTCTATTTACAAGAAAACATGTATGGATGGTGTAACTTGTGGGAAAAATGAAGTTTATGGACCCAACGAATCAAAAGATCCAACTCGAATACCATAATAATTTTCATCAGCCGTTACTTGAGAGTAATACTGAGAAACTATTTTGTACGAATACATACATACATAAAAGTATAGTTTTATATTTAAAAAAGAATTTTGAAATGAATATTTTTTAAAAGTTTAGTCCTACATTTTTTTTAGGTACAAATTTATGTGAATCTACAGGGTGTCCGGGAAAATGTGGGAAATGTCTCGGGTGCAGATAGGACATGAAAAATGACAAGTTCCTATAATTTTTTTTCCTACAAGCCCTCCCTACAGAGATATGTCCCTGAAGGACGCCGCTGGAAATCGGTTTTTCTTGAATAACTTTTAAAGTACTCAATATAATTTAATAGAAATTTAATGTGATGGACACTAGTAAGATCCTCTTAAAATAGTGTCCTTAAAACATAGTTTTTTATGTTAACCAGGGGTGGGCGAAGTTTAACATAATGCCTACATTTTTAATACCCTGGATGATAGGAGACTAAAATAATAAATCTAGGTAGCTTCAACCTTAGACTAAAAGAAGTACTCGTTTGCTTACACAATTATCTACTGTATTACGTTTTGTTTTTCACCGCCTTTGAAATATAAACAACCCACAGTATTAACTATACTTTTTAATTTGAAAACTGCTTTCCATTCCATCCAACTATTTTTTATATTTTTTTAATACAGTTTTCATATTAATATGTGGTCCTTCGAGCCGGATAATCCACTAAGTAAACCAAAAAATAAAAATGTTAGGTACTTAACATATATACGTATTTATGTATTCCTATTATAATCTACGTTACTGGGAACACATTATACAGGGTGTTTCAAGTATTACTGGCATCCTTAAAAGGGTTTACAGTAAAAATAAACTAGATTTACCCAAATATACATAAAAGTCTACCGTTTCAAGATACAGAATGTCGAATCAAAACTTAAAGTAGCCAACATTTTTTTTAATTAAGACAGTGGCGTACCATTTAAATTTGTAAATAAGAGTGCCACATGGTTTCTAGGCCACTGATGTAAATATTTAAACATACTATATATATAGAATGTTTTGTTTTATCATCTCCATCCCGGTAAACGTTTAATCATATATTTTGAAAACTACATATTAAATTGACCTCAAATATTCTAGGATGACCATAACATCATAAATGCTTTATCAAAATTGGGTGAATAGTGTAATTCGAAGTTTGACCAAATGACCCTATTGTCTGCAAGAATTTTAATATTTTTTATTTTATTCTATAATAAATTGTTTCTTTCCTCATTTTTTTTTTGTTTGTTATAATTCTTGGAAATTATTGTTGGTTGTAGTACATTATTGTATTTTCTATGATATCTTTTTTTCTTACTCTTGAAATGGGATTGCCTGTATATTAAAATAAATAAATAAAATTAAATTTATTTAACTCGAAAATATGTGGTTTTTAACCACAGGTTTCCCACTATTACCCTTTTGAAAGAAAATGCTCATTAAAGCCCCTGTATAAAAAAATTGGAGGGTGGTAATCTAGTAAAAACCAATTTAACTTGTTAACAATTTTTATTTATAATTTACATAATTACAGTTATAATAAAATATAACGATTTAA
This sequence comes from Monochamus alternatus, assembly GCA_037114965.1. Classification (NCBI taxonomy): domain Eukaryota; kingdom Metazoa; phylum Arthropoda; class Insecta; order Coleoptera; family Cerambycidae; genus Monochamus; species Monochamus alternatus. Next base: position 85,090,203 of record CM073427.1, read on the forward strand.
CAATATAATTTACACAATACCATCTAGTCGCATTTCATATTAAATATTCAATACTTAATATAGTATATTAAAATTGCGTCTTTATCACACATTCTAAATTACTTAAAATTATTCAATTATCACATACACGCTTTAACAATTAACTGTTATAGAATTAGCGGCCCAATTGTTTCGTCCAAGCAAATTTGGGTGAAGACGTATAGAGGGAGCCAAAGTCAAAAATCGGCATGCTCAATATATCCATCGTTTCTTTTTGGTCGATTAATTCAGTCTAATAAAATATTGATTTGGTAAAGTTAGCATTACGTTCTCTGAACAAATTTCATAACAAAATTTCAATGTTTATATTTTACACAATATCAGATGCGTAACAGTCGTTTATTAGCTAGTAAATTGCACTACGTAAGTTTACTTGATCGTCAATACTGTTTTAGATTGTTAATTATACTATAACAACAATCTTAGATAAAAAGCTATTCATTGCACAAGTTCAATGTTATCACATCGATTGATTTGATTGGTTTGGTATTCGTTTAATATCGAAATATAAAAATTGTGATGGAAATACTTGCATTCATTCATATTTTTAGGTAGTTTCATATTACGTTAATATTTACAAGTAAGAATTTTAATATAATTATAGAACATAATTTGAAAGTACAAACTGCAAATGTAGGTACTATCGTTTGCAATAATAATGACTAGTGATGGGAGATATTTCACTACCTGTGATTTTTTCACTGATATCTAAAAATCACGGATCACAGTTGTTACAAAGTTTGCTCCAAAGCTGTGACGTGATCACGGTTTAGCGCGTTGGAACCAAATAACGGGAACGTACTAGGAATTTGAAATGCTAAAACGTGAATTCTCGGCGCGTGATGCAAAATGTGATTCACATTCCCAATCACAATATTGATATCTATTCTATGATACTGGATAGCTGGCTGGATATGGATACTTGAATTACTGATTGTGATATTTTACTGCAATAAGGTTCGGTTTCGCTTAATAACGGTCTTCCGGCTGGTAAAATATAACCTCATTTTTGTTTGACTGATGTTTTTAATATTTAAATTTTAGTTTGTTAATTAATAAGGTGCATAAGTTAAAATTAATGATTTCCTAAACATTATCATTTATTATGTGATTGAAGGATTTCTTGGAATCCCCTTTTTTATTGCTTATCTTATTGAATTACAAAACTAATCTTTAGAGGTCATTTTCATCTATGATCTTTTCACTAACTAAAGAAGTATGACTGAAAAATGTTTTTTTCCTTTGATAACTATGTTGGATGACATATGATGTATTTTTTCCTGCTAAGTATATGAATCCATACTGAAAATAATTATTTACTATAAGTACATAATATGAATTTACACCACCAGTGATTTGATATTTGATATATCATACTATAAAACTATAAACTGTGAATGTGAATTTGGTTCCTAAAACGTGATCACGTCACGTTTTAAAATCACTGATATTAAAAAATCACAGTCATGAATCACGTTGATATCGAAAAATCACGATATTTTCCATCACTAATAATGACACTCATTAAAATGAATTTTACGATTTTTTTAGAACTTCTGATGTATTTGTAATGAAATCTACTTCACATTTTTAATATTAGTTATTAGTTGTTTCACTCACCCATAGAGATTTAATGAAATTTCTACTCAGAACTTCCAGAAGTACAAAAACTGTTTTAAGAGAGTGTCATTACTATTGCAAACAATCGTATGTTAAAATTGTAATATAAAACATACAGTATGCACACAATAGAACGAACAAGGGGAAAAGTTTCTCCATCTTTAGAAAAAAAAATTAAGTTTGCATTTGGAGGGAGCTCATTAAAGGGAAAAACTTAAAAATCGACAACAGTAAGCTATAATTATTTTTAACACACAAGGAAACTTAGAGTTTCCAAAAATTTTGTTGATAAAACAAGGTAGCCATGAAAGTAGAATGGTAATGAGAGTGCTAAAAGGATCTAGGTCAGCTCTGGTATTGACCTCGTTCTTGAGCTCCAGTCTTTAATCCCATGTATCTTTTTTTTTGAAGAGTTTAACACCATTGACAACCCATCGACCCCAAAAATGTATTTTTTCTCTGAAATGGTCAGACCAGTGATTCCATTCCTCGACCCCGGCCATTGCCGTACAGTGACCAGTCATTGACCTCAAAAAAATTATTTGGTTGCTGAAGCATTCAATTAAGATAATGATATCACCCTGTATAGTAACCATTACTACTATCATTTCTAGTTGACCATACCATAACGTTCAATTTGATAATAAAATACCGCCCTGTATATTTCAACAGGTAAACTAGGCATATGTTACAAAATATTAGTCCAGCTGGAAAATGACTAAAATGAATTCCTATAAATAAGAAAAAATATATCCAGCTGAACATATGAAGGGGTATAAACCCTTAGTAATATGTAATAAATTTCTATCTTCCTTATTCAGAAGTTATTTCAGCAGTTAGACGACGCGTTTTCATGGCTAGCTTATTCAAGTTGAGGGATGAGGTTTAATATTATTATAAAAAAAAAAAAAATTATGGTCAATGACTAGTCACTGGAGTCAATAACGGTTGACCTAGATCCTTTTAGTGCTCTCATTACCATTCTACTCATGGAGAATTTTACGTTTTGAAGTACAGGGTGTTCGTGACATGAAAAATGCTGTTAAGAAAAATTATTTAGGATTAAAAATGTCAGAATTTCAATTTGTGGAATAAAACGGGACAAAATTGTATTAGTTGTAGTTAAAACTCATCAAAACCGCTCATTCATAAGATTCTGAATATGCACAAAGAAAATAGCTGGACAGAATATTTAATCCGTACAAACTACTTTTCCAACGTATGGTTAGGCAAATTTCGCTGATATATGTTTGTAAGGGAAAACATTCTGGGATTTGAAGTTCCACTAGTTTCATTATTTTGTACCAATTCCATATTACTAAAAATATTTTGACATCCCAATTAGTTCAAGTGTTTCTTGATGAAACGTGCAATTGTTTTGCTTATCTTCAGATTTTTAAAAAGTTTTTAAACACCCTGTAGACAAATGTAGAATTATCCATGGCTACCTTATTTTATCAACAACAAAAATTTTTATATATTCATAACATTAATTTTTTAAATTTTAGATCATATAGGCCTGTTTATCCATAAATTGAAATTCAACTCAATATTTTACTCTCCTCATTTCCAATGCCTTACTTCCTGAACACACACACCAATTTTTAATTTTCGGAGAAGTGATGAATAAAAATAGTTTTCTCCTTTGTTGACTCTAACCGTGGACATACGGTATATACAATATAACAAAAATTGGAATTGGAACTCCCATTTCCCAAGAGAAAATAAAGCAAAAATCAAATAATATTCATTTTCTCATTTAACACGTTCGCATTTAAAAAATGAACACAATCGAATAATCACTTTGGATTTGATGAAATTCGGCTAAAACCTCAATAGTAAAATAATTTGGGCTATTACGATAAATTAACCCGTCTCGTGCATTTAATCCTAACTAAAAATAAAAACTATCTATTAAAGCTGTGAAACCAAGCCGTAGAAATTAACCATTTCTACTAGTAAATAAATTAAAAACCTCGATCTACTTCCAATATAAAAATAAGATTATTTAAAATATGTATAAACTCCATAATGCAAAAATTAACCACAAAATTACAAAAATATATATGTAAATTAAAAATTAGTAAAACTTTTCTTACTACTATCTTTTTAAGACTTAAAGCTTTAATCAAGAAGTTCCATGCTTCCCGTGTTCGAAAATACCTTTTCGGAAGAAGGGGGAGAAATTAATCAAGGCAGCTTTGGTAATTGGAGAGTAGGCTAAGGGGCACATGGGATGGTTCTTACAAGTCTCAATCAATCGACGTAAGTACATTTCCAACTGGCGTTTTCTCGACTGGGCCACGTTGTCGTTATTTGCAAAGAGTATTTTCGAAGGAAAGGGTATCGTAGACACCTGAAAATTATTAATTGTGACAATTTAGAACCTGAACTAATAAAATAACCACATTTGATATTACGAATTATGTGTAAAGTAGTAGTTTGTCATTGTGTCAAACAATGGACACATGAAATTTATTTCAAATATTATGAGATAAATAATGTTGTGGAATATACAAGATGTAACAAAGTTGACTCGTGGATTCGTCTCAAGCAAGCAAAAAAGTATTATACAAGACAGATCCTAAATTTAACTCTTTTCTAAATATTATCATTTAATAGGAAACCAATATATACATATCCACTCGTACTGATTTATAATAGTAAAAATTAAATAGACAATTTCTGTGACATCACAACTATTACTTTGCCAAACGGCAGTGTAGGAAATTCAACTTGATATTTGATTTGAAAGGAATAATGTTGTATCTGTAAACATGTCTGCTTTTGGAAATAGAACTTTGAAGTGATATACACCTAAAATGTATATTTAAAGTGGCACAAACTAAAAAGATCTTTTAACTTTTAGTTATATTCATCAAACAAGTGGCCAATGGGACTAACCCATGAACTTTCCGGTCACTTAAACGCGGTAGCAACCCTACAATAACGTTGTCTCGCCACTACCTTAATTCGTCATAACATTAAAATTGCAATATATGTAGTTCGCATGTCAACATCTGACATCTCACCCATTTTTACATGTAGTAAAAAGGTAATTGTTTCTGTGTGGTTCTATACCAGTGGGAAAATCATGGAACATTATTTTGGCCAGCACATTGAAACTATTCTCTTGACAAACTTTAAGATGCAATCCAACAAGTACTCCCGAAGACACTTGGTCTTCGGTTAGGTGCACCTTAAAATTTTCAGAATTAGGAAATTTTAAAGATGTTCTCTTTGTTGTTTTAGTTTTCTATAAAACGAGGTTTTTTTGTTGCTACCCATCTTACATACATACAGAATAAAGCTAGTAATAAACTAGTGTATTTTCTTTAGCATTTGAAGATCATGTAGGAAGCTGGTCACTATTGGGTAAAGGTTACTCTAGAGTGGATTTTGAAGGTAGTAGCAACTTTATAGTAACTTTGATCCCATGTAAAATGTAGAAATCACTTGGATGTAGTATTGTCAAAACTGCCACAATTGTATAACAAGTGCCGCCACGTTAAAGGTTCCCAATACATCGCTAAAACTATTACAAACACTTTAAAGCTGCTGTCACTTCTAAGTAATATGTAAGTGATATGACTTGGTTGCCGTTAACTTTAATATCCACTTTTGGGCAACTTTCAAGTGCTTCTACTTAGTTTTCATAACTTCCTAGACACTAAACCGCCCTACCAAAAATTACAACATCATGAAATGATTTTAAATATTACATATTTATGCTAACATATTTTGGTGTTATTTTTGCTATATGGTGCTATTACGTAGTAATCACTAGTGAATAACGATGCTGGATAAGAATACGTCGGTGAAAGCATTCTTCCAGTGAAATTTTGCTGGATGTAATTTGTCGCATTCGAGCGAATTGATCGCTAACATTCTTCTTCGATGCTTTTGCCGATGTATCTTATCCAGCATCGTTATCCACCAGGTCACCTTTAGTGATTACTATGTAATAGCTACTTAAATGAAGTTGCGGTACGTTTTTGTTACTAAAATGCAACTTTTTTTTAAATTTCATAGAACCTATGTTATATACCACTTTTTTGTTTGGATCCAACCTATTGCCTATTAAAATAATGGCAATTAATTCATTCATACTCTGTATAAACATGTTTCATAATCTCTTGTCCCCTACTTACAATTTTCTAGTTCTACAGATTTCAGATTTTTTTAGACAAACCTTTTTAAATACTACCTACACATCTTTAAAATATTTGGCACTTGTAAATTGATGGACTTCTACAGTGTTTTTGAAATAAGGGAGTTAAGGCCTTTAGGGGACGTCAAAATTACCAATTTCCATTAAGCAACTTGATTGTAGATTGATTTATATTATTTTATTTAAAAATGCCTAAATCATATCAAGAATTAGCAGACATCGTGTGGTTATGTATGTATACTGAACGCATATTGTTGACCGCAGGCTATCAAATTGAGCATATGCCTGAAGTAAATGCACAAGATTTGTAGAATTACTTAATATTGATTTAAGGAAGGTAGTCTATTTCTACTTTTTTTTTTTGAAAATTTCAGTCTCAGCAGTCTTTCAACATTTCCAAACCAAGAACCCCTAAATAAGTGTATAAAAGTAAATATTTGATCTGCAAAAAAAATGATGCAACGTCCTTGAAATTGCTCAGTGCATTCTATGCAACTGTGCCAGATTAAAAATTTTTCGTTTCTTTAATTCGACAATTTTTTTTGACATCCTCTATTCCTCCTTTGAACCTAAGTACTTATTTCAGAAACACCTTGTAATGGCAAATTCAAAACTATACAGGGTGTTCAGTACAGAATGGGCCAAACTTCAAATGTAGATAGTTTTATGAATAAAAATAAGCTGAATTAACTCAACTTACCTTAATACAAAAGTTGATACTAACGGAACTACAGGGTGTCAAAGTTGAAAAAATAAATCACATTTTCTTTATTATTTTTTGATCGCATTGACCGTATTTTATGAAATTTGGTATAGGGGGGTTTCTTGGGACTAGAAATTGGAATATGTCGACGCTTTTGGTGTATCTGCTAGAAAGCGCCACCAACGATGGTTTGGACCCCTTTAAATCGCTACGACTTTTTTGTGCTACACTGTATCTCATTTTGGACTGGAAAAATTTTCTTCCCTATCTTTTCTAGTTAAAAAAGGTACACCTTGTTGATGTCGCTAGAAGCAATTGTTTCTGAGAAAAACGCTACATGCGTCATGATGCATGCAATTTATCTAAAAGTAAAGTCAAATTGTTACGAAGTAATGGGCCATACTGTAACAGCATAATACTGCAACCAAAATAAGTCGATTTACTTTCCTTATCCTAAAAAAAATCCAAAGATTTATTTTTTCAATTTTGACACCCTGTATCTTTGTTACTATTGATTTTGGTGAATTTTTTTAGGATAAGCTAAAGTAAATCGACTTATTTTAGTCGCAGTACTATGCTGTCACAGTATGGCAACACGCAACAATTTGACTTTACTTTTAAATAAATTGCATGCATCATGAGATTTAGATGCGTTTTTCTCAGAAACCATTGCTTCTACCGACATCAACGAGGTGTACCTTTTTTAACTAGAAAAGATAGGGAAGAAAATTTTTCCAGTCAAAAATGAGATATAGTGTAGCACAAAAAAGTCGTAGCGATTTAAATGGGTCCAAACCATCGTTGGTAGCGTCCTCTAACAGATACACCAAAATCGTCAACATATTCAAATTTCTAATCCCAAGAAACCCACCTATACCAAGTTTCATAAAATGCGGTCGATGCGATCGAAAAATAATAAAGAAAATGTGATTTATTTTTTCAACTTTGACACCCTGTAGCTCCGTTAGTATCAACTTTTGGTTTAAGGTAAGTTTACATCTGAAGTTTGGCCCACTTTTTACTGAACACCCAATATTTAATTGATTTTAATGGATATTAACTTCCCTGTAATTATAAATTGAGTTACCTTGTCCTTATATCGAGCCTTCATGGCGATGTGTAGGTCCCTAAATCTACTATATCTCCGTAGAATGCACCATCGATCGTCCACAGTATGTATCCTAACCTCATATTCGTAATGCGTCCCGCTGCCGGCTCCTCTAATGCAATAACTCGTTATGGAAACGATCGAGTCGCAGTCTACATCTGAAAAAGATGCCGTCACACATTTTTTTTTAACTAATGTGCAATTCATACCTGTTGTTATGGAAGGCATCGATCTGTATAAACTTTGGTTGAAGGAGAATCGCTGACTCTATGAAAAAAAGAAGTATTTGGACATGGAAAGTAATACCAAGCGTGAATTATTTCAAAATTCAACTTGAATAAAAAAAAGACTTACTTGAAGTGGTGGGGTATATAAGGCGGATGTAGACCCCGTATGTAGAGGTCTGATGGGACTGGGACTGTCAGTATCTTGAAGCGGGTGCTCCGTTGTCGGAGACAAAGATGATACGCAACCGTATTTTAGGGACATATACTGCCTTTGCAATTCTTGCAATACCTTGAATGTTAAACAACAGAAAATATTTTAAGTCCCAAGTTTGATGTGCATTTGATTGATTTAAAATTACAGTGTATAATCCACTGTACGCAAATTTCAAAATAGTACAGAGTAATTCATTTTATAGCAGTCAATAGAAAGAGAAATACGAGCCGTCCGAAAATTCTTCCTCTAATTGTATGAAATATTGACTAGAGTATTTAAAAGAGTGTTTTAGCGAATTATGGTGCGACATGTATTTCCATTTCACCAAAGTCGCATTTTGTAGAAAAAAAAGTCAATATTCTTAAATATAAAAATAACGAATAAAAACAATGATAAAACTTTAAAATTGTGACAAGTGCAAAAATATACAACACTAGCTAATGAGAAAGCATACTATATAAGACACAAGTTAATATACTTACAGCTATCTGAACATCTAACTGTGCTTTGGGGCACTGATTGTCCAGATTCCGTACGATCAGTTGCTTTTGTTGAGTGATCCTTTGAGTCAGCCTTCTCAATAACAATTCCAATTCCCTCTTCTTGTTCTTCTTGATTACCGGGGAGTGATTTTCGATGGAACTCGTAGATTGAGAGTCACTAACAACTAACTAAAATTAATAGCATTTCAAAATTAACGAAATTATTAAATAATTAAAGAATATTGAGTGAAAACAGAAACGGTAAGTTACCTTATCTTCATTACTAGAAAGGTCACTATCGTCAGGTGGCATAGATGAAGGCCTGAGTTCTACACCACTGTCACTCATCAGATATTCCGGTTTGCTGACATTTAGGATCGGAGAGCAACTACTGGCTGCCGTGTGGTAAGTATCGCTACTAAGTGTTCCTTTCTCTATACCGCAACAGTTGCCATTCAAAGATTCGGGACTTTGTATGGAATTAACTTTGGATAAATTCAAAGTCAAGCTAAAATACACATTTATACGTGACATACAATATAGATTTTTGTAATTTGTATTATCAATATATGTTAGAAGTCTATATCAAACAAAATAATAAATTTATATATGAAAAAGAAATAAATAAATAACAAAAATAAAAATAATAATAATGTAAGGGATGAAGATTTGATAACAATGAAATAGAAAAAGTAAAGTAAAAATAAAATAGAGAAAACTAGTCAATAAAAGGAAAATAATAAACCAAAAAAATTATAATCAAAATTAAAAAAATAAATGTTTTAGTTGAAGATTCTATAACAATATAAAATTGTGTAAAAATGTTTATATTAACAGAAAAAATCAATAACAAGTTAACCTAGAATAAAAATCAGTAAAGGATGTGTAGATTCGATTAAAAAAAAATTAAAGAATAAACTGCAAATTCTATAAAACAAATAAATAAATTTAATTGATGAATATTCAATAACTATAATCAAATTATATAAATTATATTAATAGTAATGATAAGTAAGCAAAAAAAGACAGAAAAAAAAATTATATGCATTGGAAAAAATAAACCATAAAATCATTAAGCAAAGTAAAACAAAATATAAGGGATGTATGTCAATCAAATTAAGTAATAGTGTTTATATTAATAGTAAACAAGTAAAGTGAGAATAAAAAATATACTAAAAAAGTTAAACAAAAAGAGAAAAAATAATCATAAAGTTTATAAGCAAAAATGAAAAAATTGTGTAATAATGTTTACTTACATTAATAATAAAGGTAAGAAAACTTAAAATAGAGAAAAAAAAAGAATGAAAAAAAGAAGAAATAAACCATAAAATCAATAAATCAAACAAAAAATAAATAAGTTGACAAGAGGATAACATACAAATTAAGTAAAAGTATTTACTTAGTATTTAAATCAGTAAATAAGTTTGAAAAAATAGGGTTTTTTGTTAAACAAGTGATACTTACCCCTGTTTTTTCTGTTCAATCCTTTTTAATTCATCTTCAGTCCTTTTTGACAGACTTTCCTTCAAATTTTCCAGCTGCTCTTCCATATTTTCTTCAGAACGTAATGATTTTTGTTGATCTACTAGATCTATAATTTTTTTATCTAACAATTCTACACTTTTTTGTCTTTCGCAAAGCGTTTGCACCCTTTTATTCAATTCAGTTTGCAATTCTGCCAACTCCTTTCTCTAAAAATTATAATAAGTACTTCAAAAAACAAGAATCAGTTGAATAAAACAAAAATATATTTCATTCAAATTTGATCAAATTTAAACATTTTTATATAAATTTATAGTTCTTACTTACATGTTGACATACGAGATCTTGTATAATGGAAGACGCTTTAACATTATTTAAGATATTCACCAAACTATCCGTTTCATTATCTGTTAATTGAGTAGTCTCCGATTTTGAGACCAGTTCCTAAAAGGAAATGAAGGTTTAAGTCAGCTAATAACAATAAAAATATACCTAAACAAAAATAATAAAATAATAGAAACAAAGAATAATATAATAAACTAAACAAAATTAAAATACCTGAAATAGTTGCTTAGCTTTGGGATTAGGAAAGGTAATTTCATTGGCATTTGATGTAACTAACAGGCAAGCATTATTGAATTTGTCTAAAAAGCCTGCTTTAATATCTTGCAGTGTTTCACATTCTTCACTTATCTACAGAAAAAAATAAAATAAAAATACCTAAATAAACGAAACAACAAAATAATAACATAAAAAAAGTTACTAACTTCACCCATAACCTTCTGTCTTTCTCTTTCTAGTTCCTCTCGTTTTAAAAGAAGTTCCTTTTCCTTCTCCTGCAATTCTAACTCACGCTGCCTCTGTTGTGCGGTCAGATTTCGCCAATCTTCTTGTAATTGGCGGGTCTATGGAAAAATAAAAGTTATTGGTCATATTCAAGTAGTAAATCAAGAAAATGCACACCTGTTCAGCGTGTTCCTTTTGCACGGATACTTTCTCAGCCTCTAATTTAGCTTGTGCCAACTCAAGAGTCCTCCTTCTTTTCTCAAAAGCCTCTTGCCGTTTCTCGAACGCTTCTTGCTCCTTTTCGAACTGTTCTTTCTCCTTTTCGAAATTTAACCTTTGGATTTCTATTTCCGTCTTGTCATCATCCAAAGTCCTAAAAGATTCACGATACAGTTCTAAAACTGAGTAATTTTAAATGTGTACTCACGACTGCAGATTTTCCATCGAGACCGCTAAGTCAGGCGTCGACCAACTCAACAAACTTAAACGAGACAAGTTGTACGTTTTTTCTCCTTTCCTTAATTGTGCCGCTTCTGCTGGATCATTAAATCTAATAACGTGAATTATTAATCACAATTTCAGTTTTCATAAGTGGTAAAATTTTACCTAAATACGTGTGCTTTGCCGAGGAAAATTATACATCCCTGCGACAGCCTTGCCGGGGACTCTAGAAGTGTACTATTGAGCATTATATGCGCACCAGGTTGGGGTTCTAATGTGGCAACCCCATTTTCGAAAGTTATAGTGCAATGTTGCGGTTCCATACCAGCCCCTCGTAATTCGATATCCTGTTTGATTTCAGCGTCTTCGGTACCGATCGTAGTTTTCCCCTCCTAAATTATATCAAGTTTTTCTTTAATTAACAACTAGGTATTTCCTCAAAATTAAATATAGCTTTGTGAGATATAAACATATAAACAAATATTTGTAGAAATTTTGTCAAAATGGGCCTTTATAAAATTTTTCAAAGTTGCTAACAAATTTTGAAATCTACTTTTACAAGGGGATACCCAAAAATATTGAGAATGTTGTGGGTTGATGGTACTGTCCTCTCCCCATAGGTATGTTTACACGACCCTTTCTGATCGTTTGGCCAAACGGCGTTTGTAAGAACTCGGACAGAGGGCAGTGTGAATAAAAATGTAGTAGAGGCTTTTTCTTCAAATTTTAAGCTAAAACTTCCATTATTTAAGCTGAAGCTATTATTTTTCCTTTGTATATTTCAGTATGTTGTGTGAATAAAGTTAATGTTTCAGATAAAGCTTTTGTTTAACCTTTATTCACACACACAGTGTGATTGTTTTCCCAATCTCCTCTAAATGTTCTCTGTGATTTTTCAATGTCGGAGTAACGGAGTAACGCTTCAATATCAAATTTTGCTGTCAAATAGGGTGGAAACGGTTTCAATGCTTTGTGAAGCTTATGAGAAGATGCAAGTCAGGCAAGGTTTACGAGTGGTATGCCCGATTGAAGGAAAATGGTAAAATGTCATTTGTTGACAAAAATATCAACATATGCGCGTTGCTATCATGATTATAATCAGAGAAAAATCGAGGTATTTGAGGAAATAACTGGAATTTTGTCGAGTACATGCCAACTGAAGGTTTAAACGTGTCATAGCAAAGTTTGTTCTATAACCAAAGGCAACAATTATAAATAATTTATAATATTGAAACTAATATCTATATGTCTAAATATGAGACTGAAATGTATGTATTTAATAAAAACAAAAATGTAAAATTTTCTATACAAATATTTTTTTAAATCTACAAATTCTCTAACACTTTCTTTATCTTATCAAAAATTCGAGGTATTAATTCAATTTTATGATCTGAATTGTGTGAGATTTAAAATTCCAATGTGTATTTGATAAGCAAGGTAAACATCTAACATTTACTTCATCTAAAATTCTCATGCGCTTTGTAGAAAAACATCTCATAATTCTAAGCATTTGTAAAAAAAATCAACATTCTTTAATAATTATGTTCTGCTGTTAAAAAAAATTTTCCTTAAACCACATTCACTAGCCCACACCATCACGAATAAAAACAATAATTATGACAAGTTGCACAAAAATAACAGAAGAATATACAACACAAAGTGCTCTCTTTTAGGGAAAAATAATTGTTCCAATGTATAAAAATTCGGCACCTAATAAACTGAAATACAGTGAATAAAGGATATTTGGATATTTACTTTTTTGTACAGTTCTTAGAGACAATTTTACTGAGCTTCGAAGAAACTAATTATGAAAAACTTTTATTTTTTTTTATTATGTCCATTCCGACGAACAGCAACTGTGAAACATAAAAATTTATTCTTCATTTTCTAGGCAATAATTTATAGTAGTATCGCTCACATTTGCTACATGAAATTATCAAAATTTAAATAGCTCATGGTTTTGTTTTCGACATACAATTCTATTTATATTATTTCATACATTCAGCGCAACATAATTTGGAAAATTCTTTAATGTGAATAATTAAAATTAATAATAATTGCCTATTGTAGTCTAATCTCAGGGCCGTTATTGTAACACAGTAATAGTTATAAAAACAAACGTGAGGTAAACAGCATACTCAGACATTGTTTGTTACTATTACTTGCTCTGGTTTTAATAGCTATGAAATGGATGGATTTAACATTAGAATTTGTAACAAAATAAAAAATTAGTAATGTTAGTACCTTCGACTGGAATTTAAGTCCGAAAATCTATTGCCAGTATGTATATGTCCGAGCACAACCACAATATATTGCCAAATTGTGCGTTTTTCTTAAGTTCTAAGGATTTTTTCAATCAGAAATACACTCAAAATTGTTATGTAACCTCACTTGTCTTTGTCTTTATGTGTGAATATAATTAGCTTTGGCAACAATGCATCAAATATTTATGAAAATAAAACAGAAACAGTTTTTCTTGCTTAAACAGGTAATGTTACATACTTTGCTTTCTATGGCAAATTGAGTTATTTTTCATTATTAAAACTGTTTTTACTCTAATAATACTTCCTAGAAGCAAACAAAACTATTAAATTTTACCTTCAAGTGATATAACGTGACCCCAGTCGTCAGAGGATCATCATCTATCGCAACTAAATGGGGTCTGTCAGAGTCCAAAACGACTCCCGGACCAGCCTTGCGTAAACCCAACGCTCTTTGTTCCCTAAGTATAGCCTGTGCTTCTCGCCATTTACCCGTCCACTCTTCCGTCAATTCCTAAATCGGTGACCGGAAAATATTAACACTAAACATTTTTTAATTAAAAAAATCTTACCTTCTCTCTCGCTTCCTTCTCGTGTAACTGAGCCAACATATCTGACCTCTGTTCGCAAAACATGAGCGCCCTAAGCTTACTAATCTCATCCCTAAGTTCCCTAATAAGTTTAACGTTGGGATCTTCGTTAACCGTGGGTTGATTAATGATATTTTTAGCTCTGTTGGCATACCTCAAAGTACTCAAAGTTTCCCCATAGTTACAATCTACAACAAAATGATTTTTATAACTACTAACGGGGTTGCTACAGGAATAACTCTTTAAAATTTCCTGACTGTTTCTTGTTTTCCAGTCTAAAGATGTATGTATTCACTGACTTGTCCAATTGAATAAAAGTCACAATGGTTTTTGAGAAAAATAATAGTAAAATTTTAATAAGGAAAAATTTATCTTAAAACTACATTTTTTCCCTCAATATTTAGCAACTTATTGAATAGTTTTAGAAAGTATAGGGGATGTTAGTTAAATTTGTCAACAACCTTTATGAGATGATTGATTTTAAGGCAAAAAGTTTTTATATAAACGTAAATCTGCAACAATTCTGTTTTCCACATACAGGTTGTTAAAATTGTAACAAAATATTTTCGCATTTTTTAAATAGTAAAATATCCTTATATTAGTTATAACTTGATTGATACACACACAGTGTGATCCATTTGAAAAGGAAACAAATCTGTAAAAATGGTATTTATTATCAGATTTAGTTATTTTTTTCAGATGAAGCAGTAAAAATTTTATTATTTTATTAACGTCAAAAATATGAAAGTGTGCGTATGTGATTTTCGCAACCCAATAAAACTAAAGAAAAACTAAAATTATGCCACAAATAAATAGCTTCAGATAATATAAATACCTAATTATTAATTATAATTTTTTTACATTTAATATGATTAATTACAATAAAAAAAATTAATACATTTAATAAAAAGAAGCAAAATGCAAAATTTTGCAAAGAAAAAAAATTTGAAAGCCAAAAAATAAAAAACAAATTTTAATATTCTGCACCAGAATAGTTTTTACTGCTCCATCTTAAAAAAAAAATCCGAATTAAATCAGGTAATAAATACCATTTTTACAGGCCTGTTTCCATTTGAAATGGGATCACACTGTATACAGGGTGTCCGGAAATGATGCTTCAATATTTCGGAAGATGATTCTAAAAAAAAATGTCACAAAGCTCTATTTTTTCAAAAACTTAACAGGGTTTAATTTAATTTTTTTTTAATTTCTTCTAACTTTTTGTGGTTTGTTAATTTTGAAAGTGAGTTTGACTGAGTGGCTGTTAATTTAACGCACATGAATGTTTAAAGTTGATTTTCTCAAAAACTTCTCTAATTTAAACATATCCAAATTTATAAAAAAATGTTCAACAAACAAGTTCTGTCATTATTTGAAAGGCAAGGACGGTTTAGGCCCTTTGAAGTTGAAGGATATGCATCAAATTAAGAACGTAGATACAAAGAAACACTAGTGATATGAGTACAAAATTAGAAAAAAAATTGGTAGAATCAAAAAAGAATTATTAGAAGAAATCTTGAAGAAATTTTGAATTTTTGAAAAATGTTATAAAAATGACATGTAAAGTATTAAACTGTTTTTAATTCATGAGTACAAATATGAACAACTTTCTTAGAATTTTTCAAGAAAAAAATTGACATTTATTTTTAAGATTTAATAGTTTCAGCAATTAAGGTAAAAAAAAAGCCTTATATTAATTTTTGATATGACAAAAAAGTGAATTTTATATCTAGCAACTGTTATTACAAATTTTAACAATGTTTTAATTTTTATTACATAGTTGCAATTATTATTAACTAAATGCATAAAAATGTCTTTATCACAAACTCAACACCTTGAATCTACGAAACTAAATGCTTCTAAACCCATGCTCATATTTTCAATAAATTTTAACATTAACTTAAATTTGCATAGAATCGTATCTACATACATAAAAAATAAAGTAAAATAAGAAATTTTATAAACACATATTCATATCAGCAATTAATAACTTGCATATTTTGTATATTTATCCATGCCTTAACTGGTATTTAAAAAAAGAATACTGGTTCGCTATTTTTTTTTCTGAGAAAGTTGCTTATAGTACTTATACATATGCATCGTTGAATTAAAAGTAATTTATGCTTGTAGCAAATAGTCTAAAAAATTATTAGGATGTGATAAGCTCTATTAATTAGATTTTACTATTCAGAACCACAACAAAAATTTTTAATTTTTTTCTTCGAATTTTAATATCCTCCACCTAGAAAACACAGCCGTTGTAAGCCTTAGTGAACTTTTTATTTTAAAATCAAAGATCAAGACAGGCAGTAAATTTAAATTGTGTTTAGAGTCGAATGCAATAAAATTCTCAAAAATTTCATTTTTCCCTCGACTAATATAAAAAACTCTGACTTTTCCCGGTTCTCTATACCTGCAGCAACCGTGACTAAGTATAATTTATTACAGAACGCTTACCTGCTGGACTGATAGCCGCTATCATTATAGTTTTTGAGTTGCCACCCAAGCTATCTTTCAACAACCAGGTCAGGACGGAGTCTCGGTAAGGTATGAAAACAGATTTTCGTTGTCCGTTTTGTTCACTGGACAGTTCAGCTAAGGCTGATATAACGGAACCTAAAGTAACAAGTGATTTATTGATGTGAGCACCTTCTTTTAACCTTTGGCCTGTAGCACCAGTGGCGTCAGCTCTCTCACTTCCAGCCAAATCTACCAGATGGATCTGAAGTTTCAAAAGAATAGTACTGACAGCTCGAATATTAAATTACAGTTATAATACCTTGGAAACCGTTTCACTGGGAACTCCATCACAGTAGCCTGCTTGGACAAACGTTATAGTAAAAATGGCATGACTTCTACTGCTGACATCATTCATGTTAGTTGCAGCAGTGGTTCTATGAGAATTACCTCTAAAATTTGAAAAATATTTGGCGATATTAAGCTTCATCAAAATTCTATTACCATACCTCTCCATACACTCCTGTATATGTCCATAATTAGTTACCAAACAAGTTGTGAGGCCTTGAACATAAGGTCCCTTTTTAGGATGTTCTCGAACTTTTAAAGAATTATTATCACGTCCCCTAAGTAAATCGGCAACTCGTTCTTGATATATTTCCAAGTAACTAACTTGTACCCTGTGTGTAGTTCCCCTTTTAGAATTCTCAGACATTCTCTCAAATAGAGCTTTGCATATCCTCGGGATTAAACCTTGATTTTCCTAGAATAAAAATAAATTTATTAAGATGCAGAAAGAACAAAACTTGATTTTACTCACTGGACAACCCATCATAGTAAAGGTTTTGCCACTTCCAGTTTGGCCATAAGCAAAAACGCAGGCATTATAGCCTTCAAAAGCACAGTCAACCACTTCGGTTCCTAAATCTTTATATACCATTTCCTGAGAAGCATAATTTACAGATTTGTCATCATGAGACCAGTAGGAATAGTCAAATGTAAATTCTTTGTATCTAATATTTTCGTCTCTAGTATTTGCCTAAAATAAACCATAAATAATATTTCTCTTGTGCCTAATTTTGTATTATGTGGAAGTACCTTGCAATTTAATATTCCTGTCGTTTTTTCTCTCATTTGTATTATTAATTGCGCGTCTAAATCTTTTTCCCTAGAAAATAGTCTCATTAAAAATAAAAATAGGTTCAATGCACTCCTTTTGTGCACTGATGCATGCAAAAATAAAATTACCTTTGATTGAAGGGTCGAACCCTAACAGCTACTTTCACTGATGCCATCGTTATATTCACTTTAACTAAACGTACAACACTGAAAACATGTTTTATTAAATCAAAATAAGCATTTTAATGGCTTTGTTTTGGTTGACCAGCTGTCAACTTCCGCACACCATTCTCTTTTGACTTGAGTGCCAGGCTAGCCAACATCCTGTACAAGAAATACATAGAGTTACCAACGTTATGTCGATAAAGTAGTTCTGAAGTCAAAAATATTCAAATTCACAATTTTAAATATGTGGTATGTATAATGCAATTAATCTTATATATTTAAATCTTTACCAAATTGAAGGATTGTTCTATCTCGAAAATAATGCAGTGAATAATTTATCATTATCATTAGAATTTAAGTGTCACACTTATCTAGATTAAAAATAAACAAAAGTAATCAAAATGAACAATAATAATACAGTTAATGACTGCATCTACATCATCAAAAAAATGTGTTCCGTTTCTCAGCATCAGTAATTGAAACCGCTAAAGTAAAACCTTATGTCCTGTACTTGATTATTATTCTATTCAGTGAATTGTTGAGTAACAATATATAATTGTATAGTTGACCTAGTTTAAACAGTACAATTATTTTGTTCTTAATCGAAGAAGCTTTAATGTAGGTAGAGGTAAGGCTTACATTTAAATAGAAAGCTAACATTAATTCAAACTCGTATTTTTAGTTTCACTTATACTTGTATAAAGTTAGAGGTAGAAAAAAAAACAGTTTTGATGCATTTAATTTTTATTATAAATCTGTTACAAAAAGTTGTTCAATATCAATTTTACAGCATTAACTTTATGTAGTTTTAGAAGAAATTATTGTAAACCATAAAAGCTATAGTTTTTTTTCTAAAATTCCTTTAATTATATCCGTTTTTTTTATTCCATTTTTTTTTTAATTAATTTCAATACATTTCTGTCATATCTATTTATATTCGACTTCATTTTGAGGTAATCAAATTAGAGAATATTGAGCCAAATTTTCAACTATAGAGTCTTTCAGATACATCATGAGCCTTTTCTTTTGCATTAGCGATTCTTGAACCGAATTGCAAAGCTCTCTTTTTAAAGGCAGAAGCATTTTTAAGACCCAAGTAGTAACCTAAACTTCTTAATAATATTTTCTCCCCGATGCCCTGAGGTATATCTTCAGATGGAAAAGTCCTAAAAATTGAATTTAGTCAGACATGCAATTTAATAGAGACGAATAGATATACTTCTCCCAAGAATTGAGGCTGTGAACAAACTGGACTAAGTTTTCATCTAAGTAAGGAGTTCGAAGTTGTCTTCCATGATCTGAAACTACTCTATCATCCCTACCTAAATTTCTATATGGTAGATTTTGCCAGTCTTCAAGTAAAACGTTGTGCAAACCAAGCCAGCCCTTCTTTTTGAGAGCAGCACGGTGTCTAGTGTAACCACCGAATAACTCATCTGCTCCCATTCCAACTAGTAGAACCTCAAAGTTAATTTGGTGTGGTAACCATAAGATTTTCACTACTTGACATAATACGTATCAACAATCTCCAATCTATCTCATTTTTATTCTTACCCTGCATGCCGACGTAACGGTCCCCTGTTTCCCACTACTGGCAAACCAAAGAGCGCATCCTAAGCTGTCATCTAAAATTGATGTCAAGGGATACACTAAATCAGCTATGTATTTACTTCTTGCATTATTTAATTCTTCTCTTGGTACGTTAACTTCTAAAAAACGCCAATCTCTTTCTGGTCTTAACTGTTTCAGTTCATCTAAGGTTTGTAAACCCGTTATTCTATCAGGAGTCTGATAATTATTAGGTTCATCAAAAGCTACATTAATCAGATCAATTGGTCTAGTCTCATCTACAAATTTATCTGCTAAAAGTGCTAGAATTGCACAGTCTATTCCACCTGAGAATAAAACACCTGTCAAAGAATGATTACAAGTTATCTTCTCAGTAATGCAATTTTTACAAAACTTTGGTTGATTGGCTATCCTTTTTTCTATGGCATTTTCAAGTAGATTTTTTAGCACCAATATTTTATTTAACCAATCGGAAATGTTTATTAACGTTTCAAAAATTTGTCTAGGATCACTAATGTTCATATTTTTATACATATGCAGCTGTTCATTGCGGGGTTCTATAAATTTGAAGTAATCACAATTATCTAGTACATACTCAACAAGTATCTCCATGTTTAGAAATTTTTGTAATACTGATAATTTGCTGTCGAAATTTGGATTACAATACTTCCATGGGAATATAAGCAGTTGATTTGTTTTCATATCCAAACAAAAAATCCCGATAGATGGTAATTCCATGAACTCATATTCTGTTGTTCTTTTAGCTACACTAGTCAAAATTATTACCTCATTATTCTTTCCTATGAGTAGACTTCGCCTTCCATATATGTCACGTCCAAAATATAACCTTTCTTCCATTTTATCAAAATATATGAAAGCATATGGGCCTTGCAATTGCGATAAAATTGCAACTAATTTGCTTGTATCATGAAGTAACTCAAACAATACTTTCGTGTCGCCTTCTTTTAGAGTCAGTTCACTGGACAGACCTCCATAAATATCTCCGTTGTAAATGAATATATACCCATCATCTTCTACAGGTTGTTTTGCCATATACTGTCCTTGCAACCAAAGAACACTTGCAGCAAATAGAAGGTGGCAGTTTTCAGAATAATAAGTATTTGTATCAAACCAATCTGGTCCACGTCTAATGGTATTCTCTTTAAAAATTTGAAACTAAAATAATACAGATAGGTACATTATTTCATAATATATCATAACATTGCTTACTGTATTTTGTAAAACTTCATGTTTGCCTTGGTTATATGAACATATACAAATAATACCACACATTCTATTCCAAATTATTCTGTAGTAGTTAAATTATAAATCTGAAAATAACACCACCAAATAAATTTTTGGCGAGACACAACCTCAAAATTTAATGTAAACACAAGATCTTTGCATAAACGTAAATATAATATATATAGTAGTTCATAGAGACTGTAGGTGTTTAGTAGCCACTCTTCTTCCTCTTTTTGTTTATACAATGTAATCATAAAACTATGTCATAATAGGCGTATTCAGACGAGGTCAGTCGCTGAGCCGCTGAGAAATCCAGGCCAATCAAATGCACACATTTAGCTGAATTCTTACTCAGTGGCTCAGCGGCTCAGCGGCTAACCTCGTCTGAATACGCCCATTAAGTACTACAAATAGATAAATATGACTCAAATAAAAATAAAATCTGCAATATTAATATGAAATTGGAAAATAATCTAATCTCAAAATGTTAAAAAAAAAATTCAAATTTGATACATATTGAGAAATATCAGCTATATTTCAAGCTCATTACATAGGTACCTAAACAGTAACTAGGTATACGTGAATATAACTAACAAGAATCAAAAAGTGGACATTATTGGATAACATGTCAGCCCAAGACTCCTAAACTTAGTTCATGAATCTTGGTTTCAGCCAATGGCCATATTCAGACGAGGTCAGCCGCTGAGCCTCTGAGTAAGAATTCAGCTAAATGCGTGCATTTGATTGGGCTAGATTTCTCAGCGGCTCAGCGGCTGACCTCGTCTGAATACGCCCAATGTTTGTCTAAAGTCTGAAAAACAGCGCGCGAAAATTAATTTAAATCCCAATATCTAGAAATTATCGGTATTTAAGTATATATCTAAACAATTATTAATGCGGTTTATTTTTACTTTTGCGTGTTCACGAATATACTGACGGATATACATAATCATTACCTTATTCTTAGTAGTATTTTGTACGGACATGCATATGAACTTAATAGGTAGGTATTTTCGAGAATATCTCTACCTATTACATACCTATAGGATAATGATCATTATCCTCTGTCTATGATTATCCTCAGACTGAGGGATCTGAAGAAATATGTATAGCAGAATTAAATAACGTTTTACCTAGGTATTTAGGTATCAAGATGAATTAGTATTAAATGTACACATTCACGTTAATATTATAACTTAATTTCATGATTTAAAAATCGATTCAATGCGGGTTTACTTATCTACAAATACTTTGAAGTTTTATACAAATTTTGTAGGTAAAGGTCAAGTTTGTATCCTTGTTCTCCTGGTACCAAACAATCGCGTGTGTCCTTGTTAGTATAATTTTATTTTATGTGGTTGGATGATATTATCGACTAGTATTTTTTAGAGAAAATTTACCTGCTGCTTTGGCAAAGCAAGCGGTGATTACATGCCGACTTTGAATCATTATTTCCTAACCATACTCGCGTGCGTATGTAATTTTCAAAACTACTGATATATGTTGTACATGCAATTTCCCATTCTCACCCCAGTTGAAGTGATTAAATCTTCTTGTGCTAATTAAAATGGTGATTGATTTGATTTAGCGCTGATTGTTGCATTTTCCGTAGTTATACAAAGATCGACAAATTACAACGCGCATGTTAAGTGTGTTGCATTATCGCAGTATATGAGCGCGTATTACCCCACTTTTGTTTCAACCCTTGCAACTAACGTTGCGATAAGTGACTTGTGACGTTTTTTTTCGAAAAGTGAGAAGTGACGAACATGGATTTGTCATTTAACAGTAAGATGGAAGCGTATTATCAAAAATTTTTTGAACTACAAGAAAAGCTCAGGAAGAGGTACGAAATTATAGTTTTTATTCCGCATATTGTTTGTATCGTCACAATTCAATACAAACATACCTACTTAACGCATCTGAATATATTTATTTTTTCAGTGAAGAGGAACGTTTGAAATTAGAGATGAAGTTTAACGAGCTGGTTCAAATCTCTAGGGAAGAGTAAGCCTCATTTAATTTTATTCAATTGTAGCTGTAATATGTGCATTTTTTTAAATAAAGAATCAAAATAGGAATCCCAGAACTATAATCAGTCAAAAAATAGATGAATTTAGAAGGTTTTATGCATTTTACGTGAACGCAACAAACATGTTTTCTAACAATTCAAAAACATTCGTTACGTAAAAGTTTATACTGAAAAGTAAGTACCTACTTTGAATATTTACTATTCCCGAACTTAATTTTCTGTTCTATTAGTTGTTCCTTCAATTTAAATTAACCTGACTGACCGGTCAATGTTTGTATATAATAGTAAAATTAATAAAAAAAAATAACAATAGATAGAACTGAAGCACGAAAATCGCACTGCTTCTAGAATTTTGCACTCGCATGTCCAATATAGATTTCCATGTTTATTTATGAGTTTACAATATTTAGGAACACGTATACACGCGAAGTTTGCTTCTTGTAAGTTATTGGGAATAACAAGAAACATAAATGCCTTTCCAAAACGAAGAAGGAACATGAAAACATGTCTGCAGACTATTTGGAAACATTAATTCCAATGAATGCTGGAAAATGATTTCTAAACAATACATTTACGTATATTTTAACATTTATAAAAAAATGTAGCTTACAAGACTTTAACTTTAAGAACGTAGGTAACGTTCAAATATTATGATTAGCCGTTGAGAAAATTAATAATATAATAATTATTAAAGAGGGACAAATATCAAAGAGGGAAAAGACATCCCCTGATCTGGTTTTAAGCCCAAAAAATCTCTAGTATGTGCCATTTGGTTTTAAAAGTTTATCTGTCATACAATTGATATGATATGTACCCTTGGTTTTATAAACATTCCTAATTCCTACAAATCTAATGTTTGTGCCAAAAGCAATGTTACCAATCCACAAATCAATTAGCTTTTCAATAGGGTAGAGTGGGGCTTGTTGAGCATAGGGGTAAGTTGATCAATGCATATATCTCGGTAACTAAAATACCTAATCGATCACGCTTCTGCACATTCTAATGTCTTTCTTCTCCCACCGCACTCGGTAGGAATTTATTGTACTATGCAAACTCAAGTTGACTACTTTCGGTAGTTTAAAGTAAAATTAAAAGTTTGTTTATCTCATGTCAGCTGCGAATATTCAAAGGTACCGAAGTAAAACGCATATATAATGACTGAAAGCGGTCTAACCAACAAATTTTTAGGTACAGAAATCTTTCAAAATACGTATTTTTTTAATTCAACTGTAGATGTAAATATTGTTATAACATAAACTTACATGATTCTGCATATAAGAATGTTCATTTTTGTTTATATGTATGTGAAAATAATTATTAAAATGTAGAAAAATAATGTGAGTCATACAAATGCATATAAAAGTTATTATATAAAGTGTATAAACAAAACATCAATAATTTTATTTTTTTATTTTACGTGTTTAATTTTTTAAGATTTCTGTACCTAAAAAACACCACAAAATTGAATATTTTACGGCGATCTTTAATAAACAATGCATGAGAATGTAACTTTAATATATTTTGTTTATTTTAAGAAAAAAAAAAAAAAAGAAATGATATAAAAACGCTGCAAATTTATATATCAACGTAAAATATTTGTTTGAACTGATCCTATTTGTCTTCCTATTAAAATGATATCTTTAATGAAACCAATTATTTAAGTTTATATTTTGCGATAAGACACAATCTAATGACATATTGTCACGTAAAACTATAGATTTTAAAACCTTCTAATCTTCGTGCTATATTTTGATGTTGACTGATTATATTTTTTGCCAGTATCAATTTATCTTTGTTTTTTTCTAAATACTAAATTTCGGTATTAAATATACAGGGTGGTTTCAAAAAAAGTAACGCAAATGGTACCAGTGAATCTCCACCTAAAAAGAACACGTTTGCATAAAAATGAACAATGAACGAAAACAAATAAATAAGGGGACGCTTGTTTCAATCCCTTTCAAGGAGCAGAAATTTTGGAAAAATTGTCGAGTCGAGAATTTGCACATGCATTAGTAGAAAATATTTGTAAAATTTAACTTAAACCTTTTCTAGTTTTCAAATTACAGCCGCAATTTTATATTTTTTAGGAACTGAAAGGCATCCTAAAGGATGAACATTTTACTAAGGTAATTTTTATGCAAACGTGTTCTTTTTAGCTGTAGATTTAATGGTACTCTTTGTGCTACGTCATTTGAAAACACCATAAAATATTAATTTGCTAATATTAGAGCGCAACATTGATCAGGAACCATATTTTGTAACAAGTTTGTTTCAGGGAACAAGCTCATTACAAAAAGCTACGATCTCAATATAAGAAGTTTCTGGAAGAAGATAAAAAACGGCAAGAAAGAAACGAAAAAATTATTCGAGCTTTAGAAAGAATAGAATCCCGTGTTAACATGTTGACATCAAAAACTGAGCGTATTAATATGTTGCGACGTCAATATCAGAGTTTTCTTCACAGAGTATCTCAAAAACCGGTTGTACAGCATGATTACATCCCACCGAAAATAACTGAGGAGTTGCCTTCCTACCAACACAAGCTTGGTTTGGACCATGATAAAAAATCAATTGATATCGCAATGCTTAAGAAAGCTTATGGGAAAACTAACGACGAAAAGATTGAAATATTGGATAAGTATTTACAAAATCTGAAGTCTCAGAAGGATCAGGTTGCAACAGAAAATCAACCGAGAGAAAATTCAACTGATTTTAACGAAATGAAATACTTTGACGATGTATCTAAAAAATTGAATGAAGGTTTCAACTCTAATAAAGCAAACTCTATCGCTGAAGATATTATGAACTCGATTTACTCCAGACATTATAAAACTGATCTAAATAAAGACGAAGGGAAGAAAGTGAGTAAATTCACGTCACCCAATTACTCAAGCAGATATCCAGACAAAGATAGATATTCTGGATTTGGCGACTCTCTTCATACTAACATCAGAAACAGTCCCTCATTTGACTTAAATGGCAGTAATACAAAGGTTGGTGGAATAACACCAAAGAACCACGACTTAAATAAATTTAACGAAAATCCTTATAGTATCTCCATTAATACTGCTAAAAATAAATCACCATTTGAAGAAGATATAGGAAAACAAAGTAAAACATACGAAAATACTCGTAAAAATAATGTGGACTTGCCAATGCCGCGACATTTTAAAGAAAATAACGCTTTGCCAAACAAACCAACGGAGAACATATATGGAAATAACATCCAATTCCTCGAAGATAAGTTGTTTGGTCCCAGCAAAACTGAAATGGATTTAAATGAAAACGAAAAGCAAGCAATATACAAGCCAGAAGCATATTCCAGCAACGACTTAATAAAAGATTCAGTGGCTAATATTGTAGAGAATAATATGAATAGGACACGCATTCCGAATAGAGCTGAAGTTGGAGAAGAAGATAAAACTAACAATTTAATCGAAAACATAGAATCTTCTAGTAACAATAAAGATGAATTAAAAGATTTTAGTGAAGCTGAAGAATCTGAGAATTATATTAAACCAGAGAAACATATTGATTACACAAAGGTTTTATCTGATCATAACACTTACGAATCAGACGTTTTACAGCCTAATCAGGATGAGGATAATGTCGATATTGGAAATCTAACAAATACAACTTTGTTCAGTGATAAACAAGGACACGAAGAAGACGAATTTAATCAACAATACGAAAATGGACATGATGTACACGAATCCAATAAAGATATAAATGATACAGTAAATTCAGAAATAATTTATGATGACAGTGGCCAACAACAGCAGACTAAATATGAAAATAACGATCAAACATATGAAGATAATGTGCTACCATACGATCAAATGGATCAGTACGATTCAAGTGACCAACCAATAGAACAACTGTATGGTGAAAACGGAAAAGCTCTACTACAGTATGATGAGAATGGACAAGCGGTTTATGATCAAGAATATAATGTAGATGGCCAATCAAATCAGCATGCATTTGAAGAAAATGATGAAGATATACCGCGATACGACAGCAATGCTCATGAAATACATAATGAAAGTGGTCAACCTAGTAAAAAATGTGATGAAAATGAACAACCTATTCAAATGTTTGATGCAAATGATCCCCCTATTCAACAATATGATGAAAATAATCAACCTATTCAACAACCGGATAAAAGTGGTCAATTACCTCAACAGTTTGATGATAGTCAACCCGCTCAACAGTATGACGATAGCGGTCATATTATTCAACAATACGAAGAAAATAGTCAACCAGTTCAACAGTACGATGAGAATGGACAATTAGTTTCACAGTACGATGAGAACGGTCAATTAATGCAACAGTACGATGTGAATGCCCAACCAATTCAACAGTTTGATGAGAACGGTCAACTAATGCAACAGTACGATGTGAATGCTCAACCAATGCAACAATATGATGAAAATGGTCAACCATTGCAACAGTATGATGAGAATGGTCAACCTATTGAGCAGTATAATGCAGACGACCAACCTATTCAGCAGTATGACGAAAATGGGCAGCCTATTCAACAGTACGATGAAAACGGTCAACCTGTATATTACAATCAGGGCGATCAGCTTGTCCAGTATGACGAAAATGGACAAATTATTCAGCAATATGATGAAACCGGACAACCAATTGCTCCAGGGACGTATGGTGAACCAATCCATCATTACAATGAAAATGTACATCCAATTACAGACTATAATGGAGAAATACCTAAGGAATTTGACGAAAATGGTCAGCCATTGCAACAGTACGAGACTAATCAGTACAGTGTCGATCAACAAGCTTCAATGCAGGGTAACGGGGAAGAACAAAATGCCGCTAATGATAGTATTAAAATTGAAGATGGAAACGCTGAACAGCCTACAAAAAAGAAGAATGTTTTAGATTTGTTGGATACAGACAGTGAAAGCATGAAACAGAATACCAGCAAAATATCAAATGATAGCGATTTTGACTTCAGTAATGGCTAATTATAGTTAGAATCCAATATTTAGCTGTGAGTACATTTAATTTATTAAAAATTGCATTATATTATAAAACTATTCGTGATATTCATGCTGTTATAACTTATAAATTTTAAAATCCATACATTTTTAAGAATTTATCTATCTTTAATGCACCTAATCCAAATATTTCTTTTGTAATCATTTCGAATTCAATAAAGAATTTTAAGCATTTCAACACTTACTTTTCTAAGCTATCATCAATGTTTAATTTTTGTTTGCTATTACACATGATGAAAGTAATATTGAGTTATTTATAATGCATACAATTTTAGTTTTATAATTCATCTTTAGATGTAAAATTTTAGTTAGTCAAACTCAAACTTATGCTGTGGAATCTAGAAATACACATATCTCCTAAACACCTAAAGATATATTTTTCTGAATTTAGTACACAACTACACGATTTGAAATTCTTTATCGAAAGTTAATAACATTACTCGAATCTGTATATAAAAGAATAATGTAACTTTACATAGATAATTAGGTATTTGCTGTTTTTAAATAAATTTATAATATCAGAGTACCTAATTTTAAAAAGTAATTAAAACAAAGCAATATGTATGAATCTAATATCAGTGCGGTTTTAAAGCTCATGGTTTGTAACGGAATCTTTTATTAAATTTTGACTGAGTAATCTGCGTTATTTCTTATTAAATTATTTATATTATATTTCCTATTAAACAATATTTAACGCACTGAACATATAGCTATTTACAGTTGCTCTTACAATATTTTCTTGGGATTATAGTGGTAAATAGTTTGATAAACCTGTATCTGATAGTGAAAAATACAGTATTGGAATATGTTAAATTTGTGCTGCCATATTTATTTCTGTCCGTTTGAAGTTAATCTTAACAGAGATTCAAAATGGTCCACCATTTCAACAGTATTACGAAAATGGTTTAGCAATTCAACAGTATAATACGAATGGTCAACCATTTCAACTGTATGTGGAAAACGGCTAACCATTTCAACAATATAATGCGAATGGTCAATCAGTGCAACAGTACTATGAGAATGGTCAATCATTTCAACAATATGATGATAATGATCAACCTATTCATCAAAACCATCAAAACGGTCAACATAATGCCAAAAATTGCCAGCATATTTGGTCAACAGTATGGCCAGCATATTCAACAGTATAATGCAAGTCGTCAACCTGTATGCTATAAATAGTTGATTCGCCGTTGTTCCCGTAGCACTAATTAATTGAATGATTATTATGAATATTTAAATCACGGCTAGATGTACAATATGAGGAGAATGGTTAACCATTACAACCTTATGATGATAATAACATTTCAACAGAATAATGAAGTATTCGCCAAGATGCAAAAAATATCCAACGTATGCAACAGTCAACAAACGGTCAATCAGTACGCTAGAAATCGCTGTATAGGTTATAGAAGTCGCTGATTTGTAGTTGTTGTCATAGCACGAATTTATAAAACGATGATAATAAATATATATAACTGTGTTATTTCAATTAACAGTATAATAAAATTGAATTCAACAGTTTGAAGAGAATGATCAACCAATACAACCTTACAAAGACATCGCTCAACCATTTGAACAGTATGGTGATAATGGCCAACCTGTTTGCCGAAACAATGAAAACGGGCAACAGAATACCAAAAATGGCCAGCGCATTCAACAGTATAATGCAAGTGGTCATTCTGTATACTATAAATAGCTGATTCGCCATTATTATCGTAGCACGAATTCATTGAACGATTAAAATAAATATTTATAATATCACGGCCAGTTCTAGGCTATGAAGAGAGTGGTCAATCAATATAACTTTACGATGACAATGCTCAACCATTTCAACAGAATGAAGATAATGGTCAACATAATCAACAGTATGCTAGAAATGACCAGCTTATTCAACAGTATGATGCAAACGGTCAAACTGTATAGGTTCTAGAAATCGCTGATTTGTAATTGCTGTCGTAGCACGAATTCATAAAATGATCATGACAAATATTTATAATATCAAGGCCACGTTGAATTATATCAATCAACAGTATGATAAAAATGGTTAACCAATTCAACAGCATAAAGAGAATGGTCAACCAATACAGCCTTACGAAAACATCGCTCAACCATTTCAACAATACGATGATAATTGTCAACCTGTTTGCCAAAACAATGAAAACGGGCAACAGAATACCAAAAATGGCCAGTGCATTCAACAGTATAATGCAAGTGGTCATCCTGTATACTATAAATAGCCAATTCGCCATTATTATCGTAGCACGAATTCATTGAACGATTAAAATAAATATTTATAATATCACGGCCAGTTCTACGCTATGAAGAGAATGGTCAATCATCAACAGTATGATGATAATGGTCAATCTGTTTGCGAAAACAATGAAAACGGTCAACCTGTATACTACAAATCGCTGATTCGCAGTTGCTGTCCTAGCATAAATTCATTGAACGATTGTTCTAAACATTTATAACATCACGGCCACAATGGATTATCTTATCTAAGTGGGTACAGTTATCAAAATAGAGTATGTGTGCGCGTTAATGCCAACAGTGTCAAAATCGATAAATCGGCGCGATTCCTGCTACCCGAACACGCATACCCGATACTCCATTGAGGACCCATATAAAAATAATAATTGTCGTTCCCCTATCGTAGACTGGCTTTTAACTACACGCTACTCGTCTCTGCTACACATTCCACACGTTAACTTGGTGCCGACTGCGTGTGTGTTGTGTACAGAAAGCATCAGTCCAAGGTGTAGACGGATTTTGATACGTGTTACTGTTTCACCCATCGATTATGGCAAATGTGCTCAGCAATGGAGTGCGGAAGCAGAGCGCTACCATGAACTTTTATTCGGATCTAGAAGGCGCGTGCTATCCGGAAGAAAACCTCATTTTGGAACAAAGGAACGGTTAGTATGCTATGCTAGGTTATGTGCCTCCTGGTATTGATTTTTATGGTTCCTGCGGGGCGACCATTTGTATGTAAAGCTGAATTATTCTCAATGCATTTTTGTTAAAGAAAAAACGTACTTGCGGATATACTTTAAAGCGGATTACGTATTTTTGGAATTCAGAACTGACTTTAGTAAATACCGTTTTTTAAATGTACCTGCTTGAAATCATCCAAAACAAATAAAAAACATGAGATAATGCGTCTTCCATGTTTTTAAAAGTATGTACATGCTTAGGTATAGGTATATGTTTCCAAGAATATTACAACGTTGAAGGTCAGACTACTGTTTGTTCAGATAAAGTTAAGGTACTTAATGTAATCAAGATTGAAGACAAGATAAACAATTTCAAAATGCTTCTACAGAACAATCTTAATCTTTCTCTGTACCAATATAAATCTACTTATGATTTTTAATTCGGAAATAATGTGCTGGAATAGCCTTGTAGAAGTTTTTTTATTGAAAATTATTATGCAATATTAGTTATGCGTTTTTAAAAGCCCTAAATTTCAAATTTTATTATCTTTTATTATCTTTATATAAAATTGTTTTAATTTAGTTATCTAAAAGGCCTTGAAATTAAATGCAAAGGGTAGAAGGAATGCCTAGATACTAAAAATAAAGAATTAAAATAAAAGTAAAAATTGCAAACATTCGCTTTTGTTTTGCAAAATTGTCAGCTTAATTTTTAGGCAGGCTAAACAAGTTACTTAGAAAATGAAGAAAAAGAGCGAATTTTGATTTTTAATGTTATTGCTTTTTTATTAATAATTATTGTTGTTCTAGCACAATTGGGTAGATACTAAAGTTCTATTAGGTTTTACTACGTTATTATGTTATATTTTTCTGTAGAATAGTTTTGTGGCTTTTAAATTTGTTGTTTATTTTTAACACACATTTTCCAATGTGTTTTCTCATGAGCAAATTCCAAATACGAAAATAATTATATTAAAAAATTGTTTTTATGTGTTGGGATTTTCTGATCCATATAAAAGGGTTCTATATGCAAAAATGTCATTAAAATCGCTCTGCAGAGTTAAATTTCATAAGGCAATACACTGTATATTTGTACTTAAATTATCGTGTAAATAAATATGTTAGAGTAAATTGTTTAAAATAAAAAGGAATGTCGCAATATTCTGCAACTGTATTTTTACTTCAAAAGGAAGTAGAACAAGTATTTATCAAATTTTATTATTTGAGTACAATGTTTATATCTGCATAAGTTTGCATTTAGGTATTTTTAAATCAAAAAAATCCTTTGTTATTTATTTGATCCATGGGGAAAATTTGAGCTCAAAGTATAAATTTAGTATTTAACAAAGCTTATTATTTTCAAGTACATATAATTAATTTTAAATTAGGATGTCTATAGAAGTACCTGGTGTGTGAATATTTACCTAATTTTTCACATTAACTTAAATCTACCGAAAGCGACAAATTGCTTTCGTTATTTGAAGAACTTATTAGCATAATAAATCATTGTACTGATTGTTATTTCAAAAGAGAAATCACTGAATATATTATTTAATTTATTAGTATCACACATCCATTGATTGATTATTCCAAAAGTGAATTAATTGAACTTTTGTTGAATATCTTTACTTCTTTGTGTTTGAAATTATTTTAATTATTTATTATTTGGACTAGTTTAAAATAGATTCAAGTAGCAGTATCCATAAACCATTGTGATTCTACTAATGCTCTGTAATGTATGCAATTTTGTTCAATATTTATCTAATATTTTATGACTGAATAAAGTATTAAAATAAAAGCAAATGAGGTTGCTTCCAGACTTTTAAAATAATGAATGAATAATTTTATTAACTAAACAGATGCTCCAAGTTTAATATTTAACTCTTATGTTTGAGAAGTTTACAAAAGATCATTAATTCATCTAGTAAGTTGATATTAATTGTAAGATGGAAAATATAGTCTCCCTATTTTTAAATGTCCTTGACTCTCATATTGACCTCATAACACACTGATAATATGTTTCGTAGTAACCTTGACTATATACACTTATAGTCAAGGGTAGTAATAATTGTTGTGATGGTATTATGCAAGCTAATTCAGGATATATTGTTATCCACGCACGAAACAATGTTACGGATATTATTTGTTAAAGTTTAAGAACGAATGTAATAAATTTACTAAAACCTGATCGGTGTTGACTATTTAAACAAATTTACTGGTTCAAGCATTTTCTAAAAGCTATCATTATTTATATTTTTTATGACATTAATGTTTGGTATATTAAATTGTTTGAATTGGAGTTTTAGAGTTTATACATATATATGTAGATTACAAGTAGCTTAAAAAAGGTAATTGAAAAAGCATAAAATAACAACATTTTCAAACTGATTTAGTTTTAAAAAGACCCATTGCACAATTTTGAGAAATTCGAAATTGTTTAGGATGAATTTAGGTCTACTAAAGCTGCACCAAAGTTCAAAATTATCCAGAACAGTCGATCGAACATACCTGAAATGACATTTTTTTGATAGTGACACACGTGACACATAACAGTGGTAATGACAATGCTATCATAAAGTAAAGAAATTGATGGTGCAGGTTAATATGAGCAATAGAGGTATATTGACAACACACGATCAAGATAACCTCAGGTTACTGACTGGTATGTACAAAATAAATAATATTAATAACTCCCATAAATTTACCTAACTTTATTATAATATGATAAAAAATCAATGACTGAGATACTAGTCATAATTTTAGGTAATATTTGTGGTACTTTGACCATAGCATTGAACCTAAATAGAAATACTTTAATAATTATAAGCTAAAGAAAGTACAAAATTACTATTGCGTAATATAACGCAGCTTTTATTGATATTCTTTAGGGTTTAGCTTTAACGATCGGAAGGTTGGGCTTAGGCAACACGGCTCGTGTATGGTCGCCTTAAAAGGTTCAAGAATCTTATTGGATATGTACCGAACGGATGTTTTTGTCGGAATTTTTTCATTCTATTAATTTTTATTAATACAATTACTTACCGACAACTGATTTGTTTTCGTGGAAAAATTTCTTATCTTACTACGTCTCCCCTTTACTTTCTTGTTTTGCTGTTTGAAAACTTTCCTTAATATCACATTTCTGTAAATAATTTCCAGTTTGTCACAAAGTGAGGCGGTTGATTTCTAAAAAAGTTCTTGGCATAAAGCCAACGTAACTACGAAAAATAAGGTCGTTAAACGAATAGCTGCCACGTTTATAATATATTTCATACTGGTGGTGTTGCTTACATATTTGTAAAGTTATTAGATATACCAAGGATTTGAAAAGCACTGTATATAAATAATATCTACAGGGTGTCCTGAATATGAATGCCGTAATTTTAAAAGCTTACAAAGAGCAAGAAAAAAACTGTTATGAAAGAAACGAACCAAAACAAACAATTTCTCTATAAATACATTTCAAAAATAAAAATACAAATTACAGACTAAGGTACAATTACAGTTAAGTAAAAGCGCCTGTAACGTACTTTGTTTTTTTGGATCAGTAAAACTGTAACATACTGTAAAGTTCGACAACTTCAGCTGCTGCTGACCTAAAAATAATATTAGTCTTAGTAGTGCGTATAGTTAGTGCGTTTAATTTTTCTCTAGTTTTCCTTTGATGTTTGTGAATATACATAAACAAAATGGAACAATTTATAGTAAGCATAACCAGCTGCATGACATGTAAATTTACTTCGAATCTAGGTAATACTCTCTGGCTACGAGACGTTTGTAAACGCTTCTTGCAAGGAATATAAGTTATTTTAAATACTTGCAACTATTATTCTATGTTGTGAAAACCATTGTGACGTTACTAGCGCTAGATATAACACCGCAACAAAGTTACTGGAACATTTAATATTTCGCTGGACCGCTCTCGTACATTCGAGTGGCCTTGCGCGAATATATGACGGTTGAGTTAAGCGATACGAGCCGAGTTAATAGTTAATAGTGTGGAATAGATCCTCAAACAGTAGAACGTTAAATATGGTTCGACCATTTAATCACAAACAAGTACTATCAGTTCCTAAAAGATATAGTATGGAACAATATTAGACTATGTTATATGAGAAAATGTTTCTGAAGTATACAGGGAGTCTAGAAATACTATCATTATGGATTATAAGAAAAAACTATAACCAGACCACATTAATCCATACATATATCCAAAAATTGCACAAAACAATTGAAAAATGTAAATATTTTTCAGTCTGCCTGGACTAAAGCTCTGACCTATGCGACATCTGCCAACTTGTAATTTTTGTTTGAACTATTCAAGAGAACTTCAGTGTAGCAGATCTTATTGCTCTCCATGGTACAACTAAGGGTATGGATATTTTTGAAGTTATAGATAAGGTGATATTAGTCTATGAGGGATTCGATAAATGGCCCTGTATTGTCACTGACGGAGTCATAGTTGTAATAAGAACAGAAATTGGATTTGTAGGACTTAAAGCAGAACAATATCTACTGTGATACACTGCATTATTTATCAAGAGGTTATGTGGAAAGTTCTTATGTCAAATAAATGCCATGAAAATGGTTTTTAAAATAACTAATATTATAAGAGGAGGCAATCTCGTTTTGATTCACAAAGTTTTTTGTTGAAGTAGATGCTATGGGGACCTGTTACTTTAACGCAATGAGATTTCTCATTGTCTTTAAAAATTAAGTGAAATCTGAAACTGAATTGGAAATTTAATTTGCAAAATTTTATGGGACCTTGTATTTCAAGCAGTCCTGACATCTCACCTTACCGAATTAAATTTGAAGCTACAAGGAAAGCAGTAGAATTGTAGTATTACCAATTTACATTGATTTACCTGAACAAAAACTTAGATATTAGCAAATTTACAAACCTAATTGCATTTAAAAAAAAAACAACTTTCGAATGTCAGTCAAAAAAATCAAAAATATTTACAAAGCTGAAAGTAGACCGCTTTATGAAATAAGTCGATGATAAAGAATTCCTGTTTACCAAAGTTGTTTTAATCGAGTACATATTTGGAGCATGAAGGAGAGAAGATGAGGATGGTCAGGGATGAGGATTTGTTATTGTCAACATTCCGAACACAAATACTCATGTTCCAAGAATGTTTACGATTCGTAAGTACGCAAAACTTTCTCCACTCAATACGACACATCAGCGGTTTTTCTTGCCATATTGAAGTAGTAAATGCTGTACCTTGCCAGCTGGAATTAATACATTTGGAAGCATGCAAAAAAACATAGCGGAATTCATTGGACTCTCCAACGCCAATGAATACACTGGTCATTGCGTCCGGCGCAGCTGTGCAAGAATGTTGACAGTTTTTGTAGTGGACATGACACTTTTAAAGCGAGATGGAGGTTGGCGACCAAGCTCAGTTGCCGAGGGTTATTATAATTATATATAATTATAGGTCAGAAAGATACACCAAATAAGAAATTGAAAGAAGTTCACGCAATTTATTCATTCCTACTACTAGTACCTGCATTGCTATAAGAAAAGAGAAGCTGGATGCCTCTAGTCTTCATTTTAACAATTTACTTAATTGCACCTTTAAAATTTATAATAAATAAATATTTTCATTCTTTTTAATGTTTCAATTTTTATGTTTAGTGCCTAAAAGAATGTCATTTCGAAATGCTAATCAATATCAAAATTGGTCAATTTCACGCTTTCACATTAACTCATAAAAAATACATTGACAATTGCAGAAGAATTCGAAAACTTATTTAGCGACTTTGGGAAAATCGAAGGAGAAAATTCAGTTTTCTCCCAGCCACTTACTATTTCTGTTAAGAACGTAAACAACTAGAATTGTGTGATTTGCTGTCAGATCTTTTTTCCTTTATTTTCTTATTTTAGTTTACTTTCGCCGTTTATTGATGAATAGAGTTAAATCCGACTCTGCAGCCAGCATTTGGCTTAAATAATGTAACGCTTCACCTAGCGCAACTCGAAACGTTTACACTGCTAAAAAATATTAGGTTATATTACTTCAACCTTGTAGAACGCTATAAATTACAGCGAACGATATCATCATATGACCGACTAATCGCAATGTAAATATATCGCCAAAGTTTAAGCAGTTAGTGCGGTGCAATTACTCGAATGACGGGAAAACTGGTCGGAATCTTATCAAATTGTGTTGAGTTTTTCCTGTTTACAAACATTATTTTTAACTCCTGGGACAAGGGAATATTTTTGTACAGTTGTAAAAGCGCCAGTCAATGCCAAGTAGTTTTTCTCGGATCTCTGGCTTGGAAACTTGTAGTATTCGGCTAACGAAAACACAAAGAAAACTCGCGTGACCGAGTGTGGAATTTTCGCGATGTGTTCTAGAGGAGTCTACGTTCCCACCAATCCCGATGAATTGAACATCGTAAACGCTCCTAGCTTCTTGAGGGTCAATTCGTTTGTGGATGACGACAAAACCATCGAAGGTGAGTTTCTTATGATTGAAAACGGGTATGGTGTTCTATTTTTGGAAGAGAGTGCCTTGTTTACATGTAGGTATACCAAATTCTTTCTGTAACTGAGACGAGTAGGTATATTTTTAGAATCTCAGGTAGAGGTACCAGTTCTTTTTTTATTCTAGAAGATATAAAATGTAGTCAGCACTAATTTGTGAAATCTTTTGAGCCAATAAGCTATATGTTTTAAAAATATAGGAAAACGGTTTATAAATATCCTACACACAGGTGCACATTGTCTTCTGGCAAGATACATATATAAAACTTGAAATTTGACAAGTTCTGGAAAATTCCGATGACTGAATGCAGTGCTGGTTGGTGTGGAAGGACTGCCTGCATTTTTTATAGCAAAATCACTTTATTTAAAACTTAGTATTCAATTTACAAAGGTATATAGATAAATGATAACAATAATAAAAAGGAAATGCCAAATTTGTAATGTGCTGTCAATTTTTAACTTGCGAACTTTGAAAACCGTTGATTCCGTAGGCTCGTTGTAAATCTGTAAAATGATCGGTGATCATGGTTACAGTTGCGCACTGGTAAAAGACGCAGTGGGGGTATTATCCAGGAAAAGCAGCCAGACGGAAATGACAAAAACTGTGGGCACTTTGATGTTTGTAGGGCAAAATTTTGTGACTTTGTAAGTGGTGGTGATAGCCGGTATAATACACTAAACGAAATAATTTGTAACGTATCAAATATTTGTAAAAGTAAGTTTTAGAATGCATGGTAGATTATTTAGATATTTAGTCTACGAAAGAATTTGCCTATGTTGGATGAAACATAGACACTGGCGCGAGATTTTGTATATTTCCGATAAGGGCCAAAAAGGGCTGGCCTTAAGAGTATCGCCTCGAAACAGAGATTCTAAAGACCATTCGAGTCATTTCTTAATTAGAAAAGCTTATGAAAAGGTGAATTGTGAGCGTGCTTGTTATTTGCTGTTGTTTTATACATACAGGTAAGTTTCTCACTATGTGTCCTAGTTCTTATTAGAATAGTTATATTAGGTATGAGTTCTTATTAGAATAGTTATGTTAGGTCAGTTTTGATAGTAAAGAGTAGCTATATTAGCTAATTGATAAATAAGACCTACAGGGTGAATCAATTATAACAACCACGTGCGCTTTAGATAGGGTGGTACTGAAGTGATTGTCTTATGTAGTATGAACGCCTTTGGTTGAGCATAATGTGTGGGAATGAGGGGCCACAGCCGTAGGTATAGAGGGCTGATGTGGATGTGCGGACCGACGGGCATGTTTTTATTTAGCCTCTAGGATAAAATTAAACAGCTATGGTTTGCGGAAAGGGTAGATATCATTTTGAATAAATTCCATCCATACAAAATACATTTAGTCCAGGAACTTCATGAGGATGATTATAACCGCCGTTTGCAATTTTGCGAAATAGTCAGTCAGTGGTCGCGCGATTTATAGCGTTAGTACTTGAATCGAGGTGACTAGATCGCTGTGGGTTTGACCCCCGCAGCCGGTAGACCTTATATAAGCTATATTCGTGAAGAGGATTGGCACTCCCTCTGCGGGTATAGTAGAGTGGAAGAATGTTCGCTTGG
This sequence comes from Monochamus alternatus, assembly GCA_037114965.1. NCBI lineage: Eukaryota > Metazoa > Arthropoda > Insecta > Coleoptera > Cerambycidae > Monochamus > Monochamus alternatus. The sequence goes on from CM073427.1 coordinate 85,128,951, forward strand.
GTTCATGTGAGAGATTGATACCGGTTGACGTTTGACTACCCCCCTAATTAATGAGGTTTCCAGGTTTCTCTCATTCCTACACTGAATGGTGGTTAGAGCCCACTTTTTTCTTGAACGGGACGGTAAATTGTCACAATTGCTGCTATTGGTCAGATTCAAACCCAAGAGTTTTTCACGAGATGCATACACAGCAACCGGAAAAAATAAATGTATGAGCTGGAATTTTTGGTGACCGGCTGGTGGGTCCTTTTTTCTACCTGGTAATTTGATTGGCCAAATGTACTTGCAATTACTGGAAGACGCTATTGACCCTGCTTTGACTAATATTATTGAAAATGTTCCAGAGTATGATGAAGTATGATTTGATTTTTCAACAGGGCTGTGCTCCTTCGCATTATGTGTTAATTGTCCGTCAGTAATTGGATCAACGTTTTCCATGGAATTTGATTGGGAGAAGAGGCCGCATTGAGTGGCCTCCACGACCACAGGATTTATCACCCCTTGATTTTGCTTTGCGTCAAAGAATCTTCGAATTACTCCGGAAAGGCTTCAGGATGTGCGCGAACGTTTCGAATAAAATCTTTATTCTTGTATGGAAGCGGGCGGTCATCAGTTAATTTAATCAACTAAGTAGTAAGTAAGCAACTAAACATAATTGAAATTTTGAAATGTAATTTTTTATACAAGTATTAGGCGGTATTATAAAATTTAAAGTCTGTTATAAAGAGAATTGTAAGAACTTTCAAAATAAATATTATTCAACCCCCAATGCCATTTAAATATTTTGGGGTGATGCTTACCCTTGCTTGGGGGTGAAAGTGGCGGAGTCAAAAATACCAGCAAAGAATGTCCCCCTTTAATGTAAAATCGACGGGTCTGAGCGTTTTTCTACAATCTTGACGCAGTTCCTGAAAATGGCTCTGTTTCGTTTTCATTTGGTCGCCCTGTAGGTATAAACTTTATGGTCTCTGTTTAGACCTCCTGTAACCAAAGAGCGTTGAGTGAATGAGGGATTGTATTGTGAAGAAAATAAGCGATTCCTATAATCTTACCTAATTGGACGTAAGTTGTTTAGGCGTGGTTAATAATATGAGTAATTATTTACTTGAGCAGAAAACAAAATTGTCTAAAATTTTGTCAACAACATGCTTTGGAATTCCCCCTTTCTCTTGTCTGTGCCTCTGAAATATGTTTACGAAGTTTATTTCTATAGACAACAGTTGTTTAATTAAAAATATCTCTGTCAGATATCAAATTGAGAAGTTTATTTCGAGCAAAAACATCAGAGTGAACTCACTATAAAAGATTATATTATGGATTTCCTTTAAATGTTCGCAATACATTTTAATTTGAGAAATTTATATCATTTTTATTGTTATAACATATGTGTGGAATTTGGTTGTTCCTGATTTCTTAAATTAGTCATCTGACAAATCAAAACCAATTGTTTTTTTTTGTTATACTGAGACTTTGTAAATTTAATTAGATTCAGTGCCCAATCAGATATAATATTTGTATGTGTGTACTGTTTAAGTGCGATAACATATCACATTAATATAGAGAAATGTTTGTTTCATATCTATTTTCAGTACTATCTTGCCAAAAGTTCTATGAAGAATTTGAGAAAAAAATTACATAAATAATTAGTGTTCATTTACACCTGTTGTTGTTTGAAGGTCCCTTTTCATTCTCATCTGTAACATAGTTTAAATAATAAACTGCAAAAGCATTTAATCGTAAGGTTTTACGATATTGTTCTCAACATTTTTCTAATGGAAGATGAATCTTTAGTTTTTATAAACAAATTAAAAGTCATCTTCAAAATTTATTAAAGCAGTCATCTCTTACCAAGCTAAAAGTTTTGCTAGATATTACAATAGCATCCTGATGATTGAAGAAGGACATGGTATGATAAAGTAAAAAACTACCATAAAGTAAAACAATACTTGCTTTATGCATGATTATAATTAGGTATTTAAATTTAGAAATAATAACATCGTATCCATATTACTTTTCCAAGAAGGCATCAGACAAGTATGGCCATATGTCGTTAATCAGATAATTATCCCGATGATTTCATCTTAGGAGAAATTGGGATCAAATATCCGTTTCACTTTAAACTGCATGAATTATTTGTATGTCAGCTGCTAACAACGTATTGGCTTAATCTGTTTACACATCTGTAATTTTATTTTGGTATCGGAATGTTCAGCAATTGAATGTAGTTTGCTTGGTTGCTCAAAAAATATGTTTTTCTACAAACATGTTAAAAATGCAATTTTTAACACTCCCTTGCACTAGCATTAGAAATATTGCTTTAAGACACCAGTGATTTAAAGTAAATGTCAAATTGTGACAATAAATTTGCAATACATTTAATTTGTATTTTCTTGATTAACATGAATACTTATATTACAATTCAGCTCGTGCATCTTCTGATTCTTCTTGACGCAATTGCGCCATGCTCACAGGCGCATCAGTGTTTCCTTGCCGAATTTGTTCTTCTGTTCTTTGGGCTCTTCTATTTCGCGTGCCTGCAATTTTACTTGTTTGGTTGCCCCAGGGGCTACCCTTTACGTATTGTTGCCATTGTACACTGTACAAAACAATAGCCACATAGTAAAATAATAGCCTTTGTTGGCGGGAGCTCGTGACACGTGTTGAGTACTTTTGAGATTATGTAGATCATTTAATTAACTAATAGTGAGAACTACACTTAAAATTAATAATTTTGTTATTTATTGATAAAATAGGAAATAAATAATTATGGTCCAGCAAAATAATAATAAATTTACTTGAGAATTACACTTAGAAGGTAAAATGATAATTGTAAACGTCACTATTACGTTCGATTCATACACAATAATAATGGTCGAAAACTGTGTAGGGAGTGAGAGAAGGCTTATTGTGAGAGAGACAGGAGACCGGCTTCGTTCTCATCCCTACTCCGTGCTGTTTACTGGGTGAGAAGTCACACTGGAAGACGCCTGGCGGGGATAACTGATCTAGTGATAATCGATCAGTTATCGACCAGGGTTAAAAATGATTAAATTACTAAAATGGCTATTAAAAAATAGGGGTTTGTGATAGAAGGTAAATAGATAGTGTAAATATATGTGCTAAAAGTAGACAAAATAAAATTTCACTTTTAACACATACTTTTTTTTTATCATAAACTGTACTTTTATAATGTGTTGTTTGTTTTGATTTGTTTTTTAATAATGATATTTTGTTAATATTAATCAGTTGTATCTTCATATTACCTTAAATCTTTAGTGATGTTAATAAGCCTTTACTTTGAACCGTTTACAATGTGTTTTAAAGTGTTTTACCCATTTATCAAACTGAATTATTTATGTTCGTTTGTTTAGTTTAAAATATTTAGCTTTGACATCTTTTAATTAAAAATTAATATTATACATTTTACTTAGCATGGTTCATAAGAAAGTATAGGATGTTTACGCCTGTAACATATTTGTTTTGATAAAATAAAGCAATTGATTTCGAATTACATTCTTACATTCGTTATCGTTGGTAGTAAGATTACCATATCACTTATCTTGGTATTTATTTACTTTGCCATTGTAGACGCCATAGTATCCCTTGTTCAAATAAACATTCAATTCATCTATGCCATTCGTAATTATTTATAAATTCATACACGTGTATTGTGCGCCAAGCCCTCCCTGATTTATTTATGTTTAAAGTCATTGATATGTGAATATTAAAAAATGGTACCAGCAGTACTGCTTTATTTGCGTACAGAAAATCCAGGGTATCCTATGGTACAATTATAGTAACTTTGTTAAATAAGCATAACATTTTAACCATATATTTTCTGCACGCGATTAGAAAACACCCTGTATAAGGGACAATAAATGAAAGAAAGAAGGTATGTTCAGTTTGATGTTATTATTATTATTGATACTGAGTGCGGATGGGAAATTCTTTAATTTGCGTAGATATTTGTATTGTTTTTAAGTACTTGGTTAAATTGATACAATTTATCTGCACAGTTTAGCACTGGACTGTGCAGATTTATTTGATTCAAGTATAGATGAGAAATACATTGCTTTTTATAGATATTTGTGGCTCGTGAATGTAATGTGGATAGATTACATTATTTTGATTTTTTACTGCTCAGTTAAATCTTTACCATCCATATAGGTGGAACTGTGTAGATTTAACTGTCGTGTAGATGAGAAATCAAAGTTTAACCCGCCCAGCCAGCAACCAAATCGCCCGATACTCGAGGAGAATATCAATTTTCAAATTAATTCAATGGCTGCCTTTCCTGTATTAATTATCCTAATTGCATCCAGCCACATAGTTGACTTAATAGCATAGTCAAGATGACCTGACTCAAATTTCAAATTTCCACGAATTAATTTGAGTTAAATCGGCACGATTTATCTGCATAGATTAAGCTGTGTAAATTTAAGTAATGTGTGGATGAGAAATCCTTTAATTTGCGTTATAGTACATGAATAAATCATAACGATTTTTTTAAGTACTCAGTTTGATTTTTTACTGCTCAGTTAAATCGTTACTATTTATCCAAATAGATTGAACTGTGTAGATTTAACTGTCATGTTTTATTTTGTATATATATTTTTCTGTTATATGAATGAGATAAAGCATAACGATTTTTAAGTACTCAGTTAAATCGGCACGATTTATCTGCATATATCAAACTATGTAAATTTAAGCGATGTGTGGATGACAAATTATTTAATTTGCGTTGTGCTACATGAATAAATCCTAACGATTTTTTAAGTATTCTGTTCAATCGGTACGATTTATATACACACTTCAGACTTTACAGATTTATCTGACTTATAGATGCTTTTTATAGTTAATTGTGTTCTGTGGGTTTATTGCGGATAGAATATAAACCATTTTGATTTTTTACTGCTCAGTTAAATCGTCACCATTCACGTAATAACTGTCTAGATTTAATTGTCATGTGAATGAGAAACCTTTTTAATTTTTATATATGTATATTTCTGTTATATGAATATGATAAATCAACGATTTTTAAGTATTCAGTCAAATGGGTACGATTTATCTGCACAGTTTATACTCAGACTGTGCAGATTTACCTGACGTATAGATGGAAAGGATAACTGGGAAAAGCAAATTGTTTTCCCAGATATGTATATCTTGTAGGAATCTTACCGATTTTTCACTCCTCAGTTAAATCGTTATGATTTATCAACAGAGATGAAACTGTGTAGATGGGAAATCCTTTAATTTGCATAGATGTTTGTGCTATCTGAATGCAAGAAATCATAACCATTTTCAATTTCTCGATTCGATCGATACGATTTACCTACACAATTAGGACTGTGCAAAATAAATTTTAGCTACTTTTAAATTCCCAGTTATACCAATACGATTTATCGTCACAAGTCTTACCGCTGTATGAATAATAAATCGTTTGATTACCTTGCCGTATGTATGGAATAAATGATTAAAATTTGACGATTTATATATACGTGTGTAGCTAGCATAAGACTTTCTAAATTAATCGAATTAGATGATTTCAGGGACACGACTGACGTTAATAATCAGTCCACTTTCGCCAAACAACAAAGTTGCAATAACGCCGGCAACAAAATCGCCCGATACTCGAGGAGAGTAGGTATCAATTTTCAAATTAATTCAGCGACTATATCCAATTATCCTAATTGCATCCAGCCACATAGTTGATTTAATAGCACAGTCAAGATGACCCGGCTCAAATTCAAATTGCCACGAATTAATTACAGGCACCGCGAACGACTCAGTGTCAGTCTAATGAAGACGGTGATAGTAGCGTATTGACATCAGCTGTCGGATGTTATTGAGAGAGGCTGCATATCTATTTTAGAATTAATCCGTCTTTGATTCGTGGTGGTCAGACCGATTTTGCGAAATTAGTCTGAGATAAGAGTCGATAACGTGCGCCATAACCGAAGTGTGTGTCGTTCGAGTGGATTATTATGTATTTTAACACAAATATAGTTGACGATGAGGAACAGAAATATGGAGGTGTTAGTATTGGTGTGATTAGTGATTTAGATTTAGAAGGTAATATTAATTTTGACTTAATTTAGTCACGGCAAAATGTAATGTAAGGTTTGGATGAAGACATCAACAACTAAAATGAATATGTTTACAATGATTAAAAGTATATAAAATTAAAATATGATTTCATTAAGGCAAGCATGTAGAAGTAGTAACAGATTTTAGAACAGTGATAAAAAAATATTTGGATAAAAAAGTTGTTTGAAAAAATTTAGTCAAAGATAAAATAAACTGAGAACTTGTGAGTCATATAGTTTTAAAATTTAATATACAGGATGTCCTCGGATAAGTGTTACAATATGGCCTTCTGGAATCAAGTTCTGCTGGTAAAATCACGGAAGCTTTGGAAATTTAGAAAATGTTTTCACTAGTATACCTAATACCTTTTGAGCCTACAATAAAATGATATTAAAAAAAATTGTTAGGATGAAAAGTTGAGTTAGTAATTTTAGTGTTTTAGGCCTAAGATTAAGACTTTACTGAATTTCAAAAGCTTACTTGACTTTATAGAGTTCGATAAATAAGTGATATCTGGAAACGCCCTGTACATGAAATATTATATTAATGATGTACAAAAATAAATGAAAATTTACTGTCGGTAATTTATGTACAAACATATGGTCTAATTTTTCTGTTATTTCTTCTTCAAGCTGAATAAAACATTCACATTATTAACACATCTCGTTCTATTATTCCATTTTTTTTGCCTGTAGATTTAACAAGGAACTACAAATGAAAAAACTTTAATTTCAAGGAGATGTAATCCACTGTAAAATGTCTACTTCAAAATATCTACCATTGGAAAAAATGTATTTAAATTTGTAATGATTTATAATTGATTTGATCGTCAAGGTAAAATAAAAAGTAAAAGTTTACACTATGTCTAACTATAAGTCTGTGTAATTAATGTTAGCATTGTTAGTTCATTACTCATGGAATAATTTCTATAAATAACGTGAAGTTGTAGGCTATAATGAGTTTTTCAATATTTTTGTTGATTTTACACAATTTCAACACCATTTTTTTCTTTGTATTGTTCTAAATGGGAGCAAAGTTATGCTAGCCATTGTCATTGAAAAAATTGAGCTCGTTTAATAGTTGGAATATTTTGACATACGGAAATCATTTGCATTCTCTTACTGTCCTGATTTAATTCGATTCTGGGTGGGTTTAGATCCAAATTAGATTAATTAATTGGTATCAGGAATGCCTAAATAGAAAATATTAGCAATCGATACGTGATAAGCTTCATGAAGCAAAATACGTGTCTGTTATTATGATGGCTGTAATAATAAGTACTTATTGCATGTTGTTTATTGAAAACATATTCATAACTTTACTGGTTGTATATTTTTGACAGTTTGAAACCAGTCCGGATTTCTTGCTTGAAAGATCGGCGACAGGATAGTAAATGGAAATAAATTCCCAAGTATTCCCATTCCCATTGATATTGTTCTCCATTAAGTCTAGGTGGAAGAAAATAAGGCCCAATGAGGTTGTCACCAACAATTCCAACTCAAGTATTGACCAATAGCAAAAGGCTACTCGCACAGGCAAATCCTTAGGCAACAGAGCTTGCACACGTTGCATGTGATACGGATATAGCTGTTGGTCTCTTAAAATTTGCTATACTGTTACATGAGTAATGTTCATTTCCTGCGCTATTTTCCGCGTACTAGTTGCAGGGTTTCTCTAAATTTCATTCAGGGCATATTCCTCAATTTGAACTGTTGTTACAGTTAACAGTCTTCCTATGACTACCGTAGACCTCTTAAAACTGTCTGTTTCAGAAAGTCGTGAGTGGAGATTTATAAAAGTTTTTACGTTAGGCATTGTGGAAATCTGTCATGATATGCGCCTTGCAGCTTGCATCATTTTGAATGGAAAATAATCGCCAACACTTTATAAAAAACTACAAATCTTTTAAATAAATTGACAACAATAATTGTTAATTGTCATGTTTTTCGTATATTTTTATCGCCTACCTCGTAATAATTTTGCGTTGGGTTCTGACCAATTTTAACTCTCTTAAATTGCGTGCAAAAGAATGAAATTAAAAAAAAAATTGATTTTTTTTCAGACTTTAACACCCTGTATCTGTAAAAAAAACCGTTGCGGACCCATGTTTATATGAACTTTTTGCCTTAAAATCAATCATAGATCAACCCCTTAAAGTTTATGCACATACTTAATTAACACCAATGTTATCTGAACGAAATGACAAATACTACGCTGTTACAGTTCTGTCTGTCTTTAGAATCGTTAATAAATTGTTTGTGTAATTTCTCAACTGAGCTAACAAAAGGAATTTTCATTTCCTTCTTTCCTTTTATTTATAATAATTATATTCCTATAAATGAAAGAGAGGAGAATAATTATTGTAGGTACTAAAAGCTATTCATTTAAACAAATGGAAACTTGTTTCAAGAGTCACTTTCCACAAATAGTTCTAAACAAATTACTTATTTACATATTAATAGGTATATACTTTCACTCAATATGTAAGTAATTTCAACATGCAATATGTTTGTGCGGGTTTAAATTATTTCAATGTTTTATAAAGTCATATTAATTTAATCCTATTCATTATTTCTATCTTAACAAGTGTCGTTTTATTGTATTCTACATATCATGTTACATAAAATGGAATTACGTTTATCCTTGATTGTCAGTGAAATACAGTATTTTTTTAATGACGCTTCATACTAACGTAGGGTCAAAAGCTTTATATAAAATCCTTCATAAAAAACATTATAATCTATAATAAAATATAATTCCTTATCATAATTGGATACTGTTAATTCTTAGGTCTGTAAATACTGTAGATAACTGTTATATGTTTATGGTTATTCACCTTACATATTAAATCTTTGGACGCGACATATTTTTTATAGCGACGTTTTCCTCTTAAATATCGATTCATTTGCCAGATATATATGCTATTTATAGCAGATCTATATTTAATGCGCAATAAAATAAAATTTCACTGTTGTACGCCAAATTTTCTCTTGTTAAATTGCTAATATTGAAAATATTATCCAAGTGGAAAATTATGCATAACTTTTCTATATCTAAAAGAAAAGAAAATAAATAATGTGATGGAAAAAGATTATAGTCCTGATTCTGTTCTTAGATAAGACAACAATAAAAAAAATAATGGATTAAAAAAATTAAAACCTGAGTCTGGCAAAATATAAGAACTAATACTACTGTCGAAAAAGGTATACTAATATTTTTTTATTTGCATTGTCTTTACAAACATGATAATGTTTATAAAACAGTTTATAAGATGGAGTTGTATAAACAAGTGAGGCAACATTATCCGCCTTGTTTTTGCACATTTGGCAAATGAAACAAACATGTCAATATTATTTGTACATGGTTTTTTTATCTCAAATGTGTAGGTGGTAAATAATAATTTGATCCATGCAAATGTGTACGAAAATATGAAAACAAATTATTTTCAAGTTGCGTAGTTATATCATTTATTCTCTTTATAATATTGTTTATGGGTGCCCCATTTCTGAAGAATTACGCCCAAAAAAGATACATCCTGTATAATCAAAAGAGAGTTGGTTTTTAAATGAGACAAACCATATAAATTATGAACTTGAAACTATACATATTGTCTTAGTCCGAATATCAGTATTAAATAAAATACAGGGTGTAGAAGCGAAAATTCTCAAATCGATTTTTCGAATATTCCAAAAAGTTTTAGAAAGTTTTCTTTGAAATGCGGTATAACGAGATTTTTTGAGGAGCATATATCGTAAGTTCACTTTCAATATACCACATACAGGGCGCTATTTACAGTCTGTTTTGGCGATATAATCGGATTAAACTTTTTGTATGTATGTTTATTTTCGCTTCTACATCCTGTATTTTTTTAATATAGACATTCGGACTAAGAAAATATGGCTTACACAGTATATTTTAATATAATCTATAGTTAGTCTATGACGTATTTAATACGGACCACCCTGTATGGTTCATGTGTTCTAAAACTATTTATTAGTGTTTATAGAGTTTAGAAAAATTGGTACCTACAATATAAAAACAGTTTTTTAATTATATTGTTTATACAAATGCTAGATTCCTTATCTTTGTTCTAAATTTGAATTTGTTTATGGCATTCTCGGTAGCAGCAAAAAACACTTGCTTCTTTTAGTTTTCCTACCCAAACGTTGTTCTAATTATAGACAAAGTAAACTGTTAACCTCACTCAAAACCTTCTTTAAAATAAAACATTGCTAGCACTATTAAATAGAGATTTTTTTTAAACTAAGTACATGTGTTTCTCATATATCGCAATATTATTATTAAATACAATATATGTAATATATACAAAATATATGGCACTCATTCCTATCAAATTTAAATTATTATGAGTAAACAAACGTAAAAATGATCACAGATTCTTAAATTGAAAATTTAAAATTTCCTGTTTACTACACTTTTCATGTAGTACAATAAAATTATTAACCAAATTATACTCAATTGTATGCCAACTTATGCAGTGTCTAGCTTGAGTAATTTATGATGTAGCATTCTTTAAAATAAGTTGATTTAACACAAATTGCCTATATAAAAGTTGCATAGTTTACCCGCTGTTGTTCATTTTTATGTTCTCAATAACTCCTTTGGGGCACTTATTTGAGAAACACCCTACATACAGTAATCTATATGCGCGTTTAATTGTCTGAGAGAATACCAGTTTGTCATAATTCTAGCAGAATCACCTACGCTAATTTGTTTTCTCAACGAAAATAAATCGCAGTGTAGACGATATGTTATTCCTGTTACTATTTTGATTTAAATACACATCAAAAGGTGTTTTGCCAAGTGGAATAATTTCCTGGCAAATCCATTAGTCACTTTATAAAAATATACGACACTGTTAAATACGAGCCTTGGAAAGATGACAATGGGGGTCGTTAATTTTAGAAAGTTAAGGTCAATGCTACTTCAGAATTTGAATAGTCTGAATATTAAATTTTGTTCAGCGTTATTGTTAAAAAAAAGTAAAAACGTTCTTTATATTTTACATAAACGCATTTAAATATTTTAAATGTTTTTTTTATTTATGACATTGGAACATTTATTATATAGGGTATCCGTGAACAGTGTCGATCATTATCTGGAAAAATATCGATCCGAAAAATTGAAAATTTGGCAACATGGCACAACCTTTAGGGTAAACACAACTGAAATCTAAACTAAACTGTCTAGAACCGTCTAACATTTTCGGTTATATAGGAAGTCCACACCAACTTTTTATTTTGAATGGGACACCCTGTATTTTTCATTTTTTTGGATTCTACGAAAAATTTTAGGGTAGCTTTGTACAACATTTTTTATAGCTAGGAGTTATAAATTTTGTAATAATAAGACAAAAAATAGGAAATAAACGGCAAATTGATTTTTGGTATTTGTAAAGAACTGAAATAGTAAATTTAGAGATATTACACCAAGCGTTTCATTCTTGCCGTTACATTTTGACAACTTCAAACAGCCTATAACTACTTTTTTTCGTCTTTTTGCACATTGAAATTATCTTTTAATCTATATAAGTTAAGATTGTGATTACTGCTTTTGGAGATATTTGTAAATTTCTACTATTTTGGCAGTCTTCGTCATATCTGCAATTTCATTAAATTTGTTATGGATATAAACATTTCATAAATAACAAAATTGACATAGCATGTGTGAAAATATTGTTGCGTTGTTTCTCTATTGTTTATATCCATGGCAAATGTGATAATATTCCAGATATGAGGTAAACTGCCCAAATATTAAAAATTTTCAAATATCTCCAAAAATTGTAATCATAGCTTTTCTAACTGAAAGACAATTTCAATACATACTGCCCCATTTGAGATAAAAAAAGTGTTAAAATGTAACAACAATCAGTATTGTTTCAGATAACGATGGGTGTAGTTCCCAGTGAGACACCCTATTTTGATGTACAAAACGTATTTTCTTCTACTATTAAACTGACCTAAAACTCTCCCTAAATTTCTCATCGTTTTTATTTATTTCAAGTTCATGCCACACACACCATATGCTTACACATGTCAAAAACAAAGCAATAGTCAATTTTTATAAAAGACTGGTTAAATAAATCAATATATGAAGTCATATACATATCATTATCGTTAACATATGTCTGAAATTAAATATATCTTCTTAATATATAAAATTCTCGTGTCACAGTTTTAGACGCCATACTCCTCGGAAACGGCTTGACCGATTTTTATGAAATTTTATATGTATATTCGGTAGGTCTGAGAATCGGTCGTAATCTATTTTTCATACCCCTAAGTGATAGGGGTGGTCCACCCCAATCATTTTTTTTTTTGGACAAAATTTGTTATTTTTATTTTTTTATGATGTGGCACTAAAAAATACATACAACCCTTAATTTTCATCCTTCTATCACTAGCCCCTATTTTTTAATAACCATTTTAGTAATTTAATCATTTTTAACCCTGGTCGATAACTGATCGATTATCACAGATCAGTTATCTCCGCCAGGCATCTACCGGTGTCACTTCTCACCCAGTAAACAGCACGGAGTAGGGATGAGAACGAAGCCGGTCTTCTGTCTCTCTCACAATAAGCCTTCTCTCACTCCCTACACAGTTTTCGACCATTATTATTGTGTATGAATCGAACGTAATAGTGACGTTTACAATTATCATTTTACCTTCTAAGTGTAATTCCCAAGTAAATTTATTATTAATTTGCTGGGCCATAATTATTTATTTCCTATTTTATCAATAATTAATAAAATTATTAATTTTAAGTGTAGTTCTCATTATTAGTTAATTAAGTGATCTACATAACCTCAAAAGTACGCAACACGTGTCACGAGCTCCCGCCAACAATGGCTATTATTTTACTATATGGCTATTTTTTTGTACAGTGAACAATGCCAACAAGACTAGGCTAATTTGGGCCGTCAAACAAGTAAAATTGCAGGCACGCGAAATAATTAAAAAAAAATGAATGTTTCGTGTTTTGTTATTCTTATAGACCGTCATCGTTCACAGTGCTTCATTCCTCTTTTAGTCATATACCACATCTCCACACACTTACAATAAGTTAGTTATTTTTTATTTAACTGCCAAAGTATTCACTAGAAATAATTCATATGGCAAAACAACTTTTGCGATATATATATGGTTGTAAAATTTATCCGGGTTCCTTTCCGCGATGAATCTGCATGGTCTTCAAAAGAACCATTTGTGTCTTCTGAAGATCTGAAGATGGTAAATGAGATTTTACCGAAACGTTGTCAAACAAATGATTCTTTTGAAGACCATGCAGATTCATCGCGGAAAGGAACCCGGAGAAATTTTACAACCACATATAACACCCGCAGAAGCCTACTATATATATATATCTATTCTATCTAAAAATAGGATAGTATAAATATTAAATATTAAGCATGATATAAAAATTGTGAAACAATAAAATCTATTAAAAACTCGTATCATAAATAAGGATTATAAATTTATAAACTTACCTAATAAATTTCCAAACCTCTATCGAAGCTTTATAAAAATAGGGATTTGCTCGTATGTTATAAGTAGTAGATAATTAAAAAATTGCAAGCTGTATCTATTGTTTAAATCAAGTAATATTACAAGTGTTACGCAATTTTATCGTATTGATTATCGAATATTTGTAGAAAATATAATACGAAATTCAGGTGAGCCTCAAAGTTATTTAAAGGTCAAATCGAAAGATATCATCATATATATGTTTTTGGGGTTGCTGAATCCGAACCCGTGGTTCAATTAACCACATCTGGTCAGCTTCATCTGACAACTTCAAAACTCTAATTCACCAGAAAATTCTTAGTAACCGATTTGAAATTAGCCTCTTTTCCTTCGTCTTAGTATTGGTGATAAAATTATCGTCTCTCATTTACAAATTTGAGGTCCATCGAAAATTCCTTCTCTTAGCTTTGCATCTGGAATTATGAAAAACTTTTTTAGATAACATTCTCCTTCTATATAGCTTTCACCCATTGTTTCTTGAGTTTTAATCTGATGTGAAGAAGTAACACCAGAATTTTAGAAGAAGCAACTAATGCTACTCTGACGATTTTCTTAGTATTCTTTTTTCGATTTGACCTTGAAATGGCTTTGAAACTAATCTGATAGAATCAAATTAGGATCAAGCGACCGCAAAAATGTAAATATACGATTTGCATAACTATATTTTGATTTGCCATTGGAGTGACCTTGAAGGAGATCTGATGGGGTAAAATGAACTTTTAATTCGGATCCAGACCACAAAAATAAATGTGTACGATGGTCTGATCCACTTACAACTCTATCTTCGAATTTAACTTTGGAATGACCTTGAATATTAGCTGAACTGAGGTTAAACGAACCCCATATTTGGATCAGGTGGTAAACGTGCCTAAGAGTATATAGGTCTAGTTCACCGGATATACCACTTTTTTGTGGTACTGTGTACAATTAATACAATAAAATTTATCTACAACAAATAAATAAACATTTCTTGCATTATATTAAAATTCGGGTTGAATATACAGAACGTAATGAAACTTTTGCTGCGATCTGTGCCTATGCTTATGTATGAAATCTCGGATAGTTTCTAAATGATTTGAAATTAGACTTCTACTTTCTACGAATACCAAATTTATTGCCAGGGAAGCTAATTTGGGTAAGGTGTCAAATGGCATTCAAACCAGATGTATTTTTTAGAATATGATTTTGAGTACCTACTACATAATTATTTTATATTGCAGGCAATGAAAGTCCATCTTTCACCGGAAGTGCTTCGTTCACTGGGGGAGAGCAAGAACTTCCCAATGAAATATCGGCTCCCTACGAGGTGCCCCAGTTCCCCATCGAACAGATCGAAAAGAAACTCGCCATACAAAGGCAGTTAAACTACAAGTAAGTAGGTTAGATATATATTCATAGAGGTACATAATGTGGGTTAAGTTACAATAATACAGTTTATTTCTCTTAAATTGCTTGCATGTTGATATCTTTTATGAAGTTTACATGTTTACAGAACCAATGTTGTTTAAGTTTGAGTGCCTGACATTCCTAAAGTGCATACAGAGGTTTATTTATAGAAGTGGAACGTACCAACAACTTCACGGTTTTAAAGATATATCGGCGGGATTAAATTGTTTGGCTATATCTCAAAAATAAATAAATCCATTGTCATTTTATTGTGTATACCTACATAGATACATTATTTTTACATACATTTCGCAATGTTAGGGTACTGTATCCATCTATTAATAGAAATTGAATTGACACAATATTTTTTTTATTGCGTTGTATACCTAGCTATGTTTAAAATATAGTGTTTGTATTTTGAATGATAATTGATGCCAAATATAACATGAGAAATAACAGTCAATGAACGAAAAAACCGTATTAACATTGAAATTAATAAATAATATTTCAATTTATCTCTCAATTTTATTTCTCATAGCTAGACCTTGGACAAATACTAACATGAAATCCAACCACGATTAGTTAATTATATTATTTCTGCATTTCAAATTTTTCTTAATGTTTCGAGGCTTGCTGATTTCATCAACTCTGACGTGCTGTATTATCAAAATAATTATTACATAAAACCCTGACAGATATTTTTCAAACACCTCGTATATTATTTTACCTACTAATTTATTTGGTAATTATTGTCACTTCATTATAATAATTCTGAGGAATAATTCAGCAATTCCGGAAACCCTAATATTATTGATTTATGTTTTTGTTACAATTACAGTTGGTTGCTACAATTAGTATAATTTCTTATTCCTTTATGTTAATTATAGAGGAAGAAGGTCGATTAATCTACTAATTTCTATTACTTTAAGCGTTCACATGAAGAAAAAACTATCGTGCAGATAGTGTCGTAAAGTCATTAATTTGATCGATGATGTGAACCAAATTTTTGTTACTAGCTAATTAAATTTGTAGGTTAGATGATAATAGTAATAACTTTCATATAATTTCGAATGTATCATCTTATAATTTTTTTTTTTTCATCAAAAACAGATATTGATTTATGTCGCAATATTATGTTGTCCTGTATTTTGTTAGTTCGATATTTTGAACAAAAAATTGAAAATATTTTATACAATACCGAGTGGTAAAGGGAAAATGCATTATGGGTTGAAGGATTGTGTGGAATTCCATTTTCTGTGGTATTCCTTAGGTATTTAGATAGATGTAATCTTATGTTATTAATGCATCATACTATCACACTATATCTACTCAGTTTACATATAGTTGCTCAAAATTCTACTACTATATGACGTTATTAAATGTTATACATGTATATTAATCATTCTTGCTTAAATACATTTTTGTGTCCACAAAGTTTTACAACAGTTTGCGTTGTTATTTACAAAAAAATATATTTTTTTGCGTATGTGTCTACCAAATTTTCTTAGTAGTTTTCTATGTCTTCATCCAGTCACTTGTTTTCTTTCCATGTATCCCAATATTTTTGTTGACTTCTTTCATTCAGGTACCTGTATCCCTTAATTTGCTTCTCATTATTAAATATAGGGTCTTCTAATATCCAAGTGATTACAGATACTTGTGTCCTGAAATTTAACGGCATCATTTTTTTTTTATTTGGAAACCAGACTCAATATAAATGCGCCATAAGTAACAGCAGATTTAATGAAGAATGTGGGAAGAGTTATTGATGACTGACTTTATGTGAAAATGTCATCGAGAACATCTCGACTTCCTTTATTAGTCCAAATAATTGCCATTTGTCCTATATCATTTTTCATACATTCATTGAATCTATAAAGAAATAATAATTTCCATACTTTGTTGAATTAAATCAAGAGTTATTGAAATACTCTTTATATAGGCACAACTTAACGATTCAAAATTGCAATTTAATATGGGTTTATGTTGATAATCGTTTTTTATGCTCTTGCATAAGTAGTATCCTCTAATTATTTTTCATTAGTTGCATATATTATATTGTTGGCTGCTTAAAACAATTGTAATTTAAAATACCTCACTTGTTTTGACATCATTCATTACATTTGTTTATTCTTGTATGGTACTTCCGAAAGTTTCAGTAATAATTTGTTATTTTGAAATCGTTTTTCAGTAACTCTATCTAGGTTTCTATATCCTATGACCGATACCTAGATTCAGCTTATACAATCTGTAGTTAAATTCCTTTAGATTTTATCAACAAAAGACTTTCTCGTTTCAATCTTTATTAATTTTCTCTTTGGTGTCATCAATTTTCATTTTATAATTTAAACAATATCACACTTAAGATGTAGAGAAGGGTAAGGCAGCAATATTTGGTTATCTTGATGTTGGATTGAACATTCAATTAAATTATATTATTATATTTATTATAATTGGTAGTAGCAACATATCATATCCTCTTCTTTCTTATTCTTTATCTGTTACTCTGATATGAATGAAAATTATGGTTAATCTCTATTGATAGTAAAAACCACGATAAAGATTTTCACATTTACTTGTTTTATCAAAATATCATGCAACTGGATTTTTTTTAATTAATTGGTTATACAAACTAAAATGCACATCTAAGAAAGAAAGTTGTGGCTATAATATGTTATATTTATAATATACATATTTTGTATTAGTTGCTTTCAGCTTAAATTAATATTGTGAATGTAATTAAACCATCAGATTGGACTATGAATCGGAGTAGACTTCTAATTAAGTTTGTGTCACTTCTGAATGGAGCTAAATTAGTATCATTGATTAGATTCGTAAATTTCAGAATGGTGCTCGAGCCTTATTACTAACAAAGGTATAGTCTCTTGAAAATTACTTGTTAATTATATTCATAGAATCTCCCGTTATACTGTTAGGACTGGGGAGGAGGGGTCAAATTTCTTTCATCTTTGTATACATTTCGTTCTTTTCTATTTTGCATTAGATCCCTTGCTTCCTTCTTTGTTCCATTCTTCTTCTTCTCCAGGATTTTCCCAACTAAGCTTTTCCACGTCTCATTTGACCCCCTTCTCTTCTTTTTTGGCCACTACTTTTCAATTGTTTTTTTCTTACAACTATATTATTAATTCTATTTAAACATTTTTTCTCACTATCTATTTCTAATTGATCTAGTTATCCCTTTAACTCTGCTTAAATACTTCATTTCTACCGCTTTATTTGTTAATTTATTTATCAATAAGGGAATTCACAACAGACAAAGTAGTCTAAATTAGTTTACAAAAATTTAAAGAAAATATGTATCACTAGTACACTTTTTAAGTAAGAGAAAAAACACTATATTAGAAGAAACAGTTTACAAATTTGTAAGAAAAAAAATTCATAATATGCTTTTTGAAAATGTCTATAGTAATATTAAAAATATCCAAAAATCCGTATTAAAAAACTTACATATTCTATTAATTGGAGAATTCTGTCCAGATCGAGTTTTCCAAAAATTTATTGAAAAAGGCTGACATGCTATATAATTATAAGGAGGCACATACAAATTAATATTAGATAAAAGTAAAGGCGAAGCTACATACCTATCGAGCACTTTATATAGATACAATCATTTGTAATAATAATGACATCCTTTAAAATAATTTTGCGATTTCTTTTAAACTGCTAACATATTTGTAATGAAATCTGCTTTCAATTTTTAACATTAGTTCTTAGCTGTTTCACTCACCATTAGAGATTTAATGAAATTTCCACTCAGAACATTCAGAAGTTCAAAAACTGTTTTGATGGAGTGTCATTATTATTGCAAAAGCATGTACATCACGTCACTTAATTCTCGTCGATTCTTTAAAGAAATGATATTAAATTCCTTTTTGATGACTGCTATAAGATTAATGTTATACTCGAATGCTCCACTGAAGAATCCAAGAATTTAAGAAACTTGTCTTAAACTGATTCTCAATTCTAGAAATGTTAATGTTATACTGGGGGTACCAAATTACAGAAGCAATTAATTTACTTTGCACGTATGCAAGATACAATGTTTTTAATACTCATGATTAACACCCCTGTGTCAGTACCAGTAAATTGCTTCATACACCTTCATCTCTGCTGTATTTGTTCCCTTTTTATTTATAAAGTTGTTGTTCATTGCATAGAACATTTTTAAAGTTTTCTCTATTTTTTCTTCAGTTTCCAAATCTTCACTTTCTCTCATCAATTATTGCACCTAGATACTTCAATAATTTACTTCTTTTATTTTGGTGTCATCTATTACTATGGCACTTGTTAATTAATGATATTCAATTTCCAAGTTTGCTTGTTGATGCTTGTTGATTTGTCGTATTTATACGGTCATAAAAGATGGCTCGCAGAAAATCCATATTTTCACAAAACAAACGTCAGATTCTTCTTTGATGCGATATTCTTGGTAATAATTGTTACATGATGACATATTTTTCAGTTTTCCTCGTAAATTGATGGGTTATTCTTAATAATAATTGTGATATCATTTTTCAGTTTTCCTCCGTAAAGCATCTTTTAGCAAACTTTATAAAAGCATTATTATTATTCATTTATTTTGCTGTGGACATCATAGGTTGTATAACAATAGTCACATAATTCTAACTAAACTTAAGTTACAACTGGAGAAAACAATTCTGACAAAGAATAAAAACACGTTAGATAAAAATATTTTTAGTTTATGTTTAAACTGAGATATCCTAATCTGATCAGCCTTAATCTCACTCGGTAAGTTGTTATATATCTTTAGGACTAAGTAACTTGGCGATTTAGCTGTTACAGAATATTTTACAAAAGACATGCGTACATTATAGCATTGTCTAGTATTAATGGTATGAATATCCTTATTTAATATTAAAGACTCCTTATTTCTATATATATATATATATATATATATATATATATATATATATATATACACAGACACTTCAAAAATAAATAATGAAGTTAAAGTAAGAATATTGTATTTCTTGAATACATCCGTACATGTACGATGACTTGCACAAGCAATTGGTCTCCAGGTCCGTTTTTGCACAAGAAAAACAGAATGAGAAGAGACAAACAGACAGAGTCACCCGAAAAACATATTCCGTAACGCATTCTAGATTCCACAAAAGCATAATATAAATTTAGCAATTGTTTTTCATGGAATATTTCTTTCATAGATTTAATTAGGTAACTTATTGAACTTAATGGGGATACAAGATTATTACAGTGCATTTTCCACGTCAGTGTATCATCAAGAGTGATTTCTAGAAATTTCACACAGCCTGTCTCACCACTGCTTGTAGTATAGCAATTAATATTTATCGAAACAGACTCACATTTATTTTGCCTATTGTGGAATGTAATTAATTTAGTTTTGTCAATATTCAAATATAAATGATTCTTTTGCGGCTTTATTTGAAATTGTCAAGGACAGATCATCAGCACACATTGTACAAAAAATACTACCTATCGAGTAATCCAATGAATTTATGTAAAGAATAAAAAGTACGAGGCCAAGAACTGAACCTTGAGGAACGCCTATATCAACAGAGTTTGGCTTAGAATTAAAAGTATTACGAATGTTATCTGATACAGAAATAATGGAAACATACTGTTTTTTATATTTTAAAAAGGCCGAAATTCCGTTTGTTATGCTTAATGCAGTCAAAGGACTTACTAAGGTCACAAAAGATGCCCGTCGGGCACTCACCCATGTCAATACGTTATACAATTTCACCATAAAATAAATGTATAGCAGTACTAGTAACAAAATCTGTTCGAAAATCATGTTGATTATTAGTTAATTTACTATATTAGTTATTTATATATCAAGAAAAATGATATGGAAGAGTTTGGAAAAAAGAGAAGTTCATAGCCAGTTAATTAGAGATATAGCCAGAATATATAAACACACACGAAACAGTTAGAACTAACAACATGAAGTCAGAGGATTTTGAGATCAAAGAAGGACTGAGGCAGGGTGGGGTACTAAGCCCAACTCTCTTCAACATAATATTGGACGATGTTACTAAAGAAGTCAAACAAGAAGTGCAGAAATTGTACGTAGGGTATAGATATTTGGATCCAGTAAACATATCGGAATGCGCATTCGCGGCACGACCTCATTATATATGCTAAAAATGAGAAAGAACTACAATAGAACTTGGAAGCGTGGAACACTCAAACAGAGAAACATAAGAATTAACATAGGCAAGACAAAGATAATGGTGATAGGAAAGAATGACATTCAGACAACAGTAAAGCTCGACAACCAAAAGATACAACAGATATAAAGTTTCAAGTACCTGGGAGTAAAGATACGAAAAGATGGGAAGAACGAGGCGGAAATAAATAGCAGAACTGAAAATGCAACACAACTATATTACGCACTAAATAACACATTCATAAGGAAAAAAGGAATATCAAGGAAAACAAAACTCTCAGTATATAAGACAACATTCAAACCAATTTTAATGTACGGATGCGCGAGTTGGACATTAACAAAGTAACAAAAAAATAAAGTAGAGACCGTAGAAATGAAGTACTTAAGAGGCGTCAAGGGAATAACAAGGAGGTACAAAATACGAAATGAAAACATAACGGATAACCTGAGAAGGACGAGCAAAACATGGACAGAGGGAAAAGAACTAGCAATGAACAAGAAAGACTGGGCGAGTTTTGTGAATAATTAATTGTGCAGCATTTATGAAGTAACTGTGTAAACTTGTCGGAATGTCCAAAGGGTTATCAATAAATGTTGTTATTACTTTGGATAGTTACAATGCTAGACTCAACCTTCCTTCTATTAGACAATGAAGAAACAATATTCCACGCCGTGCGTAAAGAATTATCAAAATTTGAGATGTTACTTTGATAAAATAATTTCTTTGTTTCACGAATTAATAAAGTATGTTTTTTCTTATACTATTGATAAGTAAAGTTTAAATCAGGACGTTTATGTTTTAAGTAATATAAATTCTTAAGATTACAACTAGATTCAATAATTTCGTTAGTTATCCACATTATCCGCATTAATATTGCAAGATATGTTGCTACGAAGAAGTAAGTCGCAGTGTTATTTCACTTTTGAAGGGTTGTCCGACTCACCCTATAGGTAGAGTCGTGATGTAAGGGGTTGCTTTATTGGCTCTTGTTAGCTGTCACAGTTTAGATTAGTTCGTGATGACCTGTCCGAAGGTGTGGTTGAACGTTTACGCATTTTGCGGATTCGGATAGAGTCACATGCTCTTGTTTATAAATTCTAGTTATGTTCGGTTCTGCATCTGAGTGGAGGCGGTTTCAACTCTACTACAGGTGGTTGTTTTCCCATATTACAAATTTGGTAGTTTAGTTTTACGCTTTGTTAAATCCTGAAAAGTTTTTATCTTGAAATCTTGTTTTAAATAGTTGTATTTCAGTTATCTAAATGTTTTCACTTGCAAAGTAGTTTGCATTGAGTTTTTCTTTGTCGAATAATCGATAAGCTTTTATAAGCAGCATAAAAACGAGCCAAATGAGATGCCTACTTTAGAGAATTATTAGCTGCCAAAATTGTTTTATAAATTTTATGTTATCTATTAGTCTTACAAATGCATATACAACAACAAAAATATGGTTTGGCTTCAAGTGCTTTAAATATTTACTGTTTGATTAAAAATAGGTAATATAAAACGCAACATTTTAAATTTTACCACTGTGCAATACAAAATATAGTGGAATTGAATAGTATATGCAGCACATTTAATATTTTCAGCAAAAGTATCTTTTGGATTAAAACTGATGTTTATTGTTATCTTTAATACAAGCAATACAGCTGAGTACTGTCGGACACTAATAATAATCTAGCTAAATATAGTTGCATATTTTCTGAAAATTGGTGACTTCTAAAATTTAGTTACTGTATGTTGCTAAAACATTATGATATACACAAAAAACAGTACGGAACTCAGTAATACATCAACACACATAAACCAAAAAGAAAACAAGTTTCGAGGCTATTAATGTATGCGATGGTAAACCTGATTTAATTATTTCCTAAAATACCAACATTACAGCCAACCGTAAAATCTCAAATTGATTGGATTCCAAATATTTATAATTGCAAATTAGTTTGAGTGCTATTTCACAGCTTAAATAAAATTTTATGTGGAATCATAAATTCGAGAAATATGGGATTCGTGGCATTCCCTACAAATGGGTGGCAACTTTTATACGATATAATGATAAATATGTTGCTATTAACAATGTAACTTATCTCGAAATGACAAAAGTCAAAGGAGTACCGCAAGGTTCGGTGCTAGGCCATGTCTTGTTTCTTCTATCTATTAATGATTCAGACGATCTTTCAGGATCAACATCGTTCACTTTTTATGCCGATAATACGTCAGTGGTGATCTCAGACAAATAGGACAACAATTGTTTGAGACTTGAAATACAGTGATGTCCAGGATGACTTTAGACTGGTTTAGCCAAATTTCATTATTTCTAAATATCAATAAAAGTCAGGTTGTTAGATTTCTTAGTACACAAAAGATCTGTAATAGTATTGATGTTAATATTAACAATATTCTTATTAATAACACAAGGTTTGTAAAATTTCTAAAACTAACCATGGATGAATGTCTAATGTGGAATATTCAATTTAATAAATTAATATCAGAAATCCTGATCACAGAAAGTACCACAAAAAAGTGGTCTGTGCGGCGGACGAGACCTATATATTCTTATGTATTTTCACACGCTGAATCCGAATCTGGAGTCCCATCGCCCTAGGTTCAAGGTGATTCTAAGGTCAAAGCGAAAGACAGATATGCAAGGGGACCAAGCTATCGTCCCTTTATATTTTTACTGAATTATAATCCGGAATTCATTTAACCCCATCAGGTAATTTTCAAGGTGATTTCAAGGTCAAGTATGAAGGTATATTTAACACCATTAGATTATCTTCAAGGTTATTTCAAGATCAAAGAGAAAGGTATAATGCAAGTGAACCAGACCATTATAAACTTATGTTTTTGGGGTCGCTGGATTCGAATCGGGGATGCATTCAACCCTATCAGGTGACCTTCAGGGTCATCCTAAGGTCGAATCGAAAGATAGATATGTAGATGGGGTTTAATAAATTTTAAGTTATCAACTGGTCTTATTTTTATGTATATTTTTACTATTCCTATTCAATCGATGTATTGACTTGAGTAAATATATTATTATTTATTATATCGATGTATTTTTGGCCCAGTATAAAATAATATATAATATAAAAATTCAACTCCATCAGTAGTTTTCGGTCATGCTTCTACCTATAAAAATTAGCTCGAACTACCAAGGCTTGTAATAAATTCTATAAATATCACAAAACAGGTTCAAAGCTACTTAAGTATTTCTACTGCATATACTTTGTCTATATTTGTCTTCATGTTTTTCATATACATGAATATTTTATACAATATTTTTATAAAAACTGTTGGAAATTCAAAAATTTTTTTATTAATTTCAGAGTTTTAGAAGATAGGCGTAGCCACTATGAGCCCTCTGTACCAGGTGCGGTTGAAGTTGACGAACTCGATGAGCATGACCTATACGTGCCGCATTTCCAAAGAGTTTCCATATCTGGAGAAGACACTAGTGGGGTGAGATATAGCTATTTGTTTTTTGTAAAGCTTTTAATGATTAAAAACAATGTCTACAGGGTGTCTCAAAATTAGCCTGCCAAAAATTAACTGTCGATTCTACGATCAAAAATAACAAAAAAAGTTATATAATCATATAATTTGATTTTTCCCAAATATTTGCAAAAGAAATCAAGATAAAGAAATCAAATTTGAAATTGAGAATCACAATTAGATTGTGAATCTAATACTCTGAAAATAATTCCTCATAATTAGCACAGGCGTGCAACTTTCTTGTATCTAGAAATTTTCATCGTCAGATCAAAAAATTTAAAATTTTGGTCTATTTTACATGAAAAAGGTACTTCTATTTCAATCTGATAAACTGCTCTGTTAATCTTAATTTAAAAATTTTGTGACATACCACAAAAGTATAGATAGATAGAAACTATAAATAGACAAAATATCCTTAGAAAAAACTGTCGACTTATTTAATACATATTAAAGGTGTTATTCAAGCGTTTTAACATATTAAAATACTTTCAAAATGCATATCAGTAATGTAATTATTTGTAAATTCTTGAATTTTGATATAGCCTATTAATACTTCCAAAATTTTTAAAATCATGTAATATGTGTCAAATAAACTAGCAAATAACTTTTCAAAGGCTACTAGAGACAATTTGACCGCTTGCATATCATATCTAATATTTTTGTGGTGTATTACAAATTTTTTAAATTAATATTACTCGCAAACGAAATAATTTATCAAAATAAAACAAGAGTATCTTTTTTTGTAAAATTGTTGAACATTTTAAATTTTTTGATCTGACGGTAAAAACCGCGAGATATGAAAAATTTAGAGCTATGTTTATCCAATAACCCCCCAGTTTGGCACGCCTATGACTAATTATGGTATTGTTTTTAGAACATTACATATGCAATCTAATTCCGATTCTCAATTTCAAATTTTATTACTATACCTCGATCCGTTTTGAAAATATTTGAAGAAAATCAAATTTGGCACTTTCCCTTTAATGGGCTATAGCTCCGTTAGGGGGCGTTTACCAAGCCATGTTTATAGAACATTTTTTTCTTATTTTTGATCGTAGAACCCACAGTTAATTTTGGCAGGATAATTTTGGGATACCCTGCATACGCCATACCTATCCTTCCTTAAATTTAAGTTAATTTTCTTATATGTGTGAGTTAACGATTGCTTTAAGCAGGTTTACTCTGAATTGATTGCTTACCCTTGCTTGGGGGTGAAACTGGCGGAGTCAAAAATACTAGCAAAGAATGCCACCCTTTAATCTAAAATCGACGGGTGTGAGCGTTTTTCTACAATCTTGAAGCAGTTCCTGAAAATGAATCTGTTTCGTTTTCATCTGGCCACCCTGTATAAAATTTTATCTAGAACTGCAAATTTTTTTATCTACAACTGCCTTAAATTGAGAAAAATCAAAAATCAGATCCAGTTTGTAAGTTTTGATTCAAAATCAAGAAGCAAAGGCAGTGTTATGGTAACCTGTCAAAATTCCTGTCAAATTTTTTATAAACAAAATTGAGTTTTCGTTTTTACATTTTCTTGTGGAAATGGTGTTGATTGAGCGATGTTACCGGTAATTTTCCAATAAAAAAAAATCACGTTTAAATGTTATTTTTAATATTTTATCACTCAAATATTTTGTACGTATTATGACATCTTTTGGTGTAATTTTATTAACACGTTTAAACACCGGTTGCATAAAAGTAAATATAAAAGAAGCCTTAAAATGTGAAGTCCCACAAAACATTTCTTAATACTTTTATCCTGTAAGGAGTTATGTGTTTGTGAAATTAATCGACTTATTTACAAATTTTTCTCCTAATAATTCAGGTAAACATCATGAATAATATTTATAAATTATTGCCAAACTTCTTTATCACTTACGCCAGTGATAAATTAAACTGTTTTTCTTTACAATGATATGATTATCGTCAACAAAACTTGTTATTTTTCATTAATTAGTAATGTTGTCCTGTTTGCTTTTATTACTTATTTCCTTTCAAAAAAACTTACAATCTTTTAAATTAATTTCAAGTAAGATTCTTTTTTCTAAGACAGTGGCGGTGCCAGGGGTGAGCACCAATGAGGTATGAGGTAACAAATAATAGATTTTAATAGATCTCACACTTGTTTTACAAAACTTTTAGTTCAGTTCACCATGAAGTTAATAAATTGTTTGATTTTGAACTGCTGAAGTATTCGTAATGAAATCTACTTTCAACTTTTAATATTAGTGCTTAGTTTTTTCATTCATCAATTGAGATTTAATGAAATTTCTACTCAGAACTTCCAGAAGTTCAAAACTGTTTTGAGGGAGTGTTATTATTGCAAAAGCATGTTCATATTTATCTCTTATTTGTTAAACCATTTCAGTGTCGTTAACGATTATTTTTGTTTCTATTAATTTAAATAAATATTTTACATTTTATTGGCAAAAACATTTAAATTTATAGTAAAATGTCCCCTACTTACCTATACCTTCCTTCTTTTACAATTATATCTGCTGCCCACCCAGTAAAATATTCTGCCAATTTTCACCCAACTGAAAAAATATACTGGCGCCGCCACTGTTTTGAGATACGTTTTGAAAGGGTATGTAAAGTGGGCAATGAAGTGAGGATTTAAGATGACAATTGGTTGTCAAACCAAAATCAAATTTAGAGAAATATCACGTTCATTAGTCAATGGCGAGAGCTTTAAGCATTACAAATACTCAATCAAGCGATGAATATATTTCAAAAAAACAATTTATCGCGGTAAATTATAAGTGGCTGACCAGCCCATTCCCTTTTAAGTGCTTATTATTTCGATCAATTGTGCAATTTCAGCGATTACACAGTTGCTCAAATTTTTAGGTGCCACTTGAGGATCTGGAACGAGCCTCAAAACTCATTATTCAGGCCCTGGAAATTAGAAAGAAGTACATGAAGATGTCATATCAAAGCTTCTCATCATCAGCTGCCAGATTCTTAGATCCTAACAAAGAACAACAACACCATGACGAAAAACAATCGATTGAAGGTAATTTATGCGCAGATTGTACTTTATGATTTCATGTTTCTTTTTTAATTTTAATATTGAAACCATCTCGCCTGGACAAGCTTTGTGGAAGGGTAACTAATCCAGTTTTATTTTTACTCCTTATTGGAGAAAGATGCCTTTCCTCCACGTTTCGCTAATAATAGAATCTATTTTCGATCCTAGGGATCTAGTTCATCTAAAGACTATTGAAAGTTAAACAACCTAGTAAATCCATTAACAGAGTACTAATGTGCTAATTTTAATCGTTTGTTTCATGTTTAGTTTGTATTTTACTCAGTTTTGATGTTTCATTGAATAGCATACAATGGGATAATGAATACACTTCTATTATTGCAAGAAATGTGGTACCATTGTAAAGAGAACCACTCTTTTTTGTTCTGGCGTGCAATAGCGTCGGAGAGGGTTATTTATGGGATCTTTTTCTTAACCACAGGCATTCGATAGTATATTAATTTGTAAGAAACAAATATATATGTGTTTGTTAAATATCAATTAATGAATTGATACGTAAATTTTTTTCTCCTCCACTGGGTTGCACTATGTTACACTATGTGGAGAAATGTGTAGGCAGTGTAACTACGCCAAGCATAAACGAAAGATTTTTTGAATATACAACATTCGTGCTATTCTCATATTTGAATATTCTGTATTGTGTCAAATACTCTAAGAATTATACGACCTTGTCCTTCTGTGCGTAGTAATTAGATATACTAACTCTCATACACAGTTAGTATATCTAGATATTTGACCCAGTACAAAATTCCATTAACATACACTAGTAAAATAGTGCAAAAATTACTGCGCTTTTTAGTGCTCGGTGCAAATACACTGTTAAAAGAAAAAGAAAAGTATATTTACGTTCACGCAACGATTTGGTATAAAAAGTGTAAACAGTGAAGGTGGAATGTTTCTATCTAGATGGTTGTAAATAGTTGTTAAAATTCAAGAAAGACAGGTTTAGACTCTCATTTTGAAGTGTTGTTTCATCAGGCTTAAGAGAAACATATAGTATTCGACAGTTTTGCGTGAGATCATATTATTAGATATAAATTAAACTGATACCCTCTTATAATATTAAAAACGTCATTTAAAAAGCTCAATTCTGCAAATGTTGAGTACGTAGTAAATTAAGATATTAGAAATGATATGGTAGGAGGTAGCAATATTTACCAGAAAGACCCATTTCTATTTGCATGTATTGAATAGATCGAGATTATGCTGAGTTGCTGTCGAGAGCTGCAAGAGCTTCATTTGACGATATTATATTGGGAACGCTGACCAAAGATAACATCGAGAAATTGTTAGATAACGGTTTCCAAGGTAAATAGTTCGTTTTTTGCCACAGAAACGCAGATAGAAATAGTTAGTCACATCAACAGTTACATCACTACCTACCTCACTAGACAGGTTAACGTAATTAACTGTTCTTTTGCAACTTGTGTGTAAACATCGTAATACTCGTCTTACAAAGCAGGGCTGTGAAGAGCTACTTTTGTATTTCATAACCATTAATACAACTAGTCATCCAGTTACAACTTTTACTCTATAATACCTGACATAGACATTACGCTACTGTCCACATTTTCTGTTTAACACGCATACATATATTCACGTAATTTTGAAGGATTCCACTCTCAAACAGTTCTAATCGACACTAATTAGTGTTCTATTGATGTTTTTAGATCACGGAATTCATCCACCAATCCATAAAGCTTGGGAAGTGCCTGATGTCCCAGATACGAATCATATCCTCAAAAACAACAATGGGGTGTGGAATGTATACCTTAATGAAGAGGACGTGATCAATGGAAAGCCTTGCAACTACGACTATCCCGACGTTGCTAGATTCACTAGTGATTTTTATAAAATGTGCAACATGATTGCGGATGGACCACTGTGAGTATACATCCAACTTTAAATAAGTACAAATATTTTAACCAACAGTACGGTTTACTATGTAGAACACTTAATTAACAGTTTTCCTTTATACAAAAATCAGGCATAAAAAAGTCAAATTTTCAATAGAAAACTTGTTGAGGACCGCTGATATCACTCCGATATTAAAGCTTCCATGAGTCATAATATTATAGATTGGATATGTATTCTATAGCTTTGCACTGTCATGATATTGATTGTTTGTGTATTCCACAGTGTTGCACTAATGTCTAGAAATCTTTTTATGTAAAATTGGCTTAAAAAAAGTTTATAACTAGAATTTTTGGATAACATATCAAAGAATGATAAACATGTTTATGGT
This sequence comes from Monochamus alternatus, assembly GCA_037114965.1. Classification (NCBI taxonomy): domain Eukaryota; kingdom Metazoa; phylum Arthropoda; class Insecta; order Coleoptera; family Cerambycidae; genus Monochamus; species Monochamus alternatus. The sequence continues at coordinate 85,158,957 of CM073427.1, forward strand.
CACCTCCTCTCATTTGCAATTCCTATACTTCACTATATACTCGCGTCAAGAATTCAGACGTCTTACGTCGCAGCTGACGTTACACATTTGTTTTTATTGTCAACGTAATTTTCGATATTTGTTCGCGTTAAAAACAATTACTTTTTGCAATTTAGTGCTATATATAATGCAAACTTTTAGTGTAGTATATAGTTTTATTACTACCAGTTGCAGTTTCTTAAATATTTTGATAAAAATATGATAAATTATTCATTTGTTCGTATGACGTAAGTCTTCTGAATTCTTGTCGCGAGTATACTAAAGTATGTCTATGTCAGTACGTTCATGAAATTGATAACATAAAACAGATTCTCTACTCACAGTTATCTAAAATTTGATCACTATCACCATGTCAAACTATTTCACTGTTTGAATAATGCGCCATAGTTTAGTTAATTTATTGCATTTCACCAAAAATATTAATTAAATACTTACACAAAACACTTAAAGAGTAAAGAAACAGTGTTCGTGAAAACAATAAAACAATTTAAATACTTTTTATACGTTAGGCATTGTTAAAATTATTAAATTCCTTATCACAACAGTATCATAACCTCTTCGTCGACCTCGCTGTCAGTTCTAGGATACAGGCTCTGCTCCCTGCGGGACATTGTGCCTACCGCTCGTGATACTTACCTGTGTCAAAATTGTATGCATTTTATAGAAATTTTTTAACAACCTTTTTCTCTTGATATTTAACTCATTCGTCAAATTGGGTTTGGTTTTATTACGTTTTTGTACAAGTTTATATTTAAAATCTGTTTTACCAACTAGTAAGAAAATAATTTATTTTGGAGGCGATATGGCAACCTCGCTTTCAGCAGATTATATGGTTTATTAGGTTAGGTCAGTGCTCTACTGCTAAGTGATCCTCAAAATGTGGGCATTTTTTAAAAATTTATATCTCCGTAAATATTTGAAATTTTTTAAAATAACTTTCACTAGACTTATCTATATGACGAATTAAACCTGCAGTTAAAATATTTGTATTTATTTAAGGTTCACCCATATAATTTTCTTATGATATTTCTACATCTCGCAGAAAATGACCTTTTTTATGTTTTATTACCTAGTTATTATTACAAATTACAGAAATATCAATGGTTACAATTAATTAATATCTTTAATACTGCCTAATAGTTGGGAACATCTCGAATTTTCTATTCAATTCCAGTGCGATGACGCGATTCATCCCATTGCATCGTTACATGTATTCCCAGAATAAACTAAAGAAGTTGAATTTCTCTAAAATGTGCTTAATTTTCAGGAAATCTTTCTGCTACCGCCGTCTGAGCTACCTATCCTCCAAGTTCCAGCTCCACGTCCTCCTCAACGAACTCAGAGAACTGGCCTCACAGAAGGCCGTGCCTCACAGGGACTTTTACAACATCCGCAAAGTGGATACCCACATTCACGCAGCTTCTTGCATGAACCAGAAACACCTACTTCGGTTCATCAAGAAGACTCTGAAAAAGAACGCGGATGAAGTCGTATCGGTCACCAACGGAGTTCCAATGACTTTAAGAGAAGTGTTCCAGGTAGAGGTAGTATGCCGATTTTTCATTCGGTTCAAATAACTAAGTTATGTTTTAGTCGATGAATTTAACAACGTACGACCTCACCGTGGACATGTTGGACGTGCACGCCGACAGGAATACCTTCCATAGATTCGACAAGTTCAACGCAAAGTATAATCCAATAGGCGAGAGCAGGCTTAGGGAGGTCTTCCTTAAGACTGACAACTATTTGAATGGGAAGTACTTCGCTAACATAATAAAGGAAGTAGCTAGCGACTTGGAAGAGTCTAAGTACCAGAATGCGGAACTGAGGTTAAGTATTTATGGCAAGAGCAGGGATGAGTGGGATAAGCTTGCCAAATGGGCCCTAGCTTCTAACGTGTACTCTGACAACGTGCGTTGGTTGGTTCAAATCCCTAGACTCTTGTAAGTACCTTGGCATCAAATTTCGTGCCACATTTGACATCTGCTTTCTATGTTTCAGTGATATTTTCAAATTAAACAAAGTTCTGAGCCAATTCCAGGAAGTAATCGATAACATTTTCCTACCGCTATTCGAGGTAACGGTCAAACCGACCTCACATCCCGAACTCCATAAATTCCTTCAGTACGTCATCGGTTTTGATTCCGTGGACGACGAGAGCAAACCGGAAAAGAACCCTTTCTTCAATAAGGACACTCCCACTCCTACCGAATGGACAGACGAAGACAATCCCAACTACGCCTACTATCTCTACTACATGTACGCCAATTTGTGCGTCTTGAATCACTTCAGGAATGAGAAGGGCTTGCACCCTTTCGTTCTAAGACCGCATTGCGGAGAAGCTGGCCCCGTCCAGCATTTGGTGTGCGGGTACATGTTGTCTGAGAACATATCGCACGGTTTGTTGCTGAGGAAAGTACCAGTGTTGCAGTACCTCTACTACTTGGCTCAAATCGGAATAGCTATGAGTCCATTATCTAACAACAGTCTCTTCTTGAATTACCATCGCAATCCTTTGCCGGAGTATTTGGCAAGAGGATTAGTCGTTTCTCTGTCTACAGATGATCCCCTGCAATTCCACTTCACCAAGGAACCTCTGATGGAAGAGTACAGCATCGCTGCTCAAGTGTGGAAGCTGTCAAGCTGCGACATGTGTGAGCTGGCAAGGAACAGCGTGCTCATGTCCGGTTTCCCTCATAAAACCAAGCAGTACTGGTTGGGTCCCAACTATACGAAGGAGGGAGTGGCTGGCAACGATATTGCTAGAACCAACGTGCCAGACATTAGGGTGGCTTTCCGCTATGAAACCCTCATCGACGAGTTGTCCAACATTTTCAGGAACTACAGCAAAATGGAAGGCAGAGATTAAATATTTAATGTACTGTTCTTGTCTTTAACTGATTTCTTCTTAGCTCTAAGAATAAATTATCAAATATAGATCAATTGTACTATATATTCATTTACATGTGTCAATATATAGAACATATTTTATAGGGAGTTTCTTTAGTAGAAGTTTTATTTCTCATACAATGGTTCGTGAGAGACTATTAGAATTGTGATGTAATAAAGCCTTAATGTTTGTAAAATATATCTTTCGTTTTAAATATTGTTTTCCATGGAACTTTATATATTTTTTATAGTGTTTTTTATATATTTTTAGATTTTGTCAAGCTATATGAAATCATTTTGTATTATTGCTAATACATGATAATATTAATGATGAAATACATACAATAAATAGTTGTCTGATAGGTTTATTCTGATGTAATGACCAAATGTACTTCTGATGATTACTCTAGTTAATAAATAATAAATTATTGCAGCAAATTGTCTTTTATTTAAGGAATGCTACTACAATTACATAGGTTTTGATAAAATAAAAAAAGTTAAAAGTTTAAGAAGTTATTTGTGGTACATTTTTGATAAGTGTAAGAATATTAAACAGCTTATTTCATGCTCTAGAAAAAATAAGGGTGTCCCACCCTGAACTGCAGCGATCGTTATCTGGAAAAATATGAAAATCTGGCAGCATGGCGAGGTCTTTGGAATGCAACTAAAATATAAAAAGTGTATGTGCCATACTTTAAGGCTAGTTTCCATGGACAAAAATAATGTGATTTAAATGAACTTACCTTGGTACAATTTTGCTGTCTTAAGTCTTGTCCTCATGGACACAAAGTTTGCAAATGTTCGTGTAAATTATTTAATGGCGGGAAAAGTCTCAATTTTTAGCCAATTCCGTCATATTTTCTGTCATTTTCATCATAAAACTGTCATTGACTGTCATGGTTCATGGTAGATTATCAGAAGTCCAAACCAAATTTAATAACCCCACCTAATGATGAAAATAAGTACTGCCAGCACATAATTTTTTCGACGATAAATATTAATTTCAAGCAAAATATCGACATTATGCCAAATTGCGAGCATCTTTGAAAAGGCAGAATGCTGGATATAAACCTAAAAAATCCAATGTTCTCTCAGAAGAAAACATCAGTACCTTCTTAAATAAGGCTCCAGAGGAATATCTTGTTCAAAAGGTAATATTTCTACTATTTAATTCATATCAATTACACAGCCCCACAAAAAGTTCATACACAAGAGAGTGACATATGTATTCCCATGTATGGTATTGGTACGTCTGAAATATGATTTTCCGGCCCCAATGGACCATTTTCCCCGCACCCAAACTGTGAATTTCAGCTGACCAAAAACTTCTCACACCCAGTCTCAGGTCCAGAATTGAAAAACACGAAAATACCACAGTCGCGACCGGGACGTCCATAACAGGATTTTCCGCCCCAAGGGGTCATTTTCCCGGACCCAAACCCGGAATTTCAGTTGGCCATAAACTTCTCGAGCACAAATCCGGCTTTAGCTCCAAAATTCAGCGTCGACTTCGACTTATCCCGGGAACCGCATTTCAGGCCATTTTCTGCCCCTAGGGCCAATTCCAGACGTGTAGGCCCAATTCTGAGCTCTGGAGCGGATTCAGCGTCGAAAAATACATGGGAATAAATAAGTCACTCTCTTGTGTATGAACTTTTTTTTTGTGGGGCTGTGTTATGTGTTTAATGGTATATTTTACTTTAAGGTTGCTTTAATTATTGGCATATCTGGCCTAGATGCGATGAACTCCTAAATATGAAAATGGGTGATCTGGAAATTTTAGAACTATTAGTAAATTCAGGAGTTGATATCACAACTTTAAAAATGCATCTGTAGCTGAAGGCTACATTGAGGAGTCCATAACTCGTAAATCAGTTGTTAGCAAAAAAATTTCCTACTGCAAGTAGATCAAGTTGTAGAAGCTATTTTTTAAATAATTCAACCATTCTCGAAGATTTAATAGTCTACTTGTGGAAACACTTCAACCAACATAGACGAAGTAAATGTTTCAAAAGAAACAGGACAAGGGATATCCTTTACAGGCTGTTCTAATTTCGCTATAAATGTTTACAATAAGCAAAATTACTGTCGTTAAAGAATAAATTTTAACATGTGTCACTAAAACTACGCCTTTAATCGATCTCCGAAGAAGTACTACTTTGTTTCATTTTCTTACATAATTTTAGTTGGTAATTTTACTAAAATTTTGAAAAAAAAATATATTTTTTGTGAGATAAATATGAATATCTAATTGATTTTTGAGTTAAATGCACAGAGCGTTCTAAATGCCTGTGCCACTATGTTATTTCTTTCAGATTTCTTAAGGAACAAATTTTTGGAAAATGATTATTTATTAAGCCTTCGTTTAGTTTTAGAAAAGATATATTTATTGCATGATGCCAAAACACACCATTTTAAAAACTGCATTTAACGTCAATCAATACATATAAATTCTAATAAATTACTAATTCAAAAAGTTATTACAGTTAGTAATGTCGTTCTTATAAAACATGAAGGAAAGATAACATTTAAAAAAATCATAAAATAAAAAACCAATAACCACTTAACCTAAACTCAATAGCACACAAATTCTTCATTCTAAATATATTTTTGAAATATCCGCAACAGCTGCTTACTAAATATTACTATAGTCAGCGGTCGAAATTGTAGAGAGTGACTAATTGCTAGCTTGTAGACTAACGCGACGGGCGAAGCGTGCGGGGAGCAACATTTCATAGTTACTAAATTTGAATGCGATCAGATATAAAAAATATACAAAAATGACAAAAATAATTGCATTACATAACATCCATTATTTTTCCAGTAGAGACAGTGATATAACAGTTTTTACCAATTTCGAGGCGTTAGATAATAAAAATAATAAGAATATTTCAAAATATAAAGTTTTTATTATCTTATATTATCTTGTATTATCAATTACTCAAGGTCGAAAATAATAGAGGGTGACTAATTCACAACACAGAGATGAGTACGGAAGATACGTGTGGTATGATTACCTAAGGGTGCCACTTGAGAAGAATTAAAGCACACAAAAATAAGTTGACGTCGGCTGAACCTAGCATATTAACAATTTACTTTAAATGTGCCACTTGTGTCATATCCTCTACAAATTAAATTGCCGTCCTTTTGGACGAATCACCATTTGGACCATCACCCACTTACACCTACCTGATGCGCACTCCGCGGATATCGCTCTTAAGCCTTGTCCTCATGGACTCGAAATTCATGGATTTTTGCACGAATTTTGCTACTTCTGTTTTAATTATGTATGGCGGAAAAATCTCAACTTTTGACAATTGCAATTTGGGAAACTGTCAACACTACAAATATTATTGCCCCTTTCATTATTATGTGGTGTTAATAAATTTGTTTTGAGCTTCTGATAATCTACCATGGCAGTTTCATGATGAAAATGATAGATAATGTTATAGGTAGTTGACAAAATTTGTTACAAATAGAGATTTTTCCACCATTAAATAAATCGCCCAAATATTTGCAAATTCCGCATTCAAGAGGACAAAACGCTTTAGAATACATACATACTATTTACTATTGGTTACTAGCACTGTCGCTATAACGGTCACACATTAACACTTATTATATCATATCGTACCGCTACACCGTATAACCTACATACGCCCATGTTTCGTCAAAATTTAATATATTCTTCGATCCAGATTCTTATTTTTTAATATTTATTTTAAATAGTTTCTTTGCCATATCACTATTTCGTCCTTTCTATTAGTATACTCTTTTCGATTTCATTTATACGGACTAAGTTTCATCTTGTAAGATAGCAATAGAATTTTTTTTTGGAAAACTCATTTTAAAAATACAATCTTTCTTCCGCGAGTTTCTGCCACTTTCCGTTTCACAATTGTACTTCTTTACCACTTTTTTATTTGCACACATATGCTATTCACGTACAATTTTGTTAATGAAATACATATTTCAACATCACTTACACTCATATGTTGACCTCGCGCTGTAAACTCTTCACATATGTCATCATCCAATATTCCTCATTTCGATCAAATCACTAATAATATTAATTACCATTCATAATTAAATTAATAAAAAGATATACCCGAAATTTTGCCCGCCCGAAGAATATACCCGCCCATGATAGCGCTGGAAGTAAAACAGTTGGATCTGACAATTCGTCGCAGCCAATCAAAAGCAGCAGCGCATGCGTATACTCGCGTCAAGAATTCAGACGACTTACGTCATACGAACAAATGAATAATTCACTATATTTTCATCAAAATATTTAAGAAACTGCAACTGATAGTAATAAAACTATATACTACACTAAAAGTTTGCATTATATATTGCACTAAATTGTAAAAAATGATTGTTTTTAACGCGACCAAATATCGAAAATTACGTTGACAATAAAAACAAATGTGTAACGTCAGCCGTGACGTAAGACGTCTGAATTCTTGACGCGAGTTTAGCAGAAACTGTGTAATCGGGTATGCTCTCAGAAATATGCGGCACACGATTTTGTAGGAAAAATATACGGGCTGCATATATACGTATTTGTTTGTATATTGTCTGAAGCTATTTATTTGTGGCATAATTTTAATTTTTCTTTAGTTTTCAAAATAGTAGTAAAAATATTAAACGTATGTCAAGTTTGACAGCTTAAAATTTGTTTATCTGCTTCCATAAAGATGTTAAATAATTTTTATTTTATTTTTACTTACTTGGAAAAAGAAAAAATATTTGTTTGTGTTGACTGCTATAAATTGTGAACAGGTTTATAACATTAGTCACTCTCTACAATTTTGGAAGTCGACTATAACTGTATTAATTGTTTGAATTAATTCGATTTATATATTGATTTCCAAGTAACAACATACAACATGCAACATGCAATAACATACGTTAAAAAGAATGTTATATGAAGCAACACAAACATTTTCTGTAGAATTCGAAATTGCTGTAATTTACAGGTTGTGTTCATATAAAATATGGAAGTTAGTGTCGACTTCTGGTATAACCAGAATTGATAGAGGGTTCTACATATTTTAGTTGTGTTCGCTCCAGGGACCAAATGCCAAATTTTCAAATTTTTCAAATTAGTATTTTCTCAGATAAATATCGACGCAATTCCGGGTGGGGTGAACTGTGTAGGAATTAAGAAAATGCAATTCTATTAATATTTTCTTTATTTATAAAAAAATTAAGTACAAAAAATTATCAACAATTAATATGGATTTCAATACTGCAAGATTGGGGGATATTTAAGAAAACTCAAATATTAAATAAAATACAATAATATTGTCTATGCATAAATTGTTTGTACTGTTAAATACTATAGTTTGAATCATAGATATTTAGTTTCGTCTATTATTTCTCTCAATTTCAATTTATTTTTACAAGTCAACAATTCTCTTTGACATTGAAAATTGTAAAGTGGATTGCAAATAGTATTTATAATGCGATTTTTGTTAAATTTTTCCTCCAGAAATTCGCAATATATTGATACTTTCCCGTTAATAAATATGTTTTAAACAAAAATCCGCGAATTTCGCGCCCATATGAACTAAACTTTACAATAACTTATTTGGTATATTCAGCGGCCATCCACTATTTTATCACTTATATAATCGTACATATAAAATCTAATCACCTATCCCTTATCGAATAATATTACAAAATCATCTCCATGCCTCTATATCGACTCCCTATTATGTACACCACAAAATACTGTAATTCTCGGGCATATATACTATATACTATCAATTCTTTGCTCCCTAGACGTAACATTGATATACAATGATTACCAGGAAGAGAAAAAATGAGAATTATTTCCCGCAAATACCTCAAAATGCCTTAATAATTATAAATTTAGCGACTAGCACAAGTGATCTACCAATTCTTAGAACATTTTACGTTAACATTCTTGAGATCGGTAGCACTGGTAAGGTAAGGTAAAAAATTCATTCACAGATGGCTATCACAGGTAGAATCACTGACGCTTTCTTGATTGTCTGTTGATTTGGGCTTATGCTCTTTGGGAGCTCCTAATAGCAGAGCAAATACGTTCCTAAACGGTGCTTCGACGGTTAAATATAGCAGGAAAGCAGTTGCGAATGCAAGGCAGATATCTGACAGAGAAAAACTTATCTGAAACAATAAAATATACACTTTTAAGGTCGTTGTTTTGTGGAGTTTTTTGTTCTAGCTTCGCTTGACATTTTATTGGTTGATACATTTTTAATTTCTTCGGTGCATGGTAAGTGCATAGTCTGCAGTTTTTGTAAATCAACTTCAAGCGATACTAGATGGCTCTCAATTAGCAATTTTGTATTTTATAACTGCTACAAAAACGTTTTCGAAACAAGTCTTATAAAACAGCATAACACAAAAACATTATAAGAATGCTTATATAGCTATTATACAACCAAAATTGGGACCATACTATAAAGCACTTCAGTTGTCGTTGAGATTTTGTAAGGAATGTTGGAAACAATTAAAAACTAGCTATAAAATAACAACAAATCGACTAAACAATAATTTTATAAGGGCTCTATTTTGGTATCTTTAGTAACAATAATACATTTTTGTACCATAAAATCCATCAATAAAAGTGAATTATTTATTAACTGTATCGTAAAGGTATTTGTAGATATATACTAACGAGCATCTCTGTTCGATCACAATGTCTGCAACTGGAATGTTACGTGGTGTATTACTCAATGTTATTTTACGTGTTTTACTGCACTTTGAACGTAATTTTTATTGCGGGGAAAAATTTATTGTGATTTGCATGGCCCTGGGCCTGGGTGAATTTTGCTTTAGTATTAAGCGATTATTTACAAATTATCATAATTAAAATAAACGTGTTTTTTTTGAAATTTCAACGGTTTTAACATTAAAACTAGCACCAAAAGCATTGCCAGTCATAACCTTTTATTTTCTGTGTTCTGACTATTCAATATTAGGAAATGGCTAAATTTGTATACGCTACAATGATTTTCAGCGTTTTGTCAAAATGGCTGCCGCTTATAAAATAATTTGGGAGTTAGATAATTAAGCGGTTTCTATAAAATGTGGTTTCTATGTGAAAGCATTTAAAATCATCGAGTTTTTATATTTCCAAAACATTTCAATAAAACGGGTGTGATAAAAGTAGGAATTCTCTTAATTTTGAGATAAAACTCATATTTTTTTTGTTTCATTCACATTTCTTTACTTTTTATGCCCTAGTTCTTTTGAATTTTTCCGCTGGTTTAAACCTCCCATGTTTATTTTTATACAATAACTAACCAAGCTAAAACCAGACTTCTACTGCTCGCTATGACACAAACAAAATAAGGTCCTGTCGTTTTGCTGTTTCAAATTTGTTTTTACTGTATTAGAAAGGTATTTTAAGCTAATATAAATCAAATCTACTACAATTCCTATCAATGAAGTCATATGTATGTTCTCTGATACCAAACATCTAGGTATGATAATGAACAATTCCACAGACAAAGCTCTATCCAACAATTATCTAAAAAAATTAATCTATCTAAATTTACTAACCTGCTTTAATGAAAACACTCTATAAATATCTAATTTCACTTTTGACAGTGGGAACTCGAAAATTCAACCACCTATTTCTGCATTTTTAGGATTGCTTCTTCAGGTGGCCTCCTTTAAGTTGAGTCAAATATCTAACTATAAAAATTATTCTATAAATTAAAATTATTTGAAATTAAATATCGACAATGACAAAAGTGACATTATTCTGTCAATGAATTAAATTAAATATGACAATACCTACTTAAATAATGTTTACCCTTTATGTAAAAGTTTTTATATATTTTTAGGTATTAATAATATTGTGTGAAACTAACTACTTTGTTTTATAGAATGGTTTGTAAATGTAATTTTGATTGAAAATAAGCGTTTTTCTGTTGCAATTGCTATATTCTTATCTTTGTTTTGCCACTGATAATGTCATTACATGATAACTATTTTCCAGTGTATAATACAGCTATTGGCTCTTAGAAGTAAAATTGTGTCCAAGTATGTTTTAATATAACAGTTTTATAGGTTAATAACCCACATCTAAAGAAACAATTACATTCTTTTATAGCGCTGTTAAGTTTAGTTAGTTATTAACTAAAGTGTTTTAGAAGCTTGTCGCAGAAATTACATTAAATTGCATTAGATATACATTATATTACATTAATTACATTACAATATTTACACTGCTGATTTACTGAAGTCTTTAGATGGTGAATAATATTGCAGTTTATTGACAGCTGACACTCTTTTATTGACGCTCAAGCAATTAGCAATTACTCTAATTTGTAGATATTGATACCTAGTTAATGTAATTTGAAGTATTTTATTTTAGTTAAATTGTTCTTATTAAACCTATTATAATTACTTCTCTGAAAATTATTAATTTAGCTCTAGCGCAGTTCTTTAACTAATTTAATTAAATTAATTTAACGTAATTTAATCACAGGGATACATTTTTCTGTTTCGGGTATCATTTACCATCAAACAATATTACTAATATTGATTAAGTTATTTACCGACAGGAATAGTGAAATGACTGAAAAAAGTCAAATTTACTAAGTAACCGTAGCAGATACGAAAAAAATGCAAGATAGGATTTTTGTTAGAAGTTAAAATACACATTTAAAAATGTCATAAATTTTGACATTATACAAGGTGATACAACTTTTCTTCCTAAATTAAAGATATGAACTGTCCATTTCTCCGACACTGGTTGTTTAAAGTGCTTAATATTTTCACGTTTTATGACACCTTAATTAACTACACTATGTACGAAGTATGGCTTAAATATCTCCATTGCTTTAGTAATTATACCAAAAAATGTATCTTCCTTATAAAGCCCCAAAATTGTATCTATTATATAATAAACTGCCATTATTTTTCAAAGTTCGACTTACCCTCGAAGTTTGTTCATTAAAAACTGAATCACCCTGTATATTTGCCGTATGAACTGTTTTATTATTTAGCTCCCAAAACGTTCTTGTGATAAATTTATAAAGTATTTCAGTTACTGCCAACAAAATAATGGTACTATAATAAGACTAAATTGTATTTCGAAAGCAACCTGAAAATAATAAAATTGTTTTTCTGGTTGGACTGGAAGCAAAAACAATTAGACCTAATTTACGTATTCATGCAATCATTATAATATTTCCAAAAACAAGTTTATGTACAAAAAAAAAAAAAAGAAACGAAAATACTCACCACATCAAAGTACGTCACGACATCAGCTCCACCTTTTCTAGCGACTGCTCTTAGTTGGAACTGCATGTGTACCAAATAAGCCCCATACACCAGTTTACTGAGAGGAATCCACGGTTTCCAAGACAAGAAGTTGTAGACGAATTTGGCGTGCCCATAACTGGCCACGTACAAAATTCCTACACTACCCGCTGACCAAAGGGCTCTGTGTAGGGCAGAGTACATGGCGGATTCAACGGCATTGTATTCGTAGTAAGGATTATAGAAGATTACGCCAGTAAGAAGAGTGGCGATCATGACGCTCAGGGATATCGTGAAAATTATGTGAGAATATTTCTGAAAATGGAACAGATTTCGTTAGTAACTCCAACCACTAAAACTATTTTGGCTTTGCTACGTATCTGCTACTTCAACATTTTTAATTTTTTTAGTCCATATCCATTTTTTTACATGGTGGCCAATTAAGACAAAATAACAGATACTTAAGCAAAATCAAGTACACTGAGGTACACTATTAGTTAATAACAAAGACTTACACTAAACTAAAAATACAATTAAACAAACAAAAAAAAAGAAGTAAATTAGAAAGAAGCAAATATTCAAGCATTACAAATTTTGAAATACAAGAAAGGCTTGGCTTTTTACAGAATGTAATGATCGATTTAATATGTCTATGTGATTAAAAAATTGATTATATTGTTTTTGTTACATACAAATAGGTGAGTTAATAGAAGCACTCGTATTATATTGTTTAGACTAATCTAGTTCATCAGTTCTATTGAAAAAATAATGTTAATTATCCAGCCGTTAACAGATTTTAAAATGCAACTAAGTTACTGTAACACTTATATAATATATTAAGCAACGCCCTGTACATAAAAATTCTATTTAATATTGGCCCAGTAATACATCATTATGTCACCTAATTTGCATAAATTAAAAGCCGTAAATATTTCAAACGCAGAAGAGAAAGGAATTATCGTTAGTGTACAGTGTGGTCCGTTTTTCATGGCTTACCATCGGCATCTCGGAAACCGTAAAATACAGGGTGTAACAAAAAAACAAGTCAACCACGACCATTTACAGTGTTTTACATTGGTTTTGCATATATTTTATTATATTTTCTTATGCATGACAGTCAAACAACCAAATATGTCAAAATGTCATAATAAGCGTTTAGATAAATAAATATTGTTAAAAATCAAAGTACATGGAACGTTGCTAAGGTTGCTTTTCTACAAAATAAACATACTTCCCAAAAGTTTAATATTGTATTCCGAATGTGAGCATAAAGTTCTTCAAGATATTCTGGTAGAAGCAAACGTGGTTTCGTTAAATCTATTACCGTTAAAGTATCGTGAAAAATATGAAAGAGAGTACCAGCTATTTAAATGTTGGATAGAGACTAGGCAAATAAGAAAAATATGTGAGGAAGTGGTCCTATTTTACTTTTCCAAAACATGCGCCGATTTGAAACCTTGAACATTATGGAGCAAATAGCATGTTGCAATCTACACTCCAAATTAAAGACAATATCGACATTAAGTTTCCTAAATTAGTAGCTTTTTAAAAAGGAAATCTGCTGGATATAAAGCCAAGAAAGCCAATACTTTTTCAAGGGAGGATATCAACAAGTTTATTGTAGAAGCTCCAGATGAAATGTTATAAAAGAAACTCCCTCTCTCCTTTCTACGTTTATTTTTTAGGCGTCGTTTACCCTTGAGGATTTGATAAATAGCAGAAATTATCTCTATGAAATTTCAAAGTATTACGTAAAAATCTGAAGAAATTATAACAAAAAATCAATTTTAAAAGTTCATACTCTGTATCTTTTAAGGAAGGAATTTCTGTATATATAAGTAGGGTTAAATCATCATATTTTGCCGCCAAAAATATGCAGTTAACGGGATGGCCTACTTTTTTAGTTGCACCCTGTATACAGGGTGGCTCAAATTATAAAAAGTGCACATTTCAATGGCCATTAAGATAAACCAAAGATATCGAAGATATCCGCTAACATGGCAAAAATATTGGAAAAACAATTGAAAATAGCTATTTTACAAAGGTAGTTGTTCTTGACGTAAAATACAAATCAACAAACATTTTAATATATTTAACATTTATTAACTTTGTTTTTATTATTGGAACCCTTACTTCTCAAAAGTATTTAAAATTTTCGTAGATGGAAATGGAGAATGCACTGATAATTTTCCATTTCCAGGGAATTATAATTTTGCAATGGTGTTCCAATATTTGAATCGAAGTTTTCCAAATATGTAATTGAATTAGCACTCTTGGGCCTGTTGTTTGGCCACCGGGGTGTCTATGTCTGAACCCATTAATTTTGTTTTCTTTGGGATAGCCCATAAGAAGAAAACAACAATTGAATGTGAACAATCGACATTACTGAGCATAGAAATTTTCTTTCAATGAAAAACGATTGCTCGGTATTCTTATCTTTAAACCAAATTTCAGCCCTTTCCGTTGAGAAATAATAACGCTAAATCGCTATTTTCAGTTCTTTTTTTTAGAATGTTTGAGTAACAACAGCATATATCTTGGATCTGTTTGGTTTATCATAATGGCCATCAAAAAGCAAAACTTTTTTCTTATTTGCGCCACCCGGTATATTTTACGGTTTCCGAGATGCCAATCGTAAATCATGAAGAACGAATCACTCTGTATATACCATGTGGCAATAAAGCTCTGCATAATTTCCTTAGACAGTTTTTTAATTTTAAATTATTAAATACGTCAATCTATTTTTTTAAAGAAATTGCTAGATATAAAATATTTATTTTTTACAGATTTTTTTGTTTCCTCAATTTTTTAAACAAACATTAATTCCTTACAATTTTTCCAATGCAAAGGTACTCAATATCAGAGATTTTCTATTTATTATTAATATAAAAGACGTTTTTTTTAAAAAAAATGCATCATGATACGGATATTATTTACGACAGAAGTTTTAAAGGTGTTACCGACAATTTCTGAACTAGTAGACATACTATTGTCAGTCCAAAAAATACAAGGGATTCATTAAAAAAAAAGGTAGACGCAATTTAAAAATATGTGAAGATGTCACATTCCAAACATAAAACTTGTTGAAAATACTTTTTTATATCAAGCAATCCTTTTTGTCTAAAATAGATTGATAAAAATACCTGATATTTCTACAGCTTTCTTAAAAAACTCATTTTTATTTTACTTTTTCTATTATTATTATTTCCAAACATTTAATGTTAAATTCTTCCAATCTGTCTTGAATCTATTAAGTGTAGAATATGTCTACTTACTTCCTTCAGACATTTCTCTGATCCTTTCATCCTGTAGAATATATACCCAGCAATCATCCCAACGAAGTAAGGGGATGCCCTCGTATGTGATTTCGAGTAGCTGAGCAAAAAGTCCGGATGCAGCTTGGGAGCTCGAAGAAATTGAGAATAAAAGAATAACACCGCAGGTCGCATGTGGATTAGTCCAATAATGAATGGAACAAGCACGGATAGAAAGGTTATAACACCTAGCAAGACCAATCCTACTTTCTTATGTTTTTGTATGGCCATACACAGGAATACAGCTATGATGAAGTAGTGGAAGTCGCAGGGAAGGTACCAAGAGTGTACCATGCACTGAAAATGAAAGAATGAATTGGTTCAGTTGAATACATTGGATTTGGAAAAAGAAGGCAACAGTTTAGTGCTTAGTAAATGTCTTGTTTGTGAGTTCATGTATGTTGTTTATTAAATAGAAGTACATGTAGAATTAAAAAAAGACGCTCATGAATCTAGTACGGATAAGTTTTAAATCAGCCTGATACAGAACTTATCTGAAAAATTTTCAGAATATATGTACACTTAAGAAATATAATATAATATAAATATATTTAAAGTTCTAATATTATAAAGGAGTACGTAGCTGGTCAACTGTACTAAAAAGGGTAAACTAGTTTTTTTGTCTGCATGGCGTGTCAATACGCCTGTCTGGCGAATAAGGTTGGAGTGGGGATATGCTTTCTAGGTGGTAAACAGACAAGGTCAGTAGTGTTGTTTTATTTATCGTAGGAGTATCAATCCTTAAAGTTTTCAAAACGGCTCATGTGTACAGTCATGTTGAGTTAATGGACATGATTCTTATTTATGGTGAAGTTAGACAAAATTGGCATTTTCGCGCTTGTATACGAATCGACATACACCAAATCATGAAATTTTTACTACAGTGGTGCAACGTGAACGTGATATGTGTAATTTACGTGCAAATCGTGGACGTAGCAGCTGAAGAACAAGTGTTAAATGTGATCCATAAAAATCCGCGAATAAGTAGAAGGCATATTGGTAGATAGGTTCCTGAAGTATCCCAATCAATGATGTGCCACTGTTACCAGCGTGAAGCTTTATTTACTTGAAATGGAATACAGAATATTCACAATACACACGTTTGGAAACCCGAAAATCTGTAAGCAATTGAAGCCATGCCGTTTTTTACTGAATGTTTGGGTAGGAATTGATGATGAACGTCTAATTGAACCGTTCATATTACCCAATCGTATGGATGGTTTACAGTATCTCGAATTTCTTTGCAATGACCTGTCTGCCCTTCTTGAAAATGTACCCATAACGATCCAATAACTTATGTGGTTTTATATGATGAGGCACCTCCTCACTTTCGGCTAGATGTTCTAGATTATCTCTGGATGGGGTGGACCTCCGCGGTCTCCCGATTTAAACCCTATTGACTTCTCTTTGTCGAGGATTTGCGCGAACGTATCTCAACTGCCGCAAATAATTTGCGATTACAAAATATGTTTGTGCATAAGTCGAGGGAACAGTGTTTGTAATAAGATGTGTTAATTTTTTGCAAATTTCATGTTTCTATTGGTGATTAATTTTATTAATTTTAAAGAATCGCCATTTTGGTCGGTGTCAGTTTAATTACTGAAGGTCGGAGGTTTTTCGTGCTACCGCCAGTTTGCATTGCCACTCCATTACAATAGACCAGATGCCAGCGGTATGCAATTAAATATTTTTAAATAGTTTTCAGAATGCGTATATTAATTTCTTTTTTGTATTATCATATTTGTACATCTATGATGAACATTTCCAAATTTTTTTTTCAGAGGTCTGAGTCACTGTATATTCTCTTGGACAATTTAAGCTACATAGGCTAATATAATATTCGAATAAATATTTTATAATTTAGTGTGAACAGAAACATGAATAAATTTGATAAACACCACCTTACCATATGATCTGTGTTAACGTAGTTGCTGATATAGAGCAAGTTTGTCCACCAATTCGTTCTGCAATCGTTGACTTCAGAGGAGACTATTATCTTCCACATGGGCCCAAAGCCAGTATGGTTCAGTAAAGTGGCATAGTAGAATATAACGAAGGCGTAAATAGGTGTGAGCCTAAAATGATGGATGACATTTAACACTTACACTTTCACAATTAACAAAAATCTATATTTCCATTTTAAAATCATCAACCAATGTGTACCACTTCCAAAAATGGTCCAGCTAACTTTGATACTTGTGCCAATTAATAAAAATAAATTACCTAATATATCTCATGAACACTATTAGAAACGGGTTTGCAGTTTTTTTGTTGAAATGGATCAGCAAACAGTACGTCACTAGAAGACCACTTAGAACGAAGAAAGAATCTACGAACAAATCACCGTGGAAGAACAGAGTTCCCATAGTAGATCTGTATTGCTGGAAATAGACATTTAAATAAAAATTAATCCACATTATCCCACAGAATACAAATTTAAACTTACAACTTCAACTATGTCAAAATTTAACACGCCAGACGACAAGTGAGTCCCGAATCTGTGGTCCATAATTATCATTAAAATACAAAAAACTCGCATGCCGTACAACGTCTGGAGAGCTGGATTTGATTCGTCCGCCTTCGATAGCCGCCTGTAATTATTTTTTATGGAAAACGCTGACGCCAGGATGGTCAGTGGTGTTCCTAAAATGAAAATGGTTTAAAATGGTAAAGGACTTTTTGATTGGGAACTTACGATCTTTCAATTTGTCTTCTGCATCATTTCTTAATACATCATATGCTGTCGAGGAGACTACGAGAATGGCAATTATTCCTATAACTAAGCTGTGAAAAACAAAATAATAATAATTTACGAAAAATGTTAACAGAATTCATCACATAGAGTTTTCCAACAAGGATGGGCTATTTTCATCTGTGTCTAATGGCCATATTTGCAGTGATATTAGTATGATATTTGGCACGTGTTGATTACAAGTGATAGATGGAATTGCAGAATTATATAGCGTGTACCAATCGTTAGTGTGTTATGAACATGTTATAATTGTTAACAGCGAAAGATGTTGGACAATAACCAATTATTTATGCCCTGTACTAGATCATATGAACCTTAGAGCAGAATTGAGAAAAAATACACGAAAAATATTAGTTTCATAAATACTGAGTATTGAGTAAAATAAATCCTAGATCTTATTCAACGCATTTGTTTGATTACGGGATGAAATATTTTAACTTATGTATTGTTTCTCTGTGTTTTAAAACCGTAAAAGTTGTTGAAATTAAAAAAAAAAATTAAAAATCAGTTATTTACCAATTTGAATTAAATATAATGCAAAAACAACAATAGTTGCGTGTAAATATTTAAATGTACAAAAAAATTACAGAAGAATATTCACAAAGGGTTGTAGTAAACTGAACGCTCTCTTCATGAAGAGAAACCAAGCACAGCAAATTTTGCTCAAATTGATTAACTAAGTTCGAAGTTAAGGAAAAATAAGAAATAATAAAAGAAACTAACACCCTGTAATTTTTTTACGATAATCAAGTTTGACACCATGAAATGTGCTCTTATTGAAAAATTTTTTAGTTTTCATAATAAAAATCTTACCAAAAGGATATATCAACATGATCAAACTGACTCTCCTCTTCTTCTCTTTGGCAGTAGTTTTCATCGATATACGAAGTATACGTCACGTTTTCCTTTTTTAATGGAAAATCGACTTTGTCCAGGTATTTATTTAGGTAATTCTGGAGATCAGACGGAGTGCAAGATGCAGGTACACACCAACCTAGCAGAACAACATTCTCTGATTGTTGTGAAGGGTCCTTTTTGTCCTGGAAACAAGAAAAAGTTGTTATTAATAGCTGTTATTATTTTAAAACTGAATGAATTAAAAAAACTGCAAATATTTTGTTGCTATTTTTTTAATTTGAGAATGAATGACAATTAACCTTGGGGTTAAATATAGGAATTCATATGTATAGCAAAACAATGACTTTACTCTTATATTAAAAGGTTTTGAATCAAATGGTTGTCAATTATTAATTAGGTTTGGCTGAAATCTTATAAAAATGTGAGGAAATAACATTAATGAGCCATAAACATATTTTATCTCTCACATCTACATATTGTTAATTAGTAAACAGCTATTAGAAATTGTTTTGAAAAATATTTGTGTATACAATCTATATTTGTTTACAACTGCCATTAATAATAAATGAATATTATACAAACTAGGTCAAGACTATTCTAAACCTTAAAATATGAACCCGAATTATTATTATTTACATAATTATTTCAAACAGGTTTCATTTATAGTCCTAACAATAAAAGGAAAAATGGATATCTTGAAGTGTCATTGTTTTCAGCAGATTAACTGGTAATTTAAGGAAAAGTTCTATACAGAGTATTTCAGAGAGAGAATAAGTGGGGTTTGCTTAAGCCTATTAAAAGTATACCATAGAGCTACTTATTTTTGAGATACAGGGTGCGTAAGATAATTTTCGAAAAACAAATTTTGGAAGTAAATATTTTAAAGAATGGCATATGGTAGCTTATTGCATTTTCCTTGAAAGCGGTACATTAAGGAATTTATTAAGAGCACCTTCTTTGTATAAAATAAAGTTTTCTTAAATATCACGTAATTTAGAGTGGGAAAAACCTAACTTAAAACAGTTACAGGATAAAATGTAATCGGCAGGGCAAGTACAACTAGCGTTATGTACTTCTTATAGAAAACCTTATTACACAAGCGTGTTCACCACCATCAAAAATGTGCCTATATCAAATTTTGATGGTATATGTCGTGCTTTACAAAAAAAGAGTCATATAATCATCATTTTTGAAACACCCTAAAAATTAGTATAAAGCAATAAGTTTTTATTTCTAAATTCTTACAGATCATTTTATGAGGTAATATCTGAATAATATCTAAATATCCTTAAGAGCAGTGTTTACTTTTTTGAAATTATACCGTAATAAATTATGATAATAATAATGTCAATTATTTTTAATGGTAATGGATTACTACTCCGAATGTAATTCCTTGGTAAATAAACCTATTTCTTAAAAATTTTAATATTTTTTGTATGGAAATATTTGTTATTTATGGTGAAATAGCCGTATGAAAGCCTACCTTATGAGCATTGGGAAAGAGTCAAGTTTAACTTTAAGTGAAACCGCAAATATTACCTGTATGGATACGGAACGACAATGTCGTTTAAGAAATTCATATTCATATTTACTTCACAGTTAGCAGCTTTGTAGCAATGCGCTGAAAAAGCTATTGCTTCGACTGCTATGACAATGAAAAGTTGTTTACAACTTAAGCAATGCAAGATTTTGTACATTTGCTTATACAAGATTTCAGGAACATGTGTGCTATTATTGGAGAGTGCGAAATTCACATCTAACCAAAAGCAATAAAAAACTTTTGTACAAGCGATGTCTAGTAGGAACAGCTTTTAAAAATACATTTCCAAAATAAGTATACAATATAAACAAAACTGTGTTACGAAATTGCAAAGTACAATTAAGATAAGTAGAGAGTAGAAGCCCTATTAAAATTGTTTTTCTTTGTACAGGGATGATCCGTAAAGACTGCTCTCCCTTTTTCTCCATTAATATTCGAGAGATGAAAAAAGTGTAAGAAGGATTTTTAAATATTTTTCAAATCATATTTCATAAAAATTATTGAATATCGCATTTCCTAGATGTGAACTTGTGTAGATGTAGATTTTATCGGTCAGTGGTCGCGCGGTTTAAGGCGTCAGTACTTGAATCGAGGTGACTAGATCGGTGTGGGTTCGGGTCGCGCTGTCGGAAGACCCTATATAAGTTATATTCGTAGAGAGGATTGGCACCCTCTCTGCGGGTATGGTAGGGTGGAAGAATGTTAGCTTGGATCAATGTGAGAGATTTATACCGGTTGATATTTCACTACTCCCCTAATTAATGAGTTTTTACAGGTTTCCCTCTTTCCTGCATTGAATAGTGGTTAGGGTCTACCAACGTAAGTCGTTCCTGGGCGCAAATGCAGCCTTAATAATAATATGCCGCCCCTTTCCCGCAGAAGTCTCCGAGTTCTGGGCTAATCCCTGTGATTAGAATGAGGGGTAGAGATATTACTACTATTATTATACTTATTATTATTATTATTATTATTATTATTATTATTATTTTTTTTTTTCCAGTAACACCTTCCGAAGCTCCGACACATTCGGAGATGTTCTGAAGAGTCGTGCAATGACCACTCTCCACTCCGTGGAGTCAGTAATCATTGCGCCCGTAAATCGTGCGTTCTGAGCAGACGTAGCGAACCAAGGACGATTGCCTTCTGCATTCTGCCGGCTAAGATCTCTGCCGAATTTCAGCAAGCCGGTATGATCTTTAAGTCAGAAAGCAACGTATGTCTCATTCCACCCAGGGCGCCTATAATGAGCACCACAATCTTAACAGAGTGGTCTGGATACAGCCTGCGGAGCTCGGAGAGAAGATCTCGATACTTCCTCAGTTTCTCCTCCTATTTTAGGACGATGTTGTTCTCTGCGGGAGCCGAGAACTCAATCACAAACATCGTCCTAAGTTGGTGGTCGAGGAGGACTACATCAGGCTTATTGGCTTGAATTTGCCTGAGGGTGGGGAATGAATAGTTCCAATAAATTCGGCACTTCTCATTCCCCACAACGGATTCTATATCCCCCGGAGCATAAGGCAGCACTGGCGTCTCGTCTATCTCATACGAGTGTCGTAAATGATAATACAACACCCGTAAGGCTGAATCGTGTCTTTGGACGTACGCTGTGGCCGCATATACCGGACAGGCCGACAGGAGATGCATAAGCGTCTCCGGCGCCTGGCGGCAGGCCCTGCAGCTGGTATCAGGAACCTCAATACCCAAGACACGATTACGATAGACGAGAGTGTTAATTACACCATCTTGGCAAGCCATTATGAACCCCTCTGTCTCAGAGTTCAGCCCCGCTGACCTCAAAAAAGCGAAGGTCAGCTTTTCAGATAAGCCAAGCCCCTCTAGATGACGGTAGAAGAGGCCATGCATTGGCTTATCCTTATGTAGCTGCAGAAGTTGACCCGTTTCTGCAGCTTTAATTTGGGCTTTTAACTGAGCAGGGTCCCACTCGGTGACAGAGTCTGGATTTTCCCGCTCAGTATCGAACACGAGACCAAGTTCATTGGCTGCTCTTCTCGCTGCCTTATATATAAACGCTCCTATCCCTGCTGCTTCATGGTTATTATTATTATTATTATTATTATTATTATTATTATTATTATTATTATTATTATTATTATTATTATTAATAATATTATTATTATAAACTTAATTTTTGTCTTTATAAATGGTACATCCTGCATATTTTAGTGCCATTAGTAAAACCGTGAACTGAGTCCTTCAAAAATTTATTATACAGGATACTTATCTATCTTTTACGATTTTCAAAATACTATATGTTTATTGTCACATCATATATATATGGAATATATATTTTAAATACAATTAAGCTTTTTTTAATTAGGAATTAACTTTTAGTATAATACAAATAAATGCAAAATTTTGAAAAATGGTATCAACTGCACTTAAAAAAGGTAAACATGGTAAACATTCTTGAAAAAAAATTCTTTTCATATCTTTAAGTTAAAATCATTTAAAATATGTAATTTAAATTATATGATGTGATATGGTAAAAGTAGCTTGTATAATATATTTTATAAGATTTCAGTTGACGGTCTTTCCAATGGCGTAAAAATATATAGGGTGTTTCATTAAAGAAGAAACAAAAGTTAGGTCTACATCTCAGAAATGCAATATTTTCGCAATAGTGTGCTACTTTTTTCTAGAAACAATTGAATATGTTAACATAATTTTCGTGGCACTCTTTGTTTTTTAATGGGTGATAGCCTTGATCTGAGCTAATTAATTTATTTATTTAAATATGAATTAGGTAATTAATTTATTTAAATAATGATGAAAAACTTTTTTGCCTACAATATTTTTTTGTTTAATTATTTTCAAGATACAAAAAGAAAAAAAATCATTGTTTTCAACAAGTATGCCAAACAAATGTTATTTTTTGCTTATTTGAATTGTATTAACCAAGATCAACATTTTCCGATTGAAATATGATGGTACCTATGCTGGTAAGATTTTAATTAAAATCTTAATTTGCTTTATTTGTCCTGAGGAAGACAATAAATATTGCCAAAATGTCGACTTGATGAAACAATAAGGTTTTGATTGAGTTTTATTAATCCATAACAAACCGATAAGTTGGGAATTTTCAGAATATTGATTCATAATTATCCATTTTTAATAAGTTTTTACAATTGAAATCTAATAGTCCGTATTAAATGTTTCAGTAATATCGTTACAACTCATGACTTTAATATTTTATAATGTACAGTAGTTAAACATAAAAATATAAATGCAATGAATAACTTTTCTACCTACTTTTTAAATAATTCAAATGTGTTACTTCAAGCAAAACGAAATGGTCTTCAGAATCTATAGACACGTAAAATATCAAGAATGCGATAATTATTTCTCTGAAACTATTTTACCAGAGCCGAATTGTTATATGTTGAAATGTGGGACGAACTGTTTTATTCTTAATGCCATCATACAACTCTCTGATCTGATTCGATTAGGGACAGTTGCAACAATCTCTTTCTGTTGTGTTGAAACTATATGGTGTAAAAGTTACGACTGCAATCAATTTGTAAGATTTATCCACACGTTAGCTTCTAATGCAATGGTAATTTCTGACTTGACCTCGATTTTATAAAGAAAATAAAATTACAGAAAAACTTGTCAATAATTAGTAATTTGTGGTTTACTACTTGTTGATAGTTTGTTGAACTTTACATTTGAAGGTGATATAGCTGACTGTTTTAAAAGGATAGTTTTGTTTATTTTTTCTAGATTGTTTATAACCGAGGTAACTTATACTTTTTTAAATAGTTTTGTAATATAAACAAAATTCGGCTTAAAATACACCGAACTTTATTCTTTTGTACACAAATATTAATTTTTATAAATGTGTAAATGTAGACCTATTATTTATGTATTACCTTAGTCACCAAAGTGGTATACAGGGTGAATCTTAAATAAGTACAAATATTTTAACTGCTGGTGTAGTTCGTCATTTAAATCAGTCTAGTGAAAGCCATTTTTAAAAATTTCTAATATTTACGGAGATATTAATTTTTTAAAAAAATACCCACATTTTGAGGACCGCTGGCTGATTTTTCATCCAACAACGTAATGAAACATATGATTTGTTGCGAGGTTGCCATATTTCCTCCAATATAAATATTACGTTTCCTTTAACGTAATAGTTCTATTTTAAAAATACTTGTTTTAAGCATAAGTACAGTAAAATTGGGTATGTAGTATGATACGCAGCAATATTAACATAAATTTTAACATCTGAACTAACCTTACTATACTTCAACGATTAAAAATGAATTTCCGCAAGTTCAATACTACCGTAAAATATTTAGGAAGATATTACGTGATATTACTATGTCCAATGTTCAAAAATTATACATAAACGTGCACACAAGCTTACCTGTTTGTTAAAAAATTAACTATTTAATCAGTAATCCACATTTCACAAGTTAAATGTCATTGTACACTGTTAGAAAGGGACACAAAACACAATTTTCTTAAGTTATTTTATGAAGAATAACGAAAAACTATGCACGCGTTTTTTATTTAAAATGGAAAAAATGTCAACTTTTAGCAAATTTTATTGCTATTTTCATGCATTATGTGGGGTTAACAAGTTTGACTTGGGCTTCCGATAATCTGTCATGACAGTCAATGACAGTTTGATAATAAAAAATAATATAAAATGTTACACTTGACAAAATTCGCTAAAAGTTGAGATTTTTTCTTCCTTGAAGCAAAGACATTTGTGTAATACTGGCAACACTGTGAACCACACGTTCAGTCTGCAGCAGTATGACTCATAAAAGTATGAAGGGTCGGTCTAGGCCAGCGGTCCTCAACAAGTTTTCTACTGAAAAATTACGAAATTTATTTAAAATTTCACTTTTTTATTTCTGATTTTTTTGTAAAAAAACTATTAATTATGTGTTCTACACACAAAACTATACTGCTGGTTAAAATATTTGTACTTATTTAAGATTCACCCTGTATATACAGTGCTTTCGAAAAGTAACGAATAAATTCATTATTTTTGAAATTGAGAAGTTTTCCAAATAATCCCCTGGCGCGTCGATTTTGTTTTTAAAAAAGGAACTAGGAAAAGGACATACTACCCACATTTGTGACGTCATCTTTGTTCTAGATATGACGTCATCGACAATTTTTTTAAATAGCAACCCCCAATTTTGACCATGCCATTTGAAACAGCGTACCATTCTACATACGCATCGTCAAAAATCATGGTTGCCTTAGCGACCGAGAATGTTTTTTATTGCTGTCAGATAAAAACTTGAAATCGTACTTTATTAAATAGTTTTTCTTTTTGAGTTATTTCTTCAGTTCTTATCTTTTGTTTGGCAAAAGCAGTGCGTTTGAAGTGTTTATTGAGTAGTAACTTCATTTTATTAAAAAAAAATGGTTAAATTAACTGAACGAGAACAAATTGAAATTCTTTGCATGATCGGATTTGGAGACAGGATGCGCACCCAAAAAGAAGTAGTTGAATTTTTCAATGAAACTCATCCTGATCGACATCCCATTAGCCAAAGCATGGTAAGCAATATCGAGTGTAAATACCGTAACTTTAGACATGTTCATGATCTTCCTAAATCTGGTCGACCGTCAAAATCAGTAGATGATACGCTTAACGTTTTGTTGGCAATACAAGAAAATCATCACTCAACACTTAACCAATTGGCTTCTGATTTCAATATGGTAGCGTCCAAAGTTCATAAAATTATGAAAAAAACAAAGTATCATCCTTATAAGGTATGTCTTGTTCATGAGCTATCTGAAGACGACTTTGATCGGCGAAATCAATTCTGCAAGCAAATGCAAGAGCTATGCAATAATGGTAATAATTTCGTAAAAAACACATTTTTTTTCTGACAAGGCTACGTTTGTTTTGAACGGCCATGTCAATATGCAAAATTGTTGTTATTGGGCTACCAAGAATCCCCAATGGATGATGGAGTATCACACTCAAAGTCCTCAGAAAGTAAATGTGTGGTGCGACATGGAAGAATTCTGGGTCCCTCTTTCTTTGACGCCAACCTAACTGTTGCAAGATATTTGGATTTTCTTCGAGACGACCTCATTCCTAAACTAATAACTTTATATCCAGATATAGAGGGATATGATCTTCCAAGAAATGACATTTTCTTTCAACAAGATGGTGCACCTCTCCATTATGCAACACCTGTCCGTGCTTATTTAGATGAGCTGTTCCCGAATCGTTGGATAGGAAGAAGGGGGCCGATTGAGTGGCCAGCCAGATCGCCTGATTTGACACCCCTAGATTATTTCTTGTGGGGATACTTAAAAAGCAAAGTATACGTTACTAGACCGGTTTATTTTGAAGATTTAAAAGCAAGAATTCGTCACGAGATACATCGTATACCTCCTGAAGTTATTGATAATGTTCAAAAAGAATTTATTAATCCTCTTGGCTACTATCAGGCAGCCAACGGTGCACAATTTTAACATTTAATTTCTTCAATTTTTTACATAATCATTATCATTTTCAGTATTGTGAAAATTAAATTTTAAAATCTTCAAACATTATTTTCTTGAAATTTTTGTTATGTAACAATATAATTTTTTATGATATGTATGTAGAATGACACGCTCTTTCAAATGGCATGGTTAAAATTGGGGGTTTGCTATTTAAAAAAATTTTCGATGACGTCATATCTCGAACAACGATGACGTCACAAATATGGGTCGTACGTCAAAAAGTGCCTTTTTTAAAAACAAAATCAATGCGCCAGGGAATTTTTTCGAAAACTTCTCAATTTAAAAATTTATGAATTTATTCGTTACTTTTCGAAAGCACTGTATATTTAAAAGATTATTTTGACATTAAAACAATGTTGACAGCTGTCATGCTAATTTATGTCATCAGATCTTTTGTGACTTTTGTGAGTGCTTTCTTAGATTTGCTACTTAAATATTTTATTTTTTATGATAACCTGGGAAGAATTATGGCAAACAATTTTACTAATGATGAATATGCTGCCGTGCTGCAAGTATTTTTACAATGTTGGAAAAACTATGTCGCTGCAAAAAGAAAAGTCACAAAATATCTACGCTTACTTAAATATTTCTCAGTTGTAATCCTGTGAGTTGTAATTGGAATGATAATGTATTTAATTTTTTGTTAATAAACGGTTAGTTTTAAACCAAAAAGGAAAGAGAACATTATTGAATACTCAATTTTTGTCACATAAGTAAATTGTCTAGCAACAAATAACTCAGAGGATGCTTATTTCAACCCTCTAAAAAAGCATACATTTTCGGAAAATTGCACTTGCACTAGAAGAAAATTTGTATAAAATTTGACTATTATATAACCGCTGTTCTATACTAAGGTCATTTTTATGAACAACGTGTTCTTTTTAGCTGTAGATTCACTGGCACAATTTGTGCTTCTTCTTTTGAAAATGCCCTGTATATGAAGAAAAAGTAACCTTCATCGACATACGACACCCAGAGAAATATTGCCCTTTAATTTCGGATCATGCTGTACATTTAGTATTAAGATATAAACATTGGTTATATAAGCTGTTTCTATATATCTAATGATTATTGCCATACTTTTAAAGTGATGAAAATTAGTTTCAACATGTAGAAAGTAAATATTTAATAACGTTTTTTGTATTCGCAATAGAACAAATGCAGGTCAGCATTATACATCAAATCAGTGGTATATGATGCATTCTGTGTATAGTAGAAATGACAATTATATTGCACAAGTTTGTATCCTATACCGGCACCTTCGCCATTTTTACAACAAAATGTTATGTATATGTTATGTTATGTATATATATATATATATATATATATATATATATATATATATATATATATATATATATATATATATATATATATATGAACAAATTCCACTAAAAAAGTCTTCCTACACCGTCTGTTATTTCTGCTCCTGACAAGACCGTAACTATTTAGAAATAAAAATGTAACTAGCATAGTGTATTTATTATTAAATATTAATAATAAAATCTACTGTATTATCTAATAATTTGTTAGTAAGAGACACATATAAATTTATCTCAACTGATTTAGGAGTTATTTAGAAAAAATCATCAAAGTGACCCCATTAAGTGGCTATAACTTCGTTGGGAAGATATTTTTTACCTATATTTAGGTATATGAAGATAAAATTATCTTTTTGAACACCTTGAAAAAATATTGCCTCATAATTTCGGGACTGTATATTCTTAATTGTTCACTGTTATAATATTGATTTAAAATAATTTCAAAAAGTGTATGTCAATAGTAGTGTAATACATGCCATAAAACAACGTCCAAGGATATTTACTCTTTATAAAGTTATTTACTAACTTACTGCGGTCAACGTTTTTTGGAATAAATGTCGACTTTTTATTGTATTAATTATATTTTATCTATTATTAAATATTGCGAGACATAACTATAATAACTACTCATAAAGGTTAATGATGAATAATTTTCTCTACAATTTTATGTAAATGGAAACAGTTGAAGCTTTTTTTGTTGTCTAGGTCAAGTAGTTACTTCTATGTTAACACTATGAGTACTAAGAGTTAGTGCAAATATTTAAGAATGAAAATGTAATAAGAAAGTCAAGATATTTACCTATTTTTACATTATGTTTAAATTCAATAAAAAAATTTTAAATATAGATGATGATAATAATATATAATAAAGGAAATTTCCTGAAGTGGTGCAATAGAAATCTTTACTTTGGAAAAAACAAAGGTTGTCACTTGAAATGTTTAACAACTCATTTTTTAATTCTAATTTTAAAGAGAGTCTCCAGTTTATCTATCATCCTGTAAATACTGATAAAATAGAAAATTTAATTCTCAAACAAAAACCTCATACAATGGGTCCTGATCAAATTTCTGGTAAAATGCTCCAATTAACTTAAAGATGGGTGTCAGCACCGTTAACGCATATTATTAATTCATCTTTAGATATAGGCCAGTTGCCACCTCAATGGAAAATTTCTTCTGCTAGACCAATTCCGAAAAAGAAAAACCCTGAACATTACAAAGATCTTCGTCCCATTAGCATGCTTTCTGTTCCATTAAAAATCGCTGAATCTGTTTTATATGAACAACTTTCCTGTTACTGTGTAGAAAATTCTATTATTCCTTCAAACCAGTCGGGATTCCAGAAAGGACTTAGTACGTCAACACTGTTGGCTAATGCAACTGATGAAATTTTAAGAGCCATTGACAACTCTCAAGTTTCCTGTCTTACTTTATTGGACATGACTAAGGCTTTTGATTCTATTGACATTAATTGTCTAATTTCTAAGTTCCATTATTATGGTATTAAAGGAAATATTCTTTGTTGGTTTTGTAATTATTTGCAGGGTAGAGAACAATTTACCATGATAAATACATCCTCTTCTATATTGACGTCTCAATGTCGAGCAGTGTGCTCAGGTGTCCCCCAAGGTTCTATTTTAGGACCTCTTCTATTTAATATATTCACTGCTGATTTGTCTAAACTTTGCTTTAATCCTAAACTTAGCATGTATGCTGACGATATACAGCTTCTTTATAGTTTTCGGCCATCTGAATTATATATTGCAGTAGAAGCTATAAATAACGATTTAAATTACATTTATGATTGGACTCACCAAAATACTCTGTTAGTGAATCCCATTAAAAGCCAGAATATTCTTTTTGGGACACCTTATCAATTAAGACATGTAGATATAGATGAAATAAGTATTAAAATTAATAACGATAACATGTAGTAAAGAATCTTGGTATGTTTTTTGACTCCACTTTAAGCTTTTCTAATCATGTAACAAATATTTGCCGGAAAGCATATTCTTGCCTAAAGCTGCTGCATTCCTTTAAAAAAGATTTAAATTCGCATACCAAGATCTTGCTTATTGAAACTATGGTTCTTTCTCACTTACATTATGCAGACGTTGTTTATGGTCCATGTATAAGTCAAGCTGACAAACATCTTTTACAAAGAGTTCATAACTCTTGCGTCAGATATTTTACTACTGTTCCACAATATAGTCATATTTCTCCTTATCTGCGTAATTATAATTTGTTGAACATGTCTGAAAGGAGATTTATTCATATTGTTGGCTTCATTTTGAATGTAGTGAATAGCAGTATGCCTGCATATTTATATAGTAAAATTAACTGGAGATCATATATTCACTCAAAACATTTGAGGCAGGTTGAAAAAAAAATTGTATTCCTTCTCATAAGAGCGAAAGATTTAAATGTTCTTTTTCTTATATGGCTTCATACATTCTTAATAATCTGCCGACTCACTATCACAATCTCTCGGTAATGACTGTAAAAAATAAGTTAAAATTGAACATACTTTCTTCTGAAATTGAACATTTCAATATTCAATTGTTTTAAACTGAATTTGACATTATTTATTCTTTTATTATTTTGTTTGTATTTTTGATGGAAGTGTTGTAAATCAACTTGTTGACACACCTTCCTTTTGTGAAAACTGTTTTGTACTTTTTTATAATAAAGCTTATATTATTATTATTATTAAATATGCGAGGATTATGAAAAAAGATAACACATCGTTGAAACTTTGAAATTAAATTGAACATATATAAAAATTAATTAATAATTAAAATGTATTTCGATGTATTTTGATGAATAAATATGCAAATAAAACTCAATTATGTTTATTATATGCCGCGCGAGCTATATTGTCTTAGCCCGAATCTCAGTATTAAAAAAGATACAGAGTGTAGAAGTAAAAGTTGCCAAATTGATTTTTCTCAATATTTCAAAAAGTTTTATAGGACTTTTCTATGAAATTCGGTATAGGGAGGTATTTTGACATATCATATCGTAAGCTCACTTTCAATATATCACATTAAGGCCGCTGTTTACACTGTGTTTTACCGATATAAACGGAATAAACTTAAACACAGATGAATCTCCACTATTAAGCAAAAAAGGTATACTCGCGTCAAGAATTCAGACGTCTTACGTCACAGCTGACGTTACACATTTGTTTTTATTGTCAACGTAATTTTCGATATTTAGTAGCGTTAAAAACAATAATTTTTTGCAATTTAGTGCAATATATAATGCAAATTTTTAGTGTAGTATATAGTTTTATTGCTGTCAGTTGCACTTTCTTAAATATTTTGATGAAAATATGATGAATTATTCATTTGTTCGTATGACGTAAGTCGTCTGAATTCTTGTCGCGAGTATATACTTGTTTCATTTCGATAAACCGCCGCGTTTTCGAGATGTTCGAACTCTAATCCTTCAATGCACGTTGACTATGATAACAGTCAACAAATAAAAGTTTCTAAAACTTTTTGCATCTACACCCTGTATATTTTTTTAATATTGACATTCGGCCTAAGACAATATGGCTCACAGGTATATTTTAATATCTAGAATCTATATTAGTTCATGGCACATTCATATTTTATAGCGGTGGTTAAAAATGTTACTAATTTTTGGAGAGCTAAAGTTACAAGGTTTAGGCGTTTAAATATCTTATTGGTATCAACACAGCAGCTAATAGCGTGAAATAGGCACATTAAAACATAGTTGATGTATAAAAATTATATAACTGTGTTTTAAGAGTTCTATATAAAAAACAAGTTATGTTTTAGCAATGAGCTTACAGCATTGATACAACAAAATATACGATTCCAATAAAGCATATGTCATTTAAAAACGTTATACAATTCTTTTCTTTTCTTGCATAAAAATAAGACAAAAAGTTCCTATTAACATGGGTCTGAAAATGCTTCCTAAGGGAGCTACGACCCTTTGAATATGACACCTTATAGACGATTTTTTCTCTATAACTTTAAAATCCTTTACAATTAAATTTTGAAAATTGGTGTACTGTATAAACTTTTGATGCTAAATAAGATACTAAATTCGAAATTTTAAAATTTTATTCAGTGGCGTCACATACGAGGGTGGTAAGGGTTAAAAGATCCCTATTTCTTTTACTCTTTAGGTTATTGCGATTTTATTCATAAATTATAAAATTTTAGAGTTTTTTACGTAAAAAAGGTGCTCTTAGTTCAATTCAATAGAGCGTACCGTTTACGAGAAAATGGACGTTGAAAATTTTCTGGTATTCGTTTATTCATATTAAAATTACTACACATTCAGAACGAAGTTCAGTGCCTAATTTAAAATCGTATATCCCTCCCAAAGAAACTGCTTTTTCATTATTATGGGCCAAAGAAAGAATTAAATACTGTAGACAATTTTTTAGCGATTAATTTTTTTTTAAATGACTGATAGTCATTGTAAAATAAGATTTACCTTGTCAAAGTCAAATTAAAGTACTTTGTGTGTCTAAGTTTATAAAGCAAAAATGGTTTTTAATTATCAAGAACAAGCTGATATTCACATTATGTTTGGAAGGGCTTTTGGTAATTGTATAGAAGCAAGACGGTTGCATGAAGAGGCATTTCCTAATCGACGAGTTCCATGCCGTACGGTTTTCGCAAGAGTAGATCGTACTTTAAGGGAAACAGGTAAATTCTAAAAATTTAGTAAAAAGTTGTCGCATATTACCTACTTACATTCTACTTTAGGAACTTTCCAAAGACAGGAAGTTGAATTTCACGTACGAATAAAATTTTACTGTGATAAACGAATAAAGTAGATCGAAAATCATACCGCGCCTGCATGGTACTAAAAAATAAAGATACTGTTTTCGTTCACAAAAAAACTGAAAATTAAAATACATGTACATTTGCTGCTAAAAAATATCCCCAGTTCGAATTCTAAATTCCATATAATAAAGACTCTTATTTTTAATGAGCAACGGAAATTATTTTCATGAAAAATTTCACGTAATAGTTGTTGTTTGAATTTTCTTCAAGATGGACGCTGAAAAGCAATTGGAATTAAGTGAATAAACATGGAGCTAAAATAATAAAACCGTTTGATCACTTCAGAAGCATTTGAAATACTTTAATACTATGTAAAAGGGAAAGGGAAGAGCATTGTGTTTTGTAGAAAATCGTTTGCTCGTGTTAACTACCTTTAAGAAGAAGTTTTGCTTTATTGTCTCGAAAAAATATTTTAATACAGCATTTAGAAAACAAATGCTGTAATTATACAGCTAAACAGCTTTCTGAAACATTAAAATGACGTCCTGAAGTCAAATTACTGTATAAGTGCAGATACAAAAACGTTCTGAAAATAGTTTCTATAAAACCTTTTTCTTGTTGGGATTACATTTTTCTCACAGGTACGTTAAACAGCAAAATAGCGGCTGTTAACAAAAAAGTCTCAAATGGAACAACAATACGATGAAATTGCTGTCATGTAACCGCTACATAGTGTTCTACTTGGATGATATACCACCCTGTATATAAGGATATTCTTATAGTCTGTTTGTATATTATATTAGTTAGCAGTTAATAAAAAACTATTGCCTACTTCTATAAAAGTAATTAATTAATACTGACTTAATACTTCCTAAAAAATAAAAATTGTAATTATTTAACAATTTTTGTTAACACTGCAAAAAAGTATATTTCCATTCTAATAATATTTTTTATTTAATTACAATTAAGATTAGAATACAGACTGTCTGATTTAAGCCATACAATTTTTCCGGGTATTGGTTACTTTAGCTTACATAATTTCACTTAGTCACAAACTGTAGTGTAATACCCTTGATGTAGGTCAAGTTTACATCTCATTACTGACTTCGTTTCAAGTGAAACTTTTAATTTCATGCCAGTAGGTTGTATAAGCCAGTTTTGTTTTAAGAGTTACTAAATGCAAAATATTCGGGGATTCAGATTATAAAGAGTAAGTGATAATTAATGCTATAAATGAACAACAGTGAAATTGTACTTTAAATTTATATATATATGACCTGAAATAAATAGTTTAATAGACATTGTCATTAATTTTTTTTGGAATAATATGGTTGTATTAAGATACTAATTAAAAAAATGTGTACCTGAGTTCTTATTTTGGTATATTTTTTTTGTTGAAATTACTTTTTTTATCACTCATTATTTTCATTCATTTAGTAAAAAATATCACACACAGATAATATTCCGCTTATTTTTTAGTATACGCAACATTTTTATTTTGTTTAATAATGTTCCGTTATTGTTAACTGTTTTTAGATATTGCATGGTCATGGTATGTTACAGTGTGAAACATTTAAGAAAAACTTCTGAGGTTCAAAAAAGAAAACAATAACTTCTAAATTGATCTGCTGATCATAAAATAACGAAACTTACTCTAGTAATTTTCAGGAAGTGTAGTATTTCTTCTTGTGTGAATTTTTAATCCTTGCGTTATTTAACAGAATCACTGAATGGAAATGGTATTGTTACTGAAACGTGTTTTACAATAATATATATTTTTACTGTGTTAATTAAGTTATATAATGCATATATAAAAATGCCAGCTTTATTTTAATTAAAATTTATTACTCAAACTACAATTAATGTATTTTAACATATTCCCATTGCGAAAGATATTAAATTGATGAAATTTTGTTTCCTATATGATTTTTGTATAATTTAAAGTTATTTACTTAAAAAGAAATAGTGAAATTTGATTTAAATCCGCTAGTTTGTCAATTTCTGTACACATGAAATTATATACAGTATGCGCCAAAAGTATGGAATAAATTCAATAAAAACGAAACAATTATTTTTTGGGAAAAATGCTCGAACAGGTCGATTTTTAATTTAAAAAATACATATTTTAGCGTAAAATGCGATTTTCAAATGTCATTTGTTTTCGAGTAATGACGTCATCGATTTTTTTAAATGGCAACACCATATTTTTTTCCTTGATTCTGAAAGATTGTTTAATACTCTATCAGACAGTACTAAAATTTTGCCCTCTTACATAAGAAAGTTTTCGAGTAAATGACGATTGAATGTTAGAAAACGTAAATTTTATCATAAAAAGTAACAATTCTGAGGTATGTAAAATAAAATACAATTGATCAAATTTTATACTTAAATTAAATGTTCGAATTGCCATCCACCAACTTCTTGACAATGCGCAAGTCTGTGAAGAAATTCTTCTTGCACATTATGAATGATTTCTGGGGTAACTCTGCGTATTTCGTCCCGAATGTGATTTTGAAGTTCTTCTAAATTACGTAGTTTATTAATGTACACTTTTGACTTCAAGTATCCCCATAAAAAATAGTCAAGAGGTGTAAGATCTGGCGATCTTGCAGGCCATTCTATCGGTCAGCGTCTGCCGATCCACCTCCCAGGAAAACAGTTGTCCAAAAAATCTCGTACAGAGCACGCATAGTGCGGAGGTGCACCGTCTTGCTGAAACCATATGGTATCGTCAGGAATGTCAGGGTCATTATCGTTAGGAAAAATTACTGCAAGGGCTGGAACAAGGTCATTTTCTAGAAACTCTAAATATCTTTGTCCTGTAAGGGTTCCTTCAAAAAAGAAAGGTCCTACTATTCGCGCGGTTTAAGGCGTCAGTACTTGAATCGAGGTGACTAGATCGGAGTTGGATCGAGCCCAGCTGCCGGTAGACCGTATATAAGCTATATTCGTGGAGAGGATTGGCACCCTCTCTGCGGGTATGGTAGGGTGGAATAATGTTAGCTTGGGTCAATGTGAGAGATTGATACCGGTTGATATTTAACTACCCCCCTAATTGATGAGGTTTTCCAGGTTTCCCTCATTCCTGCACTGAATAGTGGTTAGGGCCTACCAACGTAAGTCGTTCCTGGGCGCAAATGCGGCCTGCTTAATAATAATATGCCGCCCCCTCTCCCGCACAAGTCTCCGACTTCTGGGCTAATCCCTGTGATTAGAATGAGGGGTAGAGATATTATTATTATTATTCTGTCGTCAACTATTCCAGCCCACACATTTAATTTCTGAGGGTGTTGGGTATGTGCCTCTGTCATCCAATGAGGATTTTCCCGACTCCAATATCTGCAAGTTTGACGGTTTACTGTATCATTCAGACACAATGTGGCCTCATCTGAAAAAAGTATTTGCCGGTGTAAATGTCTATTTCCTTGACATAAATCTATTAGAATTTCGCAAAAGTGAAGCGGCGATCGGGATCATCTTCATTGAGTTCCTGCACAAGTTGAATTTTGTAGGGATGATATTTTTCCTTCCTCAAGATACGTAGCACTGAAGAATTATGAGGATTATCCACCATACTTATCAAAATGTTCTGTTTCTGATTTTCATTAATGCTTGGACGTCCAGGTTTTGGAATATTTACAACATTGCCAGTTTCTCTAAATTTAGACTCTACCTTACTGACTGTTGATTGGCTGATAGGGCGATCTGGATATTTTTTATTAAATAAATCACAAACTTCCTGCTGAGTTCTAGTCATATTCCCGCATCCGATAAGAATTAAAATTTCAATTCTTTGAGTAACAGTTAAATGTGCCATAATACTTTAAATTGAATAATAATTTCTATGTCGCTTACAATACTTATTAGAAAGTCGGTGTGACAATGACACTTTGCAAAGATTTTCACCTACGTGATCCATAAAAGAACTATGGAATTCGAAAAAGTAAACTTGATAACGTTTTTGCTTTATTTTAATTGATTTACGTTTTCTAACATTCAATCGTCATTTACTTGAAAACTTTCCTATGTAAGAGGGCAAAATTTTAGTACTGTCTGATAGAGAATTAAAAGATCTCTCAGAATCAAGGAAAAAAATATGGTGTTGCCATTTAAAAATAAATCGATGACGTTATTACTCGAAAACAAATGACATTTGAAAATCGCATTTTACTCTAAAATATGTATTTTTTAAATTAAAAATCGACCTGTTCGAGGATTTTTCCCAAAAAATAATTGTTTCGTTTTTATTGAATTTATTCCATACTTTTGGCGCATACTGTATAACAATATTATATTGGTAACACTCATAAATGTATAAAATTAATATACATTTTATCACACAGTTTTTTACAACTATATCTTGGGACTATTTTAGTTGTAAAAAGTATTTCTTAATTTTAGTCTCTAGTCTTAATGAATTACGACTGAACTTACATAAATCTTTCGAAGAATCAATTCATTTCCATTATAAGATAAAGATTTGGGATCCCGTGGTGGATCAGATGTAGGAACATTTGCTGTGACAGTGGTCAAACAATATTGGGTAGGAAACGGCGATTTAGATGTCAAGCATTCTTCATACTGTCCGAATTGGAATATGCTGCCTCTTAATAAACCTGTTACTGATTTGGCTGTAGCATCATGCACTGGAAATAAAATTGTTTATGTATTAGATCCAAGAGGAAGTGAATTGTTTTGGTACTAATTTTTATAGTAGCAATAACACTATATAACATACATATCATCGTATATGTATTTTGTATAAAGGTTTTCTTATAGCCTGAATCAGACAATGTCTTGAGAAAATACAAATGCGTTATACCACTTTTTTACACTAATAAAAATGATCATATAATATACAGGGTGATTGGAGGGGGAATCCCCAATATTCGAAAGAGGTGAAAAGTGGACAAAAAAGCCTAATAAACTTATGGTCAACGGAAATATTTTTACCGACATTAATTATTGTAATGCATCAGTAGAGATAAGTGTTTATTCTGCAGGTATTATAAAATTTATCCAATTGCAAAAATACAACCGAAAATCATTACCATTTTTGTGAATGACTTCTATAACGTAGTTTGATTAATTTGGAGACGGGTTGCAATACGCCTTCTACTTCCCACCCACCCGGGCTACGTTCTACTATATTTAGAATTTCTTCTTTCGCTGCTAAACCAGGACCAGCTTGCCTCTCAGATGTAATTCTCACACTGGGAAACATTATAGTTTCACGTGCATTGTTGAAGACTGTCTGGAATACATTTCTATCTGGCACTCTTCTGTTCGAGAAGCGATGTCTATATTCAGCAACTGTACGATTAGCGCTACCGTTGCAATACCCATAAATAAAAATAATATCAGCATATTCTCGATGACTAAATGTGGCAGGTCTTATGAAATTATGTGTATACAAGAACGTCAAAATAAATGTGACAATTAGTAATCACTAATGCCGATTGCACACGGAGCCAATGGCCGAGCCAGGACAGTAAGATAGGCCAACACTGTGTGTATTGACCACTGAAATGTACGATATGGAATGCGTTTAATTAAAGAACATATTAATTTAAGAGCTGTTTCCACTATATAAATGATACATATAAAACAGGTTTAAATAACGCTAAAATAGAACACAGTAAAAGTGGGAGTGCTGGTTTGAGAATAAATGCCATCCACTTAGAGTAAAACTTTAGAGTGCCAATTTCGTAAATGTCTCGCCTTTCATAGATATACATATTCCAAATATGTGGCTTGGCACATACACCTACATTCTCAGCTGTAATGACGACTGAGCACTGATTGTACAACAGTAAAGAATGCATGGTTTTTATTACATAAGCTTATCGAGGTTCTTCTTGAAATTTTCTTGGAATACTAACTCTCTTAGAAACATCAATTGCTTAACTTCGAGTAGTGACTGGCGCAATATCCTTATTTATATTTTTTAAAGTAAATAGTTAATGAAAGTAGAAATTTAGTTTGGTATAAAAACATTACTATAATACAAAGTAAA
Source organism: Monochamus alternatus (assembly GCA_037114965.1). Classification (NCBI taxonomy): domain Eukaryota; kingdom Metazoa; phylum Arthropoda; class Insecta; order Coleoptera; family Cerambycidae; genus Monochamus; species Monochamus alternatus. Next base: position 85,198,236 of record CM073427.1, read on the forward strand.
ATAAACGACAATTTTAATTAAAATTGAAAAGGTGTGCAAAAAATTTATATTTCAGTAAAATTAACATTATTTTAGTTTAGTTGATATAATAAATGTTGGTAAATGCTTTTAAAAATGTATAAAAATTCTCGTATATAAATTATTAATAGTATCTGAAGTTTTATAAAGTTTTTAAGGCCGCCATATTTCTTAGTTTAGGTACCGAAATCTCAAAAAGTAAAACATATAGAGCAAATAAAGTGTTTGATGTTTTGTTTATTCATTATTACTAAATTTTCCTCAAAATAAAATAAAAGAGTTGTAAAAAACGGTTCTAATTTTTTTAAATACCTATAGACAAAACTGTGTTCAACTAGGCAGTAAAGTACAAAATTTAATGCTGCAGTTGGTATTATGTTGTAGATAAGGCGCTATCGAGTCTATTGAAGCAGCCAAGACATTAAATCTACTTTACTGCCAAATTAAACACAATTTTTTCGGCCATAAATTTTAATTTTATCATGATGGCAAATAAAAAATAAATAACTTAGTACACAGTAATCGCAATATTGTTCCTATTGAAATCCATAAAAATAACTATTATTTATATCTAGTTTTGTACCACCTTTCAAATTTTTTATTAATATTAGTAATAGTCAGTAAGATAAAAAAGTTGTGACAGAAATTAGTTTTCGTTTGTAGATAAACTGCCCTCTAGCGGCGCCTAATGAAATTTTTCTCGAATTATTATAATACATAAACATCCTAGTACATTTAGAAGTTGCAATTTTTAAAGATTATAGTTTCCAAAGTGTTCGTTTTTCATGGCTCATTACTGGCATCTCTGAAACTGTATAATAAGCCAAACAGATCCAAGCTATCTACTGCCGTTGTTGAAATACTGTGAAAAAACTGAAAATAGCGATTTTAGAAAATGCCATTATGCGTCAATATTTCTCAAGAGTCTTGACAGTAGCAGATGTAGATTAAAATTAAGAATATGTTAATAACAAAGTTAGTAAATACCGAATCTGACAAAAAACTTGTTGATTTTTGTTTTACGTCATGAACAACTAGTTTTTTTATTTAAATTATCGTATTTTTTAATTCTTTGAGTTACTCTTCAAATAAAATATATATTTTACGTATATTCTTATACCCCTGTATCAAATTTCAGCTCTTCCTGTTAAGAAATCATGGCGCAAATGGCATTTTATAAAATCGCTATTTTCAATTATTCGAAATATTTAAGCAACGACAGTAGATATCTTGGATCTGTTTATCTTAATGGTCACCAAAAGGCGCAACTTTTTTAATTTCAGCCACTCTGTATGTTTTACGGTTTCTAAGATGCTACCTATATACTTTCGGTAATATTATTTTTGTGAATTTGGATTTTCTGCTTATTGAAATAGAGGCTATAAATCTGAACAACTTTTAGAACCATTTGAATTGTTTAATTTAATTTTCATTTAAATTATAATTTCTTCATATCTTATCATTACATAACAATTATGTGAAGTTTATTATCGAAATTCATAAAGTTAGGTGTGTAATTTTATTTATGGTTGAATCAAATCAAATCAAATCAAATTAACGCTAAAAACTGGAAAAAAATAAAAACAAATATATATTCTATTTTTTCCTGTACTGTAGAAGAACTGAAAAAAGTAGATACTATTTAGATTTTCTGTAGATATAACTCATGACAATTAATTATATAAAAAACAGTTATTTTTTATACAAGACCATAAAGTGTTTTTTTACTGTATTGGAAAGATATTTAAGCTGATATAAATCTATTTTCCTACAATTCCTATTAATGAAGTCATATGTATACTTTCTGATACTAAATATCTAGGTATGCTAATGAACAATTCCATACCTAGATATCCAATTTCAAAGCTGTAATCAATAATTATCTAAAATAAAAATTAATCTACCTTAATTTACTACAAAAAACCTGGTTTAATGAAAACATTTTATAATATTTAAGTTCACTTTTATAACTGTGGGAACTCGAAAATTCAACCGCAATAGATGATCTGACCTATTTCTGCATTTTTAGGATTGCTTCTTCAGGTGACTTCGTGTTTAAGTCGAATCAGACATCTAACTATAAAAATTATTATATAAATTATTTTAAATTAAATTTATAAAATGTAAAAGATGATGATCTGTCAAGAAACATATAAATTAAAAATATTCACCTACTTCATCAAAAAATCTACTCTTTATGTTATTGTTTTTTTTATGTACATTTTTTATTACCTTTTAACAATACTGTGTGAACTACTCTACAGAAGCTCATAATAAAGAATATATGGGTAGATCTCGAGGGTGTAATTTTTTCACGTAATATTAATAACTAATAAAAAATGTATATATAAAAAATATGTTTTGTTCTAGACTGGCACAAAAAATAAAAAGCCGGTATCTCGCACTAAATGTTTTGTTAATCTGTATCTAATTTACAACGCTTTAAACAAATTATTTCCTTAAAAATTTAGAAAGTTTCCAATCAGCTCCGCTCCGAAATAATCCAGCACTCACAAAAAATGCCTTGTAATGTATTTCCAACAAAATCATTACTTAAACCTGTTTATAATTCAGAGAGAATTTTTATTTCAGCCATTCACTGCACATGTTTTCAGTTATATAACATTTAAATGTAACCTACATAATCTCAAACACTTTGCTAATTGTTTAAAATTACACGAAAACGAAGAAAAACGTAAATAGAGGAAATTCTATAGAAACCGGAAAAAATCTAGTGCGCTATACAAGAAACAATCGATGATACTCACTCTCATAGGCCCAGAGGCTGAGGTTCTTCAGATGTTCCAGATACAGCCTGCTGTGTTCCCGACAAACGAAATTGTTCGTATCGATAATTCCCTCGGGAAGTTGAGGGAACAAGTCGAAGTTATTCCTGGGATATCCATCGTCCTCGGCGGACACCAAGAGCGCACAGCACACCGCGAAAACAACTGTTGTTAACATTTCTTGGCCGACTCCAGGGAGCGCAAGAGAAATGACTATCACCGTGGGTTACTGAAAGAGTTTATACAACGTCGTTTAGTGATTTTTAGCATGTGGTCGCCGTGGCGTAATTTCGTCCTTCGGAGAAGCCGCCTTGCAGGAAAACCTCGACGAGGGTGCGGGATGCCACTGCTGAGGATGTGCTCTAGTACGTGTGTGTGTGTGTGTGAAAAAAATGTAGAACTGTCTTAGAAAGTCGATGGATGGTGGAATCAAGTTATGGTGGTATGTTATCTAATGCCGTCTCATTAAAAAACTTAAGAAATCAGGTCTAGTGTGACTCTTCAGTAAGTGTCATTAATTATTGCATACAGGGTGATCCGTTTTCATGGCTCACTAAAATATTCAGAGTGGCTCATTAAGGTAAATGAAACAAATCCAAGATATCTGCTGTCGTTGCTGAATTATTGTGAAAAAACTGAAAATAGCGATTAGAAAGAGTTAAAATTTGGTACATCGAGATAAGAATATGTGAGAAATTGGTTTTCATCGAAACAAAATTTCTACTGTTCTAGTTTCTTCTAGTTTCGGTTATGCAACGTTCAATTGTTTTTATCACCATACAGGCGCCATATTGAATCTTGACAGTAACATATACAGGAATAGATATGAGAAATCATACTCTGCTGTCTATTTCCACATATCCGCCATATTTGTGAGCGTAACTTTTTTTACTGTAAAGTTATCACGTTTTTTTATTAAAAAGTCTTAAACCTGCATTATTTTTGAGGAAAAAAAGGTATAATAGTCATTAGTCTTAGATGAAATTTAAAGTCTGTTGTAAAGAGAATTGTAAGAGTTTTAAAAATAAATATTACTCAACCCCCAATGCCATTTAAATATTTTGGGGTGATGCTTATTCTTGCTTGGGGGTAAAAGTGGTGGAGTCCAAAATACCAGCAAAGAATGTTCCCCTTTAATCTAAAATCGACGGGTCTGAGCGTTTTTCTACAATCTTGACACAGTTCCTGAAAATGACTCTGTTTCGTTTTCATTTGGCCACCCTGTATAGTGTGCGCCATTCTTTCCTTGTCTTAGTTATGCAAAAACTAAAAAAACGCTCGTTTATGTTTTGAGGGGTATATATTTTACTGTTGTGCCGTAATTATGCTATTCCAAACATTAAAGGTAATCGTCATATAAGGCATCGAAGTTATATACTTTTTTCATTTTTCTTTAATGGCTTTTGCAAAAATAAATTTAATTCAATGAAAATTGATAGGGCAGGTTTTTTACGCTAGAAATTCAAAGAAATTTCTAATTCGAATTGCTATTACAGGGAGCCAACTGCAGTGCTTCCAGTATGTTTAAGGAAGACCTGTAACTTTTTTATCCATCAGTAAATTCTGTAAATTCTGTGTTTTCCCATATACCTATTCATACATTTATTTCCTGACAAAATCCTTGGATATTGCTTATTAAGAAAACATCAAAACTCCAAATAAGTAACTAGGTTTCATTAGATAGTACATCGTGAACTGGGGAGCTTTTAGAAATATATATACAGGGTATCCCAACGAAAATTTGCCCCCCCCCTATAATTGGAAAATCGAATAATATTTCAAAATTCGCCGAGACCCGTCGATTTTTGTCCTTGGGGGGAGCTTTTTTGACAGGCATGCCAACTCGATATGTTCATCCCCCTAATGCCTAGCAACAGCAACCCAACTTAAAAATTTCAAATGCAACTACCCCACTTGTGGCACATCATTTTAAAGCCCTTTTCATTGCGAATACAGTGACGTACCGTTTTTAGAAATCGGTTGAGATTTGACAGAATTATTGGTTACAAACGAAAAGATGACAAACCAACTTAAGCGTAGTAATTTCTACACAAATGCCCACCACTAATAAGTTTTTCATCTACTACACATGACCGCATTACCTAAGTGTTATTGATGTGTCTATCAGTTTACAAAAAAGTCAGAAATGAAAGAAAAAAGCTGAAGCAAATAAAACTAGATACTAAAATAGTTATTAGTAGAAGATACTTAAGTTTATAGGAATTCAGACCTTTGCAAAATAACATAAAATCAGTACTACAAAAAAATTCGGTGTTCTTTGCTTGTGACCAAGAAATCGTTAGTTTCAGCCGTTATTGAAAGTATTAACGTGTGTTCGAAATCGAGTAGAAATTGTTGCAATATATTATCGAAATCACGATTACGCTACAATTCTTCTCTACAATACATGTTTCTCCGACGAATGCACATTTATGTTGAATGGCGAAGTGAATAGACACAATTGTCTATTGGAGTGATACTAATCCGCATTTAATCAGGGAATTTCATACTCAGACACCTCAAAAATTGAATGTTTGGGCAGGCATTTTGGGCGACCATCTTGTTGAACCATTTTTCATCCAAGGTAATCTCAATGGAAATACCTATCTAGAATTATTGGAAAGTACAATTGATCCTAGGATAACAGAGATTTTAGAAAGTGACGACAATTTACTAGAAAATGAAATAACCTTCCAACAAGATGGTGAGCCCCCGCACTATGCTGCTGCTGTGGATTTTTGGATGACCATTTCCCGGGGCATTGGATTGGCAGAAGACGTCCCGTCGAATGGCCACCAAGATCTCCGGATCTGTCCCCTTTGGACTTTTTTCTGTGGGGTCATTTAAAATTACGAGTGTACGCCACTCAGCCGGAAACATTGCAAGTGCTACGTCAGAGAATTCTAGAAGAATGCCGATTAATAACTGCGGATGTCTTTAATAATGTTCGAACAGAATTTGAAAACAGACTGTATTATTGTTTGGGAGTTAACGGGGGTCATTTAGAGCAATTCATCAAATAAATCTGATTTATTATTTGCTTCAGCTTTTTTATTTCATTTCTGACTTTTTTGTAAACTGATAGACACATCAATAACAATTAGGTAATGCGGTCATGTGTAGTAGATGAAAAACTTATTAGTGGTGGGCATTTGTGTAGAAATTACTACGCTTAAGTTGGTTTGTCATCTTTTCGTTTGTAACCAATAATTCTGTCAAATCTCAACCGATTTCTAAAAACGGTACGTCACTGTATTCGCAATGAAAAGGGCTTTAAAATGATGTGCCACAAGTGGGGTAGTTGCATTTGAAATTTTTAAGTTGGGTTGCTGTTGCTAGGCATTAGGGGGATGAACATATCGAGTTGGCTTGACTGTCAGAAAAGCTCCCCCCAAGAACAAAAATCGACGGGTCTCGGCGAATTTTGAAATATTATTCGGTTTTCCAATTATAGGGGGAGGGGAGGCAAATTTTCGTTGGAATACCCTGTATATATATATATATATATATATATATATATATATATATATATATATATATATATATATATATATTGCATGTAAATAGTCAGTAAATACCTACAACAGAAAACCAAAGTAAAAATCCTGCATACAAAAAAAATACGCGTAAATAATATTTGGATTGGTTCGTATTTCTCTAGGTTCATACATCTTATTGGAATAGGCATTCTGCCATACTGTCAATTCAGAAAAAATTAATATTATGCGCATTTCACTTTTTCTGAAATATGGGATGTTTGGGGTAGACTGATGATACTGATTGAATTAATTCTAAGTATATATAAATAATGGAATTGTATCTTTAAATTTGATAACAAAACATTTTTAGTTTTTCTAAATTGCACAGGGAAAAAATGTAATCTGTATTTAAGTGTATTAATATACTTAAAATTTAAAACTTCACTGAAGTGTATATGTATTATTTCAACAATAAAGTATATTTGACATAAATATTTACATATCCTTAACATCCATGCATTCTTATACTTAATTAAACACTTTTTTACATTGATATTAAATTTAGAATTTGCTTAAAGATAATATTTTGTTAAAATATTAATAAAATGTTATTAAATATAGAATAAGTTATTCATCCTTCAATTATAGGTTTATAGATTTGCACGAATGAATACTCGTATCTTATAATATACATATGTCGTTGTAAAATTTACATTTCAGCTATAGTACAAAATAATAATATTTATAGATGGTATTAATACAACACTGGTGGTTATCGTTACCAAAACTATGGAGACACAATTGTAGTATTATTTTCTACAAATTGTATTTAAGTAGTGTGTGCAGGTGGTCGTGTGCAAAAATTAAAAATGTATTTTTGTGGGACGATCAGGTTAAGCATGAGGCCACAGGATGTAGCTATGTGTTGCATCACATATACTCAGGTTCGCTTCTGCGAACCTGTGGCATACTGAGGAAAGCTAACAAACTCGAAAGCGGTATATGTCTGGTGTGCCTTGACTTTGTCAGTTTACTATAAATCTTTCAGGCGTTTGCACATATTTATTTTATAGATATCTATTTTCTGTATCCCATCTTATATAAATAATTAAATACTATTTTAGAAAGGAATGCAATGTATATTTAAAGCGAAAATACTAATTATGTACTCCTGTTTTCCTTTTTCTTAATGTTATTATTGTTATTAGGACAGGTCAGAATACTATTTTATTGAGTCTGACTGGTACTTTCTACTTTTTATAGTATTGACGCCCTGTATAGTGAAATAAAGCCAGTCTACTCAAAACACCCTGCACATATTTATCATTGCAATAACTGATTATTACAAATTATGATACAAACATACATTAGTCTTTAACCAATTTAATATGGAAATTTCTTTTATACTTGTTATTACCAAAACAGCAATTAAAGTGGAATAATATTATAAAATTATATGTGACAATGGAAATTATTTATTGGGCAAGTAAATTACAAAAAATCATAAAGTTTTGAAATAAAATTATTGTCACGAACAGTTTTTCCAGTAAAATTATAATAACCAAGCGACCTGAAGCGTTATTTATTAACTTACATCCTTACAGAATTACGTTGTTTAATGATAATAGCTCTTCGTTATTACTAAATTTTGATGAAATTGTTATTGATACTTTGTTAATAATAACAGGTATATCTCTGAATACCGTTTTCAATGTAAAGAACTACTATTGAACAAATTAGTAACATTATGCTTTATGACACACAAGTTTATAGTGTTTTATTGATTTCTGAATTAAAATCTTATCAACAAATACAGTAACTAATTAGAGGATTATCTTCTTTATTGGTTACAATTGCCTGGGAACCATTTTGCAGTTTTTTTATTCTACAAATGTGAAAATTGAACCATTTGAAGCCAAGTGAAGAATTCACCAAACTAATTTTAAAGTGTGACGTTATTATTAAAGAAGATTTTTTTTGTTAAGATAAATTTAAATTGGGCACAACTGAGATTTCTATCGATGTTCATCGATTTTTTCAACTTTAAGACAAATAAGAGAAACTAATCATACAATAAAAATTTCATACATTCCTATATTATCAGAAAGATTAAGAAGAATCTGTAACACATTTAATATTAGACCAGTTTTTCAGACAAATAATACTTTAGGATGGTTTTTGTTAAAAACACTTGATATACAAAATTCAAAAAATTGTATCTACAGTATACTTTGTGCAAAAAACATTATGTTGAAGAAAGGTCTCGACCTATATATGTTAAAGTTGAGAAAGATAAAATTATATAAAAAGACGGGAATTTAAAAAATTTGCGAACACGCGTGGGAAAATGGTCATTTGATTCAATGGGGGTCGGCAAAAATTTTAGAGAAGGATAATATAACAAAAAGAAAATTAAAAGAGACCGCGATTATTTTGTTGAACGGAGATAAGTGTGTGTCAGTAAACATTGATCATTGTTGGCTACAGTTGTGTCAAGAAGAAGTAAATAATAATAAAATAAAAATCATTCAACATCTCTATAGAAGCAGATCAACAAATTTTAATCTGTCAAATTTGACATATGTTTATTATATTTGCTATATATTTTGAGAACGAAAACATTTGAAATGTCAAAAAATACGGAAGTATAGTGATGTTTATTATTTTTTACTTATCTACTTTTTCAGCGTGAGATTTTTTGGTTACGCAAACTTAGTTTAAAAAATAACCCTTGACCGATGCGTTTGGGGTTTATTCAATTAATCTTTTCAGAAGTATGGAAAAATATCCAATTAAATTAAAGAAAAACTAGACTTATGCTACAAATAAATAGGTTCAGAGGATATTCATCCATATATACAGGGTATTTCCCAATTGCGTACAGAAAATCCAGTGTGCTCTTCATTTTCATCTTTAAAATATTTAAATTATTAGAAGTAAGGTTTCCAATAATAAAAATAAAGTTAGCAAATGTCGAATCTGTCAATTTGTTTGTTGATTTTTGTTTTGCGTCAGGAATAACTAGATTTTTAAATTGTTGTATAATTTAAATAAAATAGTGTTACATTTTGACGTGTTCTTAATTTTATTTTCCATCTGTTATTGCCAAGATCCAGTATGACGCCCATAAAAAAAACAAAAAAAAAAAAATTGAATGTTGCATAACCGAATCTAGGGGCCGTAGAAATTTTATTTGAACGAAAATCGATTTCTCGTATATTCTTATCTCTCTGTACCAAATTTCAGCTCTTCCTGTTGAGAAATAATGACGCTAGATGGCATTTTCAGTTTTTTTTTTTACAATATTTAACTTTATCTTAATGGTTATCAAAAACCTCTTTTATTTAGAGTCTTCCTGTATAATTGACGATTTTCTATATACCAATTGTAAACCATAAAAAACGGATCACTCTGTAAAAAAAGATTTACTGCTTCTATGATTGACTAGGTACTTTAAATATTTGCATCTTTTAATCATACTCCGTTGAAAAAAATAAATAACTGTTGAGTAAGATTTCTTTGCAAGGACTAAACTCTACATATTAAATAGAAAGTGAAAAGATCAAATGGTGTGTAAGTACTACATGAAACTGGTACCAGTTTTTGTTTCTCAATATCTCAAATAGAGTCATCATTTTAAGGCTTTACTCTAAAAATTCACTTCTGGAAAGAATGAGAAACTATTGGCAAAATATTGGCATCTGGTTATAAACAAAATTGATTTTAGTTAGGTACTACAATTAGCAAGTACGATAACCGAATTATTCAAATAATTTATTTGATAATAATTCATTACGTCACTCTTGACATTGACCAACATTGACCTAAAGAGAAGTAAAATAATCAGCACCATACTTTCGTTTCGCTCGCGTATAAGGAAACCGAGGCACACTTTCGCTTATTGCGCTCACAGTGAGAGCACTTAATTACATAAGATTAATTAGTAATTAAGCCACTGCGGCTCGGTTAGGTGCTAGAGGCTCGGTGTTGAAAACATGAATTACTTTAAACATTTGAAATCGGTCATTTGTGTAGCTATTTCCAAGCTGTCATAATTGATTTTTTTTAAGTTGACGTCGCTATTTGATGAGGGATTTTAATATTTCCTTAATGCAAATTATTATTTACTGATACAACAGCTGTTTTGTACAAGATCAACGCAAAATTTCTAGTCAAAAGCGATTCCAACACAGACTTCTATGATTGTTGTAACATTTCTTTAACTATTTTGACATTTTCTACGACCTTTTCGGAAACGCTTATCTTACTTGCAAACTCTTGTTTTGCTTATAGAAACTCGGCAAGAGCAATATTTAACATGTCTTTAACATTCTTGACTTTATGTATTATAAAATTCCCGTTACTTTTCCACATCTTGTATTTTTTGTTGAGAGAGATCTAAAGAAAACATAGTTGTTTTTGAAAGTTGGCTTATTTACCATACAAAATATGTACTTACAAGTATCCTCAAAATGCCTAGCTTCTGAGAAAAATACAGAGTGTTTGGAAAATGAATGCCGTGAAAAGAATAGATTATTAATTTGAGTGAATATAAGAATAATATAAAGTGATATAAAGTGACTCATTAATAAATTAAAGCTATGTGAGTTGAACGAGATCACAACCCTACTCATTAGATCTTATTTATCTCAGCATAAACTATATGTTTCTTACAATGAACATCAGGAGTACCTCAAGGATTAAATTTGCTACCACTCCTATTCATTATATTTATTAATGATTTGTCTACATCTCTGTATTGTAACCATCTATTTTTGGCGATGACTTGAAGCTATTTTCTAATGTGACCAGTGTTGAGGATTGTCTGTTACTTCAGAAACACATGTTTCTTCATTGATTCATCAATCATCAATATAGATAAGTACAAAGCTCTTTTACTCTCCAAAAGCAACCGCTAACATTTGTCTATACTCTTGATGATGTACTATTGGAACGTTGTGAGAATGTTAACGATATTGGTATGATTTATGATAACAGATTGTCCTTTACTGATCATATTAATAGAATTACAAATGCAGCTAATAAGGCTTTGGGTTTTATAGTAAGAAATGCCTCACTCATGTATAATAATGCCTATATCTCACTTGTACTATAAATATCTATTACTATTGGAAAAGGCACTGTTAAAAAAGTGGATATCTCATATTTTTCTAATCATATTTATTAAGTAATATAAACAAATATAACAGAAATCATGCGTGCAATTGAAAGTACAATAGCAAGTATACAAAACCAAGTAATTATTTGTGCATCTGAAAAAATCTTGAACTATATACATAATTAAAAATATTTTGAAGACAATTTTTATAACAAAATAAGTTATATTATATAACTATTATTTATTTATAGCAAATACTAATAAAATTTAGTACTTGTGGATTTTAGTACTTATCAAGATAAGTAATATTACTTTAAAATATTAGGAATTTATACAGGGTGTCTGTAAGTAATGGCCTATGGAGACATGTTAGATTTTTTCTTCAAAATATTAAGATTTAAGTCAATATTTTAATAATATGTTGATAATGAAAAAGATACGGTGTTGAAGAAAAAAGGTATCATTAATCTTAGAAGTTGACCATTTTCGAGATAATAGCTTTTCAACATCAGTTGCACTTCTAAATGTAAGGTATTTATTCTGTTTTGGTTAAAATCTATTACTTTACAAAATCGAAAAATTGTGAGGCACAATAATTTTTGCAAGAATCAGTATGACATCAATTTTAAAAACGTTGCATGTTGAAAAATACTACCCGTACAACCTGCAAAAATGACTGAAAACAACATGGTAAAAAAATTATCTGCTGAACAAGTTTCAGCCTTCACATCAATAACAACTGTATAAATCGTTCTATAGAAGAAATAGAGAAATAAGAAAAAAAACAACAAATTTTAGACAATATGAGGGGATACCAAATATGAAATTGTGTCTAATTTGTAGGAATTGAATTGAATTTAAAAGAATTTCTTTGAGATTAACCTTAAATAGAGAAACCGCCAATGATTTTAATTGATCTGATAAGCCATTATATAAGCGGTAAATGAAAAAGATCTACGAAATGGTTGTTTTATGAGGCGGTGATGAAATCAATCCGTTAAATCTGAGGTTTAAGGCGTGCACATGAGTACGAAATTTTATTTTGTTATGAAGATATGGAGGACATTTTGTTATTATAATTCTGTGAAAAAGTACTACTACGTTAAAATATTGTACAATTACATTCGTAATATTTTGAAGTGAAAAATCTAATATATCTCCATGAGCCACCCTGTATGGCTGTATAATACTAGGCCTACTTTGTACAAAAATTCTTTCAAAATAGCAACTTGTCTTTTCCATTTACAAAAACTTTCCTCAAAATTTATACCTCAATCGACTTATATTGAAGAATTACAATAAAAATTGGAAAAGTATCTTGTAAATTATGCATTATCTAATTTGCATTTATTAAACGCTATTATCTATGTTAGAACTAAAGTCTACTGTCTTGACAATTATTATTTATGTTGTTGTTGTTATTTATCATGTTTTCTTCCATTGTTGGGTGCTCGGCCGCAACCTTAGGTGTGGTGTCTTTGGATGGGAACATAAGTTCTCTAAATATCTTCCTAAATGGTGCTTCTATCGTAAGGTAAAGAACCAATGCTGTAATGAAGGCTAGGACAGCATCGGCCATCGCAAGAGCGAACTAAAACAAGAAAATATTGTTCAAAATCTGTTGTACATTTTCTCGTGCATGATTAGATCGTAACTTTCTATGATTATTCAGTTAAATCATTAATTATGGAGATACTTGAATGTCGGAATTTATTCGAAACCTGCACTCATGTATTATATAAAAATGTGAAAACTATTACAAAATATGTAAGGTAACGAAATATAACATATTTAATTCAATCTTATTTAATTAAAAGAGTTACTGATATAGAAATAAATTGAGGTAAATAATTATTACAATTAAATTTAGTAAAGGATCATTTGCTAAGTAAGCATTATGTACAATTATATATTTTGAACATACTGGTTGTTTCTTTGTAGGTGTACAAAACTTAAGAGTAATAAAGAAAAAATCAAGAACTTTAACTGATAGCGCAAAGATATTGAGAACTTCCTCACTAGCTTGTCAACTTCATCAGCATACGGATATGCTGTTGACGACTGGCACAGTATTTTCATGCTGATCTAGGTATTACCTTATGAAAACGCAATATCAATGGTGATTCTTACTTATCTTTGTGGATTTTGATACTTTTGCCCGACAAATATTATTTATTAAATCAAATTTCAGACTGTGCATATATAAGAGCTATAACTTCTTCAAAATTTTAAATTTTGTATGCCGACATTAAGTCATAGAGCGGAGTGGTGCGATATAATTTCAAGCAAGTGACATAAAATCATTAAAATATGTGGATATATGCATAGTATATTATAGATGATACCTATTTAAGTCATTTTATTCGATATTATTCAAATCGGACTGATTATTAAGGAAATACTCGTATCTATGTATCGGCACGGTGGCTACAAAAATATTGTGGTATTAGATACTGCATCCCTAATAAGATACTGAGAGAATATTCAGATCTTGGGAGCATTTCTCGGAAGAACATCAACCTGGTATAAGTAGATATCAAACTAATATTGATAGAGAAGGAGACATCTTGGTGAACAAGTTCTGTTAATTAGATATAATGTTTATAAAAATATGAAACACATTGTGGGAGGACATAGAGCATTAGAAAAAACGGTTTATTTAATAATAGTGTCATTATATAACACTGCATACCAATCAAGACTTTCAGAAGGATTCCAGATACTGGCACAAAAAAGGATATTTAGGAATTTCCTAAAATCCATAATCCATTTTGAAGGAAAATGAGTTGCTGCATATAGTCAAGATCAATTATTTTGCTAAAAGATGAGTTGGCTGTGGCTCAGGGACATACCGTTCTGCAATTACCTCCCTACTGCGGTTATAATTCCATTGAGTTAATATGCAACCAACTAAAACTAGAAGACATTCAAAGAAATAATACATTTCCAAAATTTGACATAACAGTTAAAGATGTCATAAAGAGCGAAGTAAAAAAATTACATCAGCTAATTCGAAAAAATGCTTATCATAAAAATTGAGAGAGACCATATAAAGCTGCAGCAATTGATTGGGCCAAATAAAAGTTACTTCGTCATAACTGTTGATAAAGAATCGGATACAAGTGACTCTGACAAAAATGTAAGTGCTACTGTTTTTCTTATAATAACATATAAATAAATGTTTTGCTTTTTTTGGTGTCGTTAGTATGTACTAATAATTTAAAATTGCATAATGACATCGAACATTTAATCAACATATGCATTTGTCTTTTTTTTCTCAAACAGTCACAATTACATTCACTATTATATACTTAATTATTATTGGTGTCCTGTCTGACAAGGGTATCTTGATGTTTTTATGACAGTTCTTATACGGTTTTTTATTCCCTCATTCCGTCATTCTGCACTCTTCAAATGCCAAACTACATCACTTTTAAAGCTGCATATAACATTTTTAATGTAATCTAAATATATTTTACTTTATTATTTATAATAATCTCATGTACACCAACAAATTGTGACAGCAAGAACAGAGAGCACATTTCTTCAAGATCCTAGGTGGTATTTCGTAAAAATATTAAGGAAATATGCCACTTCCGTATATATGAAAAGTAGACACCAAGTTTTAATTTAAATAATACGTGATTTTGTACATACTGTGTTAATTTGTTTTTTTTTGCAATATTAATTTATTACGTCCAGAAATTGATAACTGTTACATAATTGTTAAAATAATGGAGCGAATATTGAGAATTGACATTATTTCTCATAACGGCAAAGCCAAATATTTTTTACGTACCACATCAAAGTAGGCGATCTGCTTCGGGTTCTTGAAAACAGCGGCGGATCGTAACTGAAACTGAAAGTGAGTCAAGTAGGCGCCGTAAACCAGTTTACTGAGGGGAATCCACGGCGACCAAGATAAGACTTTCTTCAGGAAACTGCCGTGTCCAAAACTACCTACGTATAAGAGTCCAACGCTTCCTAGGGCCCAAGCGGGCCTGTGAAGGGCGGCATAAGCTGCGGATTCCACGGAGTTATAAGTGTGGTAAGGGTCGTAGAAGACCATGCCGCTGAACAGAGATACCAGCATGAGGAATAGGGATCCCATTACGATGGCGAACGACTGAGTCTGTAAAAATGCATTTAGTATTTAGTATTTTAGAAACGTCAAAAAATGTTATATAGTTATACTGTAATAAATAGACGTTTATTAATTATATTAGAAAAGTGTATGTATAAATTGCACGTAGTTGTTTTACAGCTCTATTCTATATGGTATGGGTTATACGTAACAAATCAGTTCAAATAATAATTTTAACCGTACCGTTGAAAACAATAAGTCTAACTGGTATTATGTTTGCGTTATTTTATCCAATTGTGATAGATTAGAACGATTTAATTAACTCCATAACAGCTGTAACAAATAATATTTTATTATTTTTTTTTTAATCACTACTATTTTTATATCACTGCAATTTGGTTAGGAAACTTGTATTATCAAAATACATAAGAATAATTTTTGTAATTAATATTACTATTGCAATTGTTTAAACCAGTGAAGTTGAAACTGATACCACTATCAACTGGAATGGACACATGCTCCAATGTTTCTAACGATTTCATTTTCACCGATAATACACTAAGAGCCTTGGTAATACCTAGATAATTTCACTGAGAATTCTCAAAGCATGTTGCTTGGTAAGTTACCTTAAGCAACATGCTTGAAGGATTAACGATACACTTCGCTCCACAAAACGATGTTCAAAGGAGATCGTGGCGGCCATGGTACTGGTCCTCCTTGTCCAATCCATCGTCCGTTTAAAGAAAAGCGTTGTTGGAAATGATCCCGTTGAATTGCGTGCGGATTTTCTAAATCCCAAACATCAATATTATGAACGTTATTATCCCATTCCATGTACAAATAGCTGTAGCATCTATAGCTAGCATAACATCTGTAAGTAACACGTCGGCTGCAAATCTGTAATTTTGAGCATTTTGTTGCAGCAACCATTCTCAAAATCTAATTCGTCCCTTGGTATTAATGCTTGGAGACGCTATACATAATACGGATATAATTGAGCCTAGTGCATGATACGCCACACTGTTGATTGGGACGTAGCTTGTACTCTGTGAGCGATTGTTCTGGTACTTATTAGGAGATTCTCAGCTGCTGCAATACGCCGTGGATGCCGTGGATCTTCATCTCTTCCACGATTCGGCTGCAAATTTCCCGTGTCACGACCACGTTGCACTACCGCAGTAAAAGTAGCTGCATTTGGCACATGTCTACCGAGAAATCGTTCCACGTAGAGATGAGAAGCTACTAACGTATTTTATTTTACTTCACCATAAATTAAAACGATATCCATCAATTCCGAGTTGGTATACAAGTGAGCCAATTTTGACACTTAGAAAGCTAATGTAGACACTATCGCAAAAATGTTAATACTAAAATCGGGGTTTAGTAATTGGAATCACTAAAGACTACAGTAGTCCAGCGATTTAAAGGGTGAAAATGCTACTACTTAAATAATTTCTTTATAGGAAACTATAAGGATTTTACACACTTTTTTTACGATATCGACTCTATTGTTCGTGACGCATCTATTCCTAATTTTTTTTAGAAAAGTGGTGATTCACCCTAAAGGTTAACTTTTTATTGGTCGATTTTAGTGAATTCGCAATATTTTGTTCAACTTGTTTTTTGATTTAATAAAAAAAAATAAAATAACTACTTTATTAGTTTTTTAAGCACAAAAATAATTTGGGTTGATATCAAAAGACACCAAGATTTATTGCTTATAAGTCCATGAAAGATATTTCATTACAAAAATCCAAATAGCTGTTTCTATAATATGTTATCTACATCTTCCTTTGATAAAAATATTTTGAATATTTTTGACAAACACATTTTCAAATTACAAGAATATTGCTAATGATTTTAGGCAGCAGATATCAACATACATAGGTATAGTAAATAATGACGTCAAAGGATTGCAACTGGACTGAACACTTTCTGTAAACAAAAATATAAGCACTTATTTTTGCAACTAGAAGTTCAGTTGCAAAAATATGTGCTTATATTTTTGTTTATTATGTAACTCACTCGAATTTAGCAATATTTTAATACATACAGTTTTTATTTATCGGAAGATCTTTGCTACATATCAATAAGCTTTTAATAATAATTCTCTTGAAAGAATTTTCACCGTCATTATAGTATTTAGTAATCAAAAAGCTTCAACATTCGATAATTTTTTATAGAAAATAACATATTTGTTGGTAATATTTATACTTATATTAACTATATCCTGGAAAATGTAAATATGTAGGTAGATATAAAAATTGCCCAGCTAACAATTTCTTGTTCTATAAAAATCGTAAGACCGTTTCCAGAGCAAATTTTATAGAGCAATATTTGTTATAAGAACATTTTCAAAACGTTCTTACAACATTTACTCCATAAAAATGGGCACCGTTCTATAGAACCTTTTCTGTAAAGTTTGCAGGAAACACTTATAGAATTGTTGAATAAACGTTTTCACAGGTCTTAAAGAATTTTTATAACAGTTACAAAGCAATCTCATAAAAATTCTATAGCACTTCGTTAAACAATTTTTGTGTTGCGTGGTGTTCTATTTAGAGAACTTTAAAATCGTTTAATTGTATCTTCTAAAAACAAAATGTTTCTGTATCGCACATGTTAGAAATAATATGGATGGGCCAATAAGAACCAATAAGATGAACCTAATCAGCCTGCATAGGAGTACTCACATTACGAATTGCTTAGTTGGTTTGTCCATCAGGAAGCAGTACATTTTAATGCGGAAAAAGTTTTATCGTGAAATATGTGGTACATAATGGTAATTTTTTGACGCGCCCTCAGTTAACCTTATATTTCCTATGCTGCTGGAAATTTAATTAAAAAAAATGTTTTCTATATTGATGAATTTAACAACCAACTGTATATAAAATTATCAGAAAGTAAGTATATCCATATTATTGGTATCATTTCACCTTTTTGTTTCTTCACAATATGGCAACAGAAAGAAAGGCATCATCTTGTACTTCCAATGGATTCTCACTAGTATGACATTTTTGTGTCGATTGCAATGATTATGGAGCAAATATGCTTGGTAAGCAACTATTATAACAGATCTATGCCACAGTGTTGTCATATTTTATTGTGGTAATTCAATCTTATTTAATAAATCTAATAAAATTCTTTAACTTCAACATCTAGAAGTGCAAATGGATAAGATTTGGAATGGTCTAAATTAAATATGTTACTAAATTTCAATAAGAAAATCAATTTCTATTGGCAATCAAATAAATCTTATCTGTCGTAATGAAATTTTCTTTCTGTAAGTAGATAATAATTTTTACAAATCACGACTATGTTATACAAATTTCCCCATTATACTTTGATCAAAATATTTCGTACTATTACAGGCAGGTCTCCTCAGATGGGAGGTATGGGTATGGGTATGGGTCTTTATGGAACAAAGAGGCATTTGTTACTTATTTACACTATGATTTTATAAGAACTGTATTACTATTCTCTATAACTGCTTTAAAGAGATTTTTCTCTTAAGTTCGATAGTAGCTTCCATATTTGTAATTTGTTTTCCGTAGCAGAATTGTAACTTAACAACGCCTTATACAATAGTTCTATAATTAAACTA
Organism: Monochamus alternatus; assembly: GCA_037114965.1. NCBI lineage: Eukaryota > Metazoa > Arthropoda > Insecta > Coleoptera > Cerambycidae > Monochamus > Monochamus alternatus. The sequence continues at coordinate 85,217,326 of CM073427.1, forward strand.
TAAGCGACATTACGGAATAATTTTATAATAGTGTCACAGGAGATGGTATAATTCTATAAAGCAGTATTTTACATCGGTTGTACAGTAATTTCATTCTATAAGCCACCGTTGCTGCAAAATTGTGTTATTGTGCACACTTATAGGGCTACATTAGCAGTTATGTTATAAATGCTCTATAAATTATGCTCTAAGAACGTTCTTGCAACAAATTTAAAAAACAATTCAATTTCTGAAGGCATATGCTACATTAATGCAACAATTTAGTATTCTAAATGCAACTATAAAATATTAACAGAATATAAAACTCCTATTACTCTAAATTTATAGAACTACTTTGCTAGCTGGGTGATATTTTCAAGAAAAGCATTACAAATTATTAAAAAAGAGGGTTGCTATTTATAAAATCAAAGTTGCCCTTCAAATAACCTTGAAATCCAAAACCAAACGTATAACCATTAAATCCCGCTTATAAAACCATGATCCTTTTGTCTGAAACATTTTTCACTCAAATGCTTAATTTTAACAAGATATTCACGTTTACGAACTTAAATGGCCATATGAATTTTTTCTATTTGTAACATATACAGGGCGACCTCGATTTATTCACAGTACCCAAATCAAGTAAATATTCGCCTGATGAGACGTTGCCAAATTTAAATATTTTCCTAGTACTTACCCGACAGACATGTTTGTTGGACCCCTTCAGTTTGTAGTAAAGGTAGCCAGCAAACATTCCAATGCAATACGGTGTACCCCTAGTATGAGTCTTCGAATAAGTCAGTTGAAAATCTGGATGTATTTTCGGGCCAGTAAGGAACTCTGGATAAAAGTGCAGCAATGCTGGTCTTTCATATACGATGGTGATCACAAATGGAACGACTACAGAGGCTACCGTTATGGCTACCATTGAACCCAGTCCCATCTTCTTATCCTTTTTGATCAACAGGCACACGAAAGTTGCTATTATGAAGTAATGGAAGTCACATGGGAGGTACCAAGAATGGGCCATACACTGAAAAAGGTATGGAAACTTAATAAAACCAATTAGGCACATGCAATTTTATTGGAAACTGTACATGGAGTCCCAAATTCGAGTGTGATTCTTTGAATCTCGGAAGCTATAAGCAAAATTTCATAGTTTTGTGATGAATCATATGCTGTTTAATTTAATTTTAATTTCAAATACTTAGGGACACAGCAGCAAAAAATAAAAGTTTTGAAAATTGTTTCTTTATTTGAAACTGATTACAACTTTTATTTTTAAGTTTTTGAATTCGCCGTTTCGACTATTCGAACCCATCATCAAATTAATCTTTTAAATATAATCCTAGATCATCTATTTCATCGTTCTATAAACAGATATGTATGATACAGCAAAACGTTAAACTATTGTGTCATGTGTTGATGTTTTTGTTATTGAAAATAGCACAGCTGTGTCTTGTTTTTGTAATCATCGTACGTAACATATAGCGCTTTTCCATATTTGATACCATGTTGCCTCGTAGTATATTATCCAAAATAACTATATCAATGCAAATAGTGATGTTGGATGTTGCAGTTCTTGATAGAGAATGCTTTTAATAAAAAAGACATTTCCTCGAAATGACTTATATATTTAAATAGAATGATGCTGAATTAAAGCCAAAACTGAAATAGGTTCTATGATATATAAGTACATATTTATTGTATTTTGAAACGAATAATAACCAAATTTGGATCAATTATAGTTATAGTACAACTTAATTTTCAACAAAAATAAGATCAGTATAATTGTGACCTTTGCTAGAAAGAGACAATGTATTCTTCTTTCTTTAAATAAGTGCTATTAGAAAAGATCTTTAAAAACAATTTTTATTTGTTGACTTACAATTTTAGTTAATGTTTTACTTTATTGTTTATTGTAGTCATAGAATTCTTCACAATGACCTAATTAAAAAATATATATATTCCTGCAAACTATTATTGTAACATTAAAAATTTAGGTCTTTTTTATATTAATGCAAAGAACGATTTGTCGACCACATACCATATCATTTATAATTGTTGTAATTTTTATAAAAATGTTGTTCATGCATATGAAATTTTACCTATTATTTGACATGTAATTTTCTGTTATTGTATTTTTTGTCAATATCAAATTCTCGTAAATAACTATCTCATTGTTTAACAATTTAGTATACAGGGTGAACCAGTAGGTGCAGAAAATGTAACTGAAAATTCTTGTCGCCAAAACCAACGACATTCGTATAAGACATGATGACCTCAAACATAATATTTTGGTGTCTAGTATCACCAGTTTAGTGCTGACCCATTCTTTCTGACACCCTGTATATCAGTTTACATACATTTACATGATGCAACACTGGTGTATATTGTGCGTTTCGCGCTAAAATATGGGGATCTTCTCACATATACAAAGCAACATAGAGGTATTTTCTTCCTGGTTTTGTCAGTAATGTGATTTATTTTGTAAATCAGTTTCGAAATGACGCCTTGAAATTGAAAGACCTTAAGATGTCGTTACATGTAAAATACCTATCGGATGATAAATTGGGAAATTGTTTATTGGTAACTAAAATTTAGCTTGGTAATGTATCTGGAAGACCATGGACTGATCAAGGCAGCCCTGCCTTAAATGAAATATTTCGTCAGATACGGAGAAAACACCCAGAAGGAAAAAATAATTGGATGATCACGTAAATATCTGCTTAACCTGTCGATTGTCACGTACAAAAGATTTTCTTTGTTATTATAAACTATGTATGTGTAAACATCCATATGTATTAATTTTAATAAACAAATATACATATTACAAAAATATTTTAGATTACTCTAGCCGCCAAAAAATGAAAACAACGTTGGAACCGATTCTACTATTGAAATGCAAAAGCAAAAGAGTAGATCGTTCGTTTAACTGCATATTTTGGTGACAAGATATGACGATTTAACTCTACTTTTCTATACAGAGTTTCGTAAAGAATGAGCCAAAAAGCAAGGTTAGATAAATAAATCCTAATATTTTAACGCCTAGAATTAAATTTTGCTTATAAGCACATTTTTTTTATTATGTAGGTACTCCTATTTAGTATGTCATGAATTAAGTTTAGAAATCGTTTGGAGATAAATATTTTCGAGAGAAATTTGGTTTTTGAGCTTGAAAAATTAGAGATAGTCGCAAATGAAGTGCACTTAATAATATTAAATACAAAGGAACCATTTGTAATGTTCTAACTTGCTCTAAAGTATTCTAACTTATTTTATACAGAGCACAGTATACTAATCAATACAGAGTGTCTCTCAATATTGGACTAGCCAGCGCACTACGCAAAAATCTGAAGAAATTATAACGAAAAAATAATTTTAAAAGTTGAACGTTAACACATTGTATTTTTTAAGGAAGGCATTTTTGTATATAATATATTTTGTAAGTAGGGTTAAATTGTAATATTTTGCCGTGTTCATAACCTTGTTCTTTTGTCACACCCTGTAGGAAAAAATTATAAGCTAGTGTTATTTTTTTACTAGTTTAAAGACATATATAAATAAGCAAGTAAAAGTTCTATAGCAATCAAAACTTTACCTTTATTATGAATGTTTAGGAAGTTCGTAAATTTAAATTCTAAATAGACGCAGTCTATAATGCCCTATATTTAAAGAAACAACTAGAATAGTAAATCTTCAAATTATGTCCTCCTCATTAGCATCGATTATCCTCTAGATATGAAAGCATTGACAGAAGTTTAGATAGTTACTATAAAATAATTTGTGACTGTAATGGGAATCGTGAGGTCCGTATCCTACAAACATAGCTATATAATAATATAACTGCAGTGTGAATTTTAATACATTTTGCTCTTGAACTTGTTCGTGGACAAGGACAGCATCGTAATGTCCAGCGAATTTCGACAAATAACGCGGTAGTTAACATAATTAATTAGTTTCTTGCAACTACTGTTTTTTTTTGTCATGAAACCGTTATATTCTATTACCTGCAAACGAGTTTCTTGCAAATTATACAAACTGTCAGATCTGAGAAAATAATAATAATTCAATATTACTATTTCAGTTATTGGAAAATGAAGAAAATTAATATTAGAAATGTTTAAGCAATCAATAAAGTGTGATAAATGTTCAGTTGCCATCACTGGGAGCAGATCTATTCGGAGTAATTTTGGTGTCGTTATGTAGGTTGCATATCTCTTCGAGAATTGATCTGCACATTCAGCGACTAAGGGGTGGCAAAGGAGAGAAAAATGTTTAACCTCTATTTTTTGATTTAAAAAAAAACACATAAGACAATTAGTAACTTTTTATACAAGCTGATAAAAAAAGAATGAAAGATGAATTAATTTCTGGAGACGATTATGAAAATTTATTGCCATGTGTAAAACCATGTTTTCACACATTTAATATGATGTATAAATTATTTGAAGCTTATATTAAGAAAACTTTTATATGGTTAAAGTGGTGTCAACATTTATTTCTTCTTTGCTGACGTTTTGTGTGGTTGTTAGAAGCAGAAATATCTGAAAACGAGATAAAAAAGGAATTATTATCATCCTATATTTGGAATGAGGAATTAGAGGCCATATCCAACTTATTACCATCAAATCTCGATTGACCTATGAAAAGGAATATTAAAAATAACATTAAAAGGATCTAAGTAAGAATGTATTGTTGCTATTGCATATTTTTAGAAAAAATCAAAGAAAATGCAACCTTCAAGTTTATGTTCGTTTTATTCAGTGCTTAAAACTATACTGGTGAATGAAAAATAAATCGATATTTCAAGGAAAGGATGACTTGCGAGGCTGCTTAAAATCAATTGAACTTTTGTTTGTAGATGCAGCAAGCTCATAGCTTTCCTAAAACAATCAACTAGGAGTTACAAACCAGATACGTCCAAAATTTTTAACTTGGAAGAAGTGATAAAATTTCTACAAACTGCTGCAGATGCTGCATAGATGTCTCCTTTTCAAGGAATAACGTTTAAAATAAATGTGTATATTACTCATTTGACTTACAAGTTGCAATCTGTGCTTTCGTTGTCAAAACTTGTTAAAGTTAAATATGACAGTGACAAAAACACTCGATTAAATAAAAAAGTAACAGAAAATGCCACAAATAAATAACTATATATAATATTTTTGGAGTTACATATATATAGCTTGTTCTATTAAATTAAAACTAATCATTTTTAGCATTAGTCTTTTTAATTTCGTAAACCAAATCTAAATAAAATTTACTGTGCTACATTCACTTACCCACTGGGCTATTAACCCAGTCAGAATACGTGAGACGAATTCCCAATAATCTTATGTAATGATTTATTTGAACGAGTATATTATTGTTTGGCGAATAGAAAGTATATTCTTTGTGCTATAGCGGATTGTGTTTGGACTAGACAGACGTAGTAGGTTCTATTTCATAATATTATAGTAAAATGTTATCATCGTAATAAAATAAGTTGATTGCAAATCCTCGTTGTGTGATCTGGCCGTAGTATGAATTATAGGTAATATGCGTAAAACATAGAAAAAAATGAGTTGGTTGGGCGCTGGAAAATTTATTTCAAAGATAGTGAAACACTTCCTTGTTTATTTTGGTAAACTTTTCCAAAGCAAATTATAGATGTCGTAGATTTGAAAGAAGTCTTGCGACTTCAAAGAATAAAACAACTAAAATATTTGCAAACAATTTAAAATGACTAAAAATATTATTTGGATCTTGATGGATATATCACATTATTTTATTTTAATTTAAAATAATTGACTGCTAGCAAAAGTTTGTTTTAAGAAAAAATATATATATATATGAACTGTTAAAACAGTTTGCCGTCATTCATAAAATAAGTATGAAACAGTATCTTTCTTGATGTAATGTAAATATTTGGAAATAAAGGTTTTGCTATTTTTCGTTTTATATTGAAAATGTATGGTGTTCTATGATAAATTGTGTTTATAGGTTTAATGCCAGTCTATTTATCTAATGTAAACAATAAGAAGCAATCAAATACCGATTACGATTATTTTTTAGTTTTAGCTTTAGCTTTTAGTTTTAATGGGGCACTTTTAACAATAAATGTTTATTGTTAGTAAAAACTAATTTTAATAACAGTGTTTCATTATGAGCTGGATACAGTTGCATATGGCTCTTTACATATAGTAAACATTGCAATAATCCCTGAATCTGCGTCCTGATATTATTCTTATAACTTCTCTTTGCAAACTAAATATACTAGAGGTTGAAGCATCGTGGCCCCAGATAAGGATAGCATAAGATAAAACTGAATCAATGAGGCCAAAGATGGTAGCAATACTTGATGAGTCAAATTACACAGCAGATATATATTTTTAGAAATTTTGATGCATATATGACTCCATAATAACGCTAAACTTAACATGTACTCCCAGAAATCTGATAGATTCCGGATTTTCCAAACGATAATCAATATTCCGCAAGCTAAATATCACAGTTTCTATTTTGGATTTAGACTTAGATGATTCGAAAGAAACCAATCTTCTATGTTTATTTCTGCTTATTTAGTTCTATCAAGTAACTTATTCAGTTTGAAGCTTGGCCAGTGATGTTAGCGTCGTACGCAAACTGAATAGTTAACAAGAGTCATCAATAGAACGCAATAAAAAATTTACATAAATCAGGAGCATCACAAGCCTAAGCACAGACCCTTGTGGTACTGTTGCACTAAGAGTAAGATAAGTAGACCTGGAATTATTGTAAAACCATAGCATAGTAATTTATTTGTAAGAATTTCTTAGGAGACATAGTCAAACGCTCTGATAAGATAGATATAAAAATTCTGAACATATAAACTGTTTTTGCTTCAAGCCAGTATTTAAAAAAATGTTCCAAAATAAGATCTATTGAATATATAAAACATAGAGCCTTTAATATATCCAGAATTGACTCCGAAAGTATAGTTTTTCACATTCAAATTTGTGTATCTTGTTAATACTATAATTTAGACACCTGAATTTGTTAATTATTGAATTATTGTCGATCATTATTTATTTGTAGCATGTTTTACTTAAGTGAACATTCCTGTATATTGCAAAGAAAACAAATAAATAAATAAATCTTATTACACTTAAATTTAAAGCTAATATTGAATTATGTTGATTATTTGAGATAAGAGCAAACGAACGCATACATAAGGTGTTGTATAAAGAAGTACAAGTTGTCACACCCACTATTGCTCTAACAAATATTTTAATTCACTTTCGCTTCTTTTCCAAACTTTGGCCACTCCTATCTTTATGAGTGTAAGACCTTGACACAAATAGGAAGTAATTTAAGAATTACATAAAGTTACCAACTTTTAAAAGATATATGTACAGGGTGTCTCAAAGTTCGCTCCCCAGGCATTTTTCTAGAAGAAATATTTTTTATAGACAAAAAGTGAAAATGTTTAGTTTGTGAGGTTGATGGGTGACGCTAAGCGTTACGACACCATTTATAATTTTTTTTCTCAGAAATATATTTATTTCTGTGGTTCATTAAAAAATATATTGCATTCTAATAAAAAAACCTTTATAAAATTTTCACCTATCTACACTCGTTAGAAAGCTATGTCCAAAATAAAATATATGAAAAATAAATTGCGGTATTATTCACTTTATCGTTTTTTTTGCAAGTAGACACGCGTATAAGAAACAATTAACTAATTTTGACAGATCTGATTTCAGTTTTAAGTATAAGGTTTTGTGTTTAATATTTGAAATATCTCATTTTTCATTAAAAATTTATAATGTTTACAAATAATGAAAAAGTAGATATGCTACTCATATTTGGAGAAGCAAGAAGAAACTTACAATTGACAAGGAGACTCTACGCTGACCGATATCCAAAGATAGTAGCGCCAGATCATAAAACGTTTACACAATTAGGAAAATTTTTACAAAATAATGAAAATACTTTTTCTTCGAGAAAGTATAACAACATAAAAAGAAATATAGGAAATGATGAGAAAGTTGCCAATATTGTCCGCAAAATTCAGTTCGACAAACTTGGCTATTCTTCTTATAAATCTAAATCGACGATTCGAGAGTGTTAAAAAGTGTTCGCTTTCATGATTACAAGATACGAAATGTGCAAATGTTAACAAGTGATGGCTGTTATCGAAGGTTAAATTTTATTATTCAAATGATGGTAGCTGTTGAGGATGGAAACTTTTATGTCATATCCCTAGGACCGATGAAAGTAAACTCTTAAGTAATGGTATATAAAATCACACAAAATGAATGGATTAAATAAAGTTCAAAATCAAAGATATTTTGGAATAAATATGTGGTGCGTCATAGTTGGACAGTATTTAGTATTTATTGTTTTGAATAAACTCTTACAGGTGCAAAGTTTTCTACAGTTCTTGGATAGATAACTTTCAGATCTGTTGGGGAATATTCCATTACAAATTAGAAAACATTTATAGTTGCAATTAGATGGCGCCTAGTCATAGTTCTGTAAATGTAAGAAATTATTTGAACCAGCATTTTCCAAATCGTTCGATAGGACGTGATGGTCCAATACAGTGGCCATCCAGATATCCAGATATAAACCCTCTAGATTATTTTCTGTGGGAGCGGTTAAGAACGTTGACTGTAAGCAAAGGTCAGATGATATCAACCAGTTGAAGCAAAATATAAAATTACCTTGTGGAGATGTACTACAAAAAGCCACCAAACAATAAAATTGTCTGTAATTATTCTTAAGGATATGTTTGTTCTTTATATTTATTTCACTGTTACTGTTACTATTATTAAATAATAATTAGTCTATTACATAACTTTCTAACGAGTGCAAATAGATGAAAACTTTATAGTTTTTTTTTGTTAGAATGCAATGTATTTTTAAATGAACCATAGAAATAAATATGCGAGAAAAAATATATACGTTGTCAGTCTCACAAATTAGACACACACAAAGTTTAGATTTACGCCTAAAAGATGTCACTTATTTTCGCCTACTAAAAATATTTCTTTGAGAAAATGCCTGGGGAGAGAAGTTTGGAACATTCTGTCTTTGGCTTTATCGATTTATATGAACACAGCTTATCCGATATGACCTTGACTTTGTATTTACAAATGAATTAAGTCCAAAATCAAATCTGCCTCTGTGTATCACATCCAATTATGCTGAATCATTTCTTAACGCATGGTTATTCAACATAACAGCCTTGAAAGTGAGGAAAAATTGCATTAAACAGTTTCCTTTCCCTTTCATTGGCGATTAGGATAGTAACGACTATATATAAACTCACCATGTGATCTGTATTTATGTAATTGTTCAGGTACAAAAAGTTTAGCCACCAGTTCTTCCTGCAGTCCTTAGAATCTTCACCGGCTATAATTTTCCACAAAGGGCCGTCTCCGACGTGGGCAAAAATCGTGGCGTAGTAGAATATCACAAAGGCGTAGACAGGTGTTAATCTGGAAGATTAAAACTAGTTGAATAAACAATGAAAAAAAAAACATTTTAATAGTGTTTTCATAAGTTGTGGTTTAGTAACTAATTTGCGTTAGGAAAAGTTCGATTATACCCGCACGCAAAAAATAATCATAATCATAATTCTTGAACTAACTGTTCATTTATTGACAACTTATCATTATTATAAATTTTAATTGTAACTTTTTTAAAATTGGAAAGTCCTGCGCATATATTTGATGTAGGGTCGAGATTATATTTATATTAATCGCTCTTGGATCCAATATTTTTTAGGCTACTTGAAGTTTTTGTTGAACGAAATCCTCTATATATTCTTCTGCCACGTTCGTTGCTTTCCATTCACTTTGCCTTTTAAGAGTGGTGATGTCTGCTCCTGCATCAGCCAGTATCGTAGCAGACGTTCTCCGGGAACAGTGGCCGGTATAATTCCTAGCATTCGGAATTTCAAAAATTTTGCAATAATTTTTAGGAAATCCCCGTATAGAATTTATACTAATGCATTGTCTTGTACATTTTCCATTGATGAATCAACATCGTAAAAAATTTTTTTGTAATATCCTTATAGTTTCCGATAAAAAAACTATGCAAGTTGTAGTATTTCCAACTGTGCAGAGACACTGAAGTACTGAAATCAGATTTTAGTATTAACGTTCATAGGCTCATTTACATCTGTACCATGTACAGCGTGTCTAGGAAGGGATTATCCCTTACGAATTAGATTTTATAAATGGTTGCTGCAGCAAAATGTTCAAAATTTCAGATTTACAGCTGACGTGTTAGTTACAGTTGAAGCTATTTTTACACGGAATGGGATGTATAACATTTATAATACTCATGTTTGGGATATTGCGATTCAACGGTATAATTGCCAACAACACTTTTCCCTAAAGGGGATTGTCGATGATCACTTGATTGGACTATTTATTTTACTAAATCGAATGGATGGGATTCAGTAACTCGAGTTCCTTCTAAATAATCAGTCTGAACTTTTGGAAGATGTGTCCTTAGCTGTCTGAATGTGATTCTTGCACGATGATGTTCTCCCTCATTTTCGATAAAATATTCGAGAGTCCCTTAATGAAGTTTAAGAGATACCTACGATGGATTGGGCGAAGAGGACTGATACCATGGCTGTCACAATCTCCTGACTAAAAACCTTTGGACTTTTTTTGTGGGGATATTTAAAATAATTAAGTGTATCGCACTGAAGTGGACACTAGGTATGATTTATGTGAACGTATCATAGCTGCTGCCAATAGCTTACGATTTCAAAGACGACAAGACTAAGAAACGTTTGTGTTAGTTCGTGGAAACTGGGTAAGACGGGCCCAAATGTTTACACGTTGGTGGACAAAAATAAATGTAAATACAGGGTGTCAAAAATGATGGGGCATACAGGGAAAGTCGAAATAATGTCAGTTCATATACATATTTGACTTACTTACGGATATACAGGGCTTCTAAGCAAAAAGTTAAATACTTAATTTCAGTCATAATTCGAAATTTGGGTGATAATAATAACTCATAGTAATACAATTTTCAGTATTTAAATTGAAATTTGACATGGTTCATTATACAGGTACGGTAAAAATTAACATAATTAACAAACTTTTTACATTCGCATTCGATTCCCTTATCTCTTTACTGCAAAAAAGCTATACCATGTTTTATTAGATATATTTTACTATTTTCAAGGTAAATACATACTTAACGATGTATGTAATAATAATGTATTAATAATAAAGTTAGTATTTTCAGGCGAAAAAAAAAAGAATAATATTAAGGATCGTTTTCAATATGATCACCTTGAGTTTTCATACCTTTTCTAAAATTGTCTAAATATAATTATAGTAATTTTTATGTAATTCAATAATTTGAGAGAAATTAAAATTTTTCAGTGGATTTAATTTCACTTTCTTATCTGAATATGGTAAAGAAAATGTATGAAATATATTTGGAAAACTGTATTAACAAAATAAATAAATTTTATAATATTATCTACCTATAAAATGTCATCAAACCCATAATTTTCAATAATATTTTTGAATTTCAAATTGTCACCTTTAGATAATATAGACGCAAGAAACTTCCGAGTTGTCAAGTTTATAATAATGCTTTATAATTATATCTTTACACAATATTCCAGTATTTTGCTACATGGCTATTTGAATATAAATATATACTTATTTTATGTATGGTACTTTTATAAATTGTTTATGCAACCAGGTGTGCAAAGATTAAGGACTATTCTAAGAGTTATCATTACAACATCCACCTGTTATTATTATAGAAATTATTTATCGATTCATTGTCACCTGTGCTACTCAAGGTCTGAAATTACTACTATCAAACGTTATTTTAAAATGTGCATGTACAGGGTGATTCTTTTATCATGGGAAATGAGTTGTTCTCGTAAACGGCTGCAGCAAATTGAGTTCTGTAAAAAGTATTTTATTTGGGCTGATTGATGCTTGAAATTGCGATGGATATGAAAGTTATAATTAAGCGACGCTGGGCGTCACGACGCTTCAAAATTTTTTTTTGTCAGAAACATACCATTTTTATTTCAGAAATTAGAAGATCTATTGAATAGAAACACTTTTTCGAAATACCATTTTTTTTTTTCATTTAAAACCATTCAAAAATTACAGACCAGTTTTTAAGTGTTAAATTGGTCGACTGCCATGCAAAGAATGCATGGTTTTTTAAATTTCACTAAAGCAGGTAGGCTTTGAAAAAACAAAATTGGCTTACATTAATTGATGTCTGAAATTGTCAGTGTAATTTTAATTATTTCTATTAAAATAGTAAGTAATAAGAAATATGTTTATACATTCAGAAAAAGTTGACATGCTTTTTTTATACGGAGAAGCCCAAAAAAATGCTTTAACTGCAAGAAGATTATATGCGGAAAAATATCCCGAACGCAACCTTCCAGACCACAAAATTTTTGCTAGGTTAGAAAGTAGTTTGCGTCAAAACCCTAAAGCATTTGAAGGTAGGTTTTGTGTTTTTTTATAAATCTCCATAAATTCAATGAGCCAAATTTGCAGGTAAAAGATTAAGAACAAAAACTGTCACGGCGGATGAAATGTGGCAATTATTTTAAATTACTTTAACAATCATCATGAAGCTTCTATAAGAGAGGCTTCAAGAGACTTAACATCCATTAAATTATAGCGTGATACAAAGAGTTTTAAAAAGCAACAAATACCATGACTATAAATTTCATAATTTGCAAGAACTTTTGCTAAGAGATTGTGAGCGGAGGGAGGATTTTATTTGTCAGTTTTTGGTGTCTTTGGATGATAATCCTAATTTATTTTCTCATATATTATGGACAGACGAAAGTCTTTTTGTTAGTCATACCCGTATAAAATCAGGCAACATCAAAGGCAGGGCCACTTTGGCATAAATGTCTGGTGCGGAATAGTCGGGCGGCACTTAGTAGGGCCATATTTTTATGAAGGCGCCTTGACGGGCGCAAGATACTTAGATTTTCTCCAAAATCACCTTCCTCTTTTGCTGGAACATGTGCCACTACAAATCAGAAGAAACTTATCGTTTCAACTAGATGGAGCTCCTTGCCACAATGCGGCCATTGTTCAAAATTATTTGAATGAATTCTACCACGGAAGATGATTGGGGACACACGGGCCCTTGAAATTTCCGCCTAGGTCTCCGGACTTGACACCCTTAGATTTCTTTTTATGGGGAACTTTAAAAAATATAGTATATAAAACAAAATCTAATAATTTAGATAATTTAAAATAAAACATTATTGATGCGTGCACTGGAATATCTGGTGATGTTTTAAGAAAAGTTACATCTTGCGAAATAAGAAAGCGGTACAATTTATGTTTAGATAACGATGGCGCCTATATCGAGCAATTGTTAAAATAAGATTTGTGAATTAAGAGTTAATTTTTACTAAATACAGTTTATGTTATTCTTTAGTGTTTTATGTATTGGTTGTTGTTAGTGTAAACGTTCATTATTTCTTAAACAATTAAATTAGTATTATTAAATGTAGTAACATTTTGTAAATTGTTTTCTTTAAATCCTAAATTATATTTGTGGTCAATATCAGCATAAAAGTTAGCCTGCCTGCTTTAGTGAAAAAAACCAAGCATTCATTGCATGGCAGTCGACCAATTTAACACATAAAAACTGGTATGTAATTTTTGAATGGTTTTAGATGAAAAAAAATGGTATTTGGAAAAAGTGTTTCTATTCAATAGATATTCCAATTTCTGCTTCTGACAAAAAAAATTTGCAAGCGTCGTGACGCCCAGCGTCGCTTAATTATAACTTTCATATCCATCGCAATTTCAAGCATCAATCAGCCCAAATAAAATACTTTTCACAGAACTCAATTTGCTGCAGCCGTTTACGAGAAAAACTCATTTCCCATGATAAAAGAATCACTCTGTACAGTGCGTGTCTAAAATATGAAGACAAAATGAAACAGAGGATATACCATTACTTGAATCTACTATAGTTTTTCGAATTGTTATGCTGTGGCCTAGGTCACTCGTTACTGCCAGTCACAGAATTAGTGTGACTGAGCTAGAAATCTTTCACCTACAATTGTCGTCCTCGGACTAGGTAAACCCGCCATCAAAACCTCTATATATTGATTTCGGTTATTACAATCATTTGTTTTATTATAACGAACACGTTTATCATATAACGATCTGAGGAGTCGTTTCCTTTTACTTTTGACAATTATAATTTTTGACAAATAAAAATTGTTCATAATTTTGATATTTCTGTTTATTCAATAACAGGAAATGCGTCGTTTATTATCTCCAGTATTTTACTAATTTTCTTGTCAGACGCTTAGAGAACTTTGTGAAGTGCAATTTCATTCTGGAAAATTCTTAGTTATTAGTTTAATTAAACATAAGAAACTGCATGCATAATGGTAATTATTCCGAGAGAATTAAATAAATTAGTTCATTATTCACATATAGCTAAATAAACATCCTCTCACTAGCCAAGGACTAACATATTATTATGTTTGAAAATTATAAACTAATCAGTTAATGATTTATTTTCTTCGGAATATATTAAAAAATATAGAAAATGAAGCTATTTTATTGGATTATTTAATAATTTAATTAATATCTATTCATTTAATTTTCAGTAAAATATGCATTAAAATTTCAAAAAGTATTTACATTGAACAACAATTATTACAAGATTGTTATTAAGAAAATGTTATCATATAAATTTATCTGCCACTTAATAGACATAAATTTTATGAAGCAAATGTAAATTTACCTGCCAAATAAATTTATTAGAATGGACAAAAATAAATGTCAATTTGAAAACAAAAATAATCAATAGGCAGTGCTATCTGGGTCCTTTGTTATATCATCGTATGCTAAATCGCGTCGCCTTTGTAATGTTTATCTGTCGAATCAGGAGAATTAACTGTAGTTCAAGCCATAAACGTCAGAATTTGACAATTGATATTGACACTTACGTTTTAAATATATCTATTTTTTACCTACTATTTTAAAACTTTAAAATATGCGACGCTATGATACCATTCCTATAGTTCACACAAAGCTCTTGTGTCTAAATATTTTATATTTTTAATAAAACACACATTAATGGACTGCTACTTCACTTTCACTATGTGAAACACAAAACTCATTATTTTAAATTGTATTTATAAATTCAAGTGATACGTACACCTCATCATTTTTAAGAAACGTCAAATTACTGATACAAACAATTGACAACTACGTCACATATACCGTAGAGTGCTGCCACGCGCGATCAATCAGTGCAATCGGAATTTACTAGATAAAGCACGGTTGCAACGATTTAGCAGACGATGGCTGATTTCCCTGTATCGTTCATGGGATTGAAATTTCTAAAGTAATGAAAAATTATACAATTATAAAATACATTTAAAAATTCAAACTTGTAATATTAATTATGGAATATAAATCGATTTTTAGGTATCCTGTGCGTAGTAAATTGAATAATATTTATTTCAGGAAATACCTAACATTAATTATTCGCAATAAGAACAAGTCGGAGCTGTATTTGCCTGCAGAAATAAATTGAAGTCATAGAGTTGCCTAATAACCATTATCGATTTCTTCAAAATATAAATCATTTTTATTAAAATATTAGATTTTCGTATACAGTGTGATTTTAAAGTTGAGACATTATCACTATTTTACAGGTGTTTCGTTAAGGTAATGAAACAATATTTTTTATTAAATAAGAAACAAAATCAAAAATAAAGAGTAAATACAGAAATTGTTTGTTTTTATCTCTGCTTTGGCAAAACAAAGATTTGTTCAAAAGCTCAAAGTTCAAAACCGGTATATGTCTGGTGGGCTGCTGACGAATGAATGTAACGTAATGAATGAATGTAGGTTTTCCAGGTGTAATTCAATAGTGGTCGGGGTATTAGCCTGCAGAGTAGTTGTTTCCTGGAATTCCGTGTTTGCACCATATTGTTATCGTCGAATCGCAATAGAGATCGCTAACAATGATTTCTACTGCCATGCAAAATGACCGCTAGATGTAGCTTTGCTACTCCGCGTTAAGACAAAACTTTATCAAATTTTGCAAGACATCTTTTCTCAGTCAACAGTAAAACTAATACCGATTTGAGAACATTCCAAAACTGAAAACGCACCTCATGCGGCGAATAAGATGTGAGCAATTGTTTTTTTAAACTGTTGTATTCTTATATACGATTTCTTGAAAAATACTCTTTTTCTATTAATTTAATATATTTTAACACAAATTTTTTATTAGCAGAAAAAATAATACAATTAGGTATCCATATTTATCATACCTTATATACCCAATACGTTTATTGAAATTAGAGAGCAAATTATTTTAAAATACAATGTTCTCGCATATGTTTAATAAGACAATTTATTTTTTCTATCCCACAAATGATAATGAGAATGCATATTTTATTTATGAATGCATTACTTATCACCTACACTTGATCTAAATACTTTCACGTTTTAATTATATTGCCTTATATTATGTTATTTAGCTTAATAATAATTATAGATACCAACATTTTCTATGCATTATTGTATATCTTGTGAATTGTGGTGATTTAAGCAAAATTGTCCTTTATTTCAAGCTATATGTACAGGGTGTAACAAAAAAGCAGGTCATCCCGTTAACTGCGTACTTGTAAACAAAAATGCTTTCCATAAAAAATTTACGTATCACCAAAATTTAGAGAATAGATACATTAATAGCTGATACTATACAGAGTGAGTCAGAAAGAATGGGTCAACACTAAGCTGGAGATACTACAAACCAAAATATTATGTTTCAATGTGTTTTGTGGTAATTTTCTTTCAGGTGCTGATATTGTTATTTCTTTTCTTAGTAGGCCTGTGTAAAATTTTCATGTCAATAAAAATATTAGCGTAATTTGAGTGCGTGTGATTTATTATTCGCGCAATTATTGAGAAATTTCAGAAAAAATTTAAACCTTAAACACCCTGTATTTCTAAAACCAGTCACATTTGTCTAAGGCATGACGAGCTCAAAAATAATATTTTGGTGTCTAGTATCTTTAGTTTAGTGTTGGTCCATTCTTTTTGACCCACCCTGTATAAAATAAAACAAATATAATATGCACTATAATATTCATGTTCTTATTTTTTTGTTCTAAGAGACAGAAGCAATACGCTAATTTGAAATTACACAAAAACAGATATTCAAAGATTTCTAAAATTTAAAAAAAGCAGCTGTACTATTATGTAACACTTATATATATATTAATTAATCTCAACTAATTCATTATAAGCAATCGGTGCAGGAACTTTTGAAATTAACCTTTTTGCCAATAATTCCGCGTAATAAGTCGAGAAAACAATAAACAGTGGTTTTTATTTATTAATATCTATTACCACACCGCAGTTTTTTGTGTTTAAAAAGCTTAATTGCGTATAATGATAATGACCTTAACAGGAAGTTGCTTTTTATTTATGCAAAAAGTGTAACAATGTGACAAAACTACTTACCTTATATATCTAAGTACTATAATCAGTCCAGGATTCGTCCGTCTCTTGTCATACTGGTTGAGGAGACCGTATACCACCAACAATCCGCTGAGGATGAAAAATGAGTCTACAAAAACGTCACCGTGGAAGATGAGGCAAGCGGCTGGTGACCTGTATTGCTAAAATTGAATATTTTACAGTATTTTTTATAGATCCAACTGAGAAAAGAATATTTTACTTTGCACAAATATACAGAGTGTCCAGGAAAATGTGGGAAATCTCTCGGGTGCAGATAAAGCATGAAAAAAAAAAGATGGCATGTTCCTATAAATTTTTTTCCTACGGAGAAATGTGTTTCTGAAGAACACCGTTGGAAATCGTTTTTCCTTGAATAACTTTTAAAGTTTAATATTATTTAACAAAAATTTAATGTGATGGACACTATGAACGATATTTTTTCTAATAAAAAAGACCATAATTTCTATTTTTTTTCTCAACAAAGTGCTATACGAAAGTCATTCAAACAACAGAAAAGTTTCCTTTCAAGATGCTTAATCCACAAAAATACAAAATGTAAAAAAACGTAGTGGTGTCCCAGGAAGCACTTATCGAAATTATTGAAAAATTTCATAAGTGGATTCAACATTAGTTAATTCACAAGGGTCGGGCTAGAAAGGCTAAATATATTTCAAAGACATTATTTTAAGAGGTCCTTACTAGTGTCCATCACATTAAATTTTTATTAAATTATATTAAGTACTTTAAAAGTTATTCAAGAAAAATCGATTTTTAGTGGCTACCTCAGGGACACATATCTCTGTAGGGAGGGCCTATAGGAAAAAATGTTATAGGAACTTGTGATATTATTTTTTCATATTCTTTCTGCACCGTAGAGATTTCCCATATTTTCCTGGATACCCTGTATACAGGGTTATCTATGACTTAGTACAAATATTTTAAGAAGGGATAGCGAAAAATAAGAATTAACGGAATCACCCTTCAAAAAAATTCCAAACTTATTTATAAAGCCAAAAAATTGTTTTCGATATTATTTTAAATCCTTATTTAACGCCGCCAATGTAGAGCAGGCAACCAACAATCAAGTTGGTTGCCTATTCTACAAGCATGCAACAGTCGCTCAGTCGGTATCGCTGTCATGTCATAATTCAATTCCTGTGTTTACGTTGTAATTTTGTGTTCTTCTTCAGTTTTTAGTGTCTTTTTTAATTTTTAAACGTTTTATAGTTATTAAATAAAGACATTTGTGTTGGGTGCAGATACTTTCCCACAATATAGTTCGCCGGTTTGGTTTTCTAGGTTATTGGACAAGACTGCCGCGGTTACATTAAAACTTGTTCATTATTTATTCCTTTCGTTCGATTTTGTTATAATAAATAGGCATTTTATCTAATTGTACCTACGGGAAGTGTCTTTTATCGGTAGTGAGTGGCTGTAATGTGCGAGTATGTAGTTTTACCCGTTTATAACGAAATAATGAAACACGAATGCAAAATACAGGAGCTAACTGGATTAACTGTTACCTCTCTACCAGGTATTATTACTAATAAAAATGTTAATTTTTGTCGTTTCTACGTTTAGAAACGCTACAAAAAGACGACCGCATGGTAGTTGATATTGTTGACAGATGTAAGCTTTATCTATGAATCTAAGCCATCTCAGTCGATACTTATCATAGGCGTCGACTTTCCGTAGGAAAAAAGGGTTTCGTCCCATTTTTTAAATTCTGGAATTATTTTTTTATTGTCTTTTAGGCCTCCCTGAGCACGTGGTTAAATTTTTTGTACTTAGTCATAGTTAACCCTGTATAGTGTAGGAGGATTGACTGCTATTATTTTAACGTGATGTCACTTTTGTTACTCAAACAAACAAAAAATATTATATAAAGTGTCTGGACAAAATACTGCCACATATTCCTGAGGCCAAAACATAATAATTCAAATTTCCTTAGTCTAAAATTTGATAGCTTCCGAGATACAGGATTTACCAAATATACCGAATGTTCCATTGAGATCTACTCGTCTACTCGTTCTACAGCTTCCGGGAAAACATATTAACAACAGTAATTTTCCACTTTCAAATTTTATCGCTACATGGCGGGCCTTTAAATCCTAAGTGAAAAGTGAAATTTTTTTCATACAATCATTATTGAAGGTATTTTATGTTGAATGGTTTGGACTCTTCTATTGGCACTTTAAAAATTGTTTATTTGACATCTCTATCTCTTAAAGTATGGAGTAGAATGAGGGTACAGTTACAGTATTGCTGAAACTGTTGTTTTAAAGTTGTTTAATAGCTGGATTATAAAGTGTAACAATACGTAAGTTTCTGTTTAAGTCTGTACCGCCAGATGGCATTATTTGTTATCTTTAGAAGTTACTCAATTTCTATGAAAAGCTAAGCGGAAGACTATATTTCTTATTTTACTATCTTATTGTTCGAAAATGGTTTCAAAAATGATACAAACCAGAAGCAGCTTTCATTTTCTAAACTTGTAAAAGTTAATGTTAATAAAGTTATGAGCGAATATATTTTATAGCTTCTAATGTCATCAAATGACATCTGGTGGTTCAAGATAAACAAAAACTTAATAAAAAAGTATTATTATAGATAATGATTCGTAACAGCTTTAAAACAAAACCAAGTTCACTAATGTCGGTTAATGTAGTCGAAAGTTTTCCAACTTTTTCTTCAATACGATTCTGCTCTTCCTTATCCCTTGCTTTAAGAGATAGAGAAAAATGTCATAAATAATTTTTAAAGTGTCAATAGGAAAATATAAAACAGTTCAATAAAATATATCTTTACTATTGATTTTATGGAGATCGATTTGGATTTAAAAGTTTGCCATCTACCGGTAAAATTTGAAAGTGGAAAATAATTTTAATAGAATCCATGGGGTCACTTTTGTTATCAATATATTTTTCTGGAAGTTGTAGGACGAATAGTTTCCAGATACTTTAGAAAAAAAATGTCAAGAAATAAGAATTTTTTATTAAAAATACAATACCCCAGTCCACAAAAAGTCATGGCTTTTAAATGCATCTAAAGAACTGTAGGTGGCGCTTTTCCCAATACATAGCAAGTTTGCGATTACATTTCAATTACTATAAAAATCTTAATGTATTTACTATAATTAATAAAAACAATTATTGAAGAAAACGTAAAACAAAATTATAACTTTAACACCCTATATTTTGGGATTTGGGGTAACTTAGATTTGATCAGAAATATGTGGTAGCACTTGTACAGAAAATATTCATAACAAAGTACATTTAACAACAGCGCAAAGTGCCGTAGACAATAAAATAGATATAAATAGGTGGAAATGTGTTATTATTTCTATTCATTGTTTTTTTTTTCGTTTTATGTTTCAGTTTGCCAAATTAATATCGAATAACCGACTCACATCACAGGTATCTGATAAAACGAACAACATTTGTGCTTGATCAGGTCGGATCAGCAACTTCAAGAGTTTTACTAGACAGTATGCAATATACAGAACTTAAATCCTGTAAATATTATTTTCGAGCTGCATGAAAAAGTATGTGTCACGGAAATTGAAATATAAAATGATTTTCAGCAGCGAGTTATTTACTACAATTTAACAAAATATGTGTAAATCCATTTTGTAGGGTATGTGTAACCAAATTGTGTAGATTATACTTGTTCCTCCTATTAATTTAATATTTAGAATGTAGAAGAAAGTATAACTCGTTGAATGGCAGTAAATTTTTTAAAACCCTGTATAAGACTAAAAACAATTGATCAAAAAATACACAAGATATCGAAAGAAGATAAAAAATAATTATAATAAATTATACAACTTCTTTTGACAAAGCAAAACCTTGAGGTCTTTTTTACAATTACAAAATAATGCTCATACATCTTATACAAAGTTATTGAAACATTTAACCAGTCTGTTTTTTAAAGTAGTTAGTACAACTCTAAAAAAATCAACCGAAACTGTCATAAATATCAAAAAATGCTAAGCGTATTTTTTTTTTTAGTTTGAACTAATTAATAAAAATAAATAGATGTTAAATAAGATACAAGTTCTTGTTTTATGAACGCTGCGAATGAAAAAAATTGTAAATCCTGGTAACTAATTTACTTAATTGATTGTTTGAATGTGATTAACATTGCTGCCAAGAGATAATTATGTTACTTTTCATTTGATATGTTTACTCTAGGTACTATATGTATATTGTTCATAATGTAAATTTGAGACAAAGTAATTAGATTATATTTGATTAATTAACCAAACTGTCAGAGAAGCATAGCAGCTGGTCAATTCGACGATGTCTTAAAAATAGTAATACAGGATGTTTTTATCATTGTATGCCTAATTTTAAATGGTAATGATTTCTTGAAAAATAAAATATAACTTAAATTGATGAAAACTTTTTCTTAAACCAAATCTGTACCATAAATAAATAAATAAATATTTTGTTAACCATTTCTGATACAACAGTGTATATATGGCAGGTCGGGGTAATAATATATACATACAGAACAAACTTACTTAAATTGACAAACATTTAAACACACATAGTTATATAAATATACAAATTCAAGATATAGAAGTCACTTTATTTTGTAAAACCTGTCTATTTTACAGTTATAATGAGAAGAAATTGGAAATGACACAAAAATACAGACAACAATATATTAGTATTCTACACTATTTAAGTACTCTTATAAGCTTTAAAAACTCGGTTTTGTAATATATCTTTTACACATTTTTTTGGTACAACTTTGAATATTTCTAGCCTCCGCGAATAATGAATATCAAAAGTGCAGAGACAATCATTTTAATGTAAGTTTATAAGTATTAGTAATCACATATAATTAATTAGTTCTGTTTAACTCGTCTTTGTAATAAATTGTTTCCTACATGTATACTCAAAATTCTTGAAATCAAATCTTTTTTAAAAGAAATTTTTGAATACGATTTTGTTAATATAATTATAAAGCGGAGATTTCTCAAAATATTACGTCCGGTATTTCGGAATACATAATAGATCCCCAGGTCTTTTAATTTAGTGAGCAAATCCATTTTTTTTAGTGTAGAAAAGACTTAAGTATAAAGATAAATGGAGTTGTGAGAATTTTATTACTTCTAAAAATACCTCTGTAATCGAGCTTATATATCAGTCGAATAAGTCTCTTTTGAGATATGAACGCTCATTGACAAAAGAACTTCCCCAACAAATTTTGTTATACGATATTTACGGGTATGTCAAAGAATAGTATATTTTTACTAGCCCCTCTTTGTTTAAAATATACAGGGAAGTCTGGAAATGCTATAATTACAGATTATAAGAAAAAACTAAAACAACGAACATATTTTTTCAGAAAGTCTGACACTGATAGCAAAAGCAGTATTGTCATTTTTATAAAGTATTTCTGGAAATTGACAAAGCGAAAAATATTTAACGGTTAGATAGAATAAGTGAATAACTTAACTTTTGATAAATTATCTCAATTAAAATTAGGCGTACGATGATAAAAATTGCCTGCGTAAAATATCCACATGCTTTATTTAGATGAAAGTATTATCATACTTACCGATTCTACAAAATCAAAGTTCAATATCGCTGATGAAGTAAAGGTCGCAAATCTGTGGGACATTATTATGGCAAATATTGCAACAGTCCTAACTCCATATAATATGCTCAGTGCAGGATTCGATTCATCTGCTTTGGTTAATTCGAGAAAATTTTTTCTTGATGAAAATGCCATTACAAGTTTTGAAGCAAGTGATCCTGGAAAGATAAAAAGCATGTTTATTAAAGCTTTATTTTTATTATTATTATCACAATGAGCTAACGCATGAAAATGACAGTGTACAGATTTTATAGAGTAATCCTTAATTTATGCGCATAAAGTTGAGAAATGATGACTTCTGATATGGAATGGCAATTCCACCAAAATTCATTAGTTGTAGCTAGCGATTATTTACAAACGTGTCCCTAAAGAGATTATCCAAGACCTTTTATCGTTGCGGTAGAGATAGTTGGACCATAAATTGAACAGAAAATGGATGGAGTCAAAGTCAACTTTCTTCGTGAAGTTGTTCCAATAAATGATTTCTTTAAGTCACATGACCTAGAATTCTAAAAGCACAACGGTGTACACTCACCATATCATAAAGGTTTCCAACCTAAATCATACTTCGTTTAAATTGTAACGAATTACCTTCTGACTTGTCATACATGTATCCAATTATGACGCTCTAATTATTGATGCCTTCCACAATGGGGAAATTATAAGATTTTTCTAAATATGTGCATAATAAACAATGTATTATTTATTTAATTATTCTAAATAGATATTGGTACTGAATACAGTTGCAAAATAGACTCGTAAAATTGGCATAGAGAGTGCATCTCACCGGGCAAATGGAAGTACAGCATTACATCATTATGTACGGATACAGCATACAGCAGTGCCTAATAAAAAATATTCCACCATGCCAAAAAATGTGTTGTAAGATGATGAAGCGCGATGAAAGAAAATCATTAAGCTCTCTAGCATTGGAACATTGTTTGCTTGTTAAGACCATTTTCACGAATGGACTTAAATTGTAAGTAACGAAATAAGAAGTACGTTTAACAATACCGTAAGTTTACCACATCGCTAATAATAATTATAATCATGTTAAGAACGGGAAATAGATACTTGTCTGCTTTGGTGCCTCATATTTCCTGTACTAATTAAGTTAGAATTGGAACCAATGAAGTTCATGAGTATAAAATGAATAACTCGTGACAAATTACTAATAATTGTCTGATTATGCTTACAAAAAACACAGCATTACCCACACAGTATTTACACTATCTATGACCCAAATATGCTACAAAAATATAAGGACCAAACGCCTTTTACGTCAACACACGTGACACTGCACCTGTATCTATGGAGACATAAACCACCCTGAACGTCGTGTGACGTCACACCAATGATATCGTGTTTTCAGGCAATTTATTAATATTTTAAAAATTATTATTGCCTCCAGACACATGTTCTGAGCTTTCAATATATTTAAAATATTATTCTGTAATACATTTCAAACAAATATAAAATTCATGGAACTTCCCCATTCCTGTTAATAGTCCACCAGCTCACCTCTTTAAAAGTAGAATGGGTTTTAGGTTGGAAACCTTTATGTTATGGTCCTAAGTTATGTGACCATTTTGATGTCATTTTACATGTTCTGAGTCTTTACTCTTTCTCTCCTACATTCCATCCAGCCAAATTGCATATTTTTAATCTCAAGAAAAAGACAAACATTGTAAAGGAGCAATCTATACTGATAAACTAATGTTCGCACATAACGATGTCCATAACATGCATCATTTTTACTCTTTGGCAAGATAATCCCAGCATTCGAGATCGTATGTCTTTCTGTTTCTAAGACTCAATTGGCTGGTCTCTTCGATCGCCGGAACTTAATTCTCTTAATTTTTATTGTTCAATTTTTCAAATTTATACGTAAAGATTAAGAATCACCTCATATCAATAAAATTAAATACAAAATACAAAAAGAAGTCAATTATTACTCACTTTTGGACGGTTTTTCTTTGAGTTCCTTAGAATGTACATTGTAATCATACGCAGTACCTATTATCACCATCACTACCAAAATCACTGCTATAAAACTAAATAAATAGATTAAATATTTTAAACCTATAGATATATTTTTAAGACTTACCAAAACGATATATCGGCATTATCAAAGTATTTGCTTTCGATTGCTGTGCGGCAAGTTAAGTCCGAAAATTTTGCAGTGTACGTGACGTTTTGGTGTACAGCATAGTTGTCAACTTTGTTTAAGTATCCATTCAAATATTCCTCCAAGTCTAATATCGAGCAAGATGCTGGAACGCACCAGCCCATGTCTATTACGTTTCTAGTTTGTTGGGAAACGTCGTTAAATTTCTGAAAAAAATTGATATAACATTACAATAAAGAAATTAAAAAACTAAAAGGCATAACTATATTGAGATATATCGTTTGCTTTAAGCATTAGATACAGAATTAGTTTCGACATCTTGCCGTGCTTTTTCTTGACCTTGTCTTGGTCTTGCAAAATAAGACAAGACCAAGAAAAGACCAAGACAAGACCAAGACAAGACCAAGACAAGAACAAGACAAGACCAAGACAAGACCAAGACAAGACCAAGACAAGAGCAAGACAAAACCAAGACAAGACCAAGACAAGACCAAGACAAGACCAAGACGAGACCAAGACGAGACCAAGACGAGACCAAGACGAGACCAAGACGAGACCAAGACGAGACCAAGACGAGACCAAGACGAGACCAAGACGAGACCAAGACGAGACCAAGACGAGACCAAGACGAGACCAAGACGAGACCAAGACGAGACCAAGACGAGACCAAGACGAGACCAAGACGAGACCAAGACGAGACCAAGACGAGACCAAGACGAGACCAAGACGAGACCAAGACGAGACCAAGACGAGACCAAGACGAGACCAAGACGAGACCAAGACGAGACCAAGACGAGACCAAGACGAGACCAAGACAAGACCAAGACAAGAGCAAGACAAAACCAAGACAAGACCAAGACAAGACCAAGACAAGACCAAGACAAGACCAAGACAAGACCAAGACGAGACCAAGACGAGACCAAGACGAGACCAAGACGAGACCAAGACGAGACCAAGACGAGACCAAGACGAGACCAAGACGAGACCAAGACGAGACCAAGACGAGACCAAGACGAGACCAAGACGAGACCAAGACGAGACCAAGACGAGACCAAGACGAGACCAAGACGAGACCAAGACCAGACCAAGACAAGACCAAGACAAGACCAAGACAAGACCAAGACAAGACCAAGACAAGACCAAGACAAGACCAAGACAAGACCAAGACAAGACCAAGACAAGACCAAGACAAGACCAAGACAAGACCAAGACAAGACCAAGACAAGACCAAGACAAGACCAAGACAAGACCAAGACAAGACCAAGACAAGACCAAGACAAGACCAAGACAAGACCAAGACAAGACCAAGACAAGACCAAGACAAGACCAAGACAAGACCAAGACAAGACCAAGACAAGACCAAGACAAGACCAAGACAAGACCAAGACAAGACCAAGACAAGACCAAGACAAGACCAAGACAAGACCAAGACAAGACCAAGACAAGACCAAGACAAGACCAAGACAAGACCAAGACAAGACCAAGACAAGACCAAGACAAGACCAAGACAAGACCAAGACAAGACCAAGACAAGACCAAGACAAGACCAAGACAAGACCAAGTCAAGACCAAGTCAAGACCAAGTCAAGACCAAGACAAGACCAAGACACGATCAAGACAAGACAGTCTTACGAGATAAAACAAGAAATATTGCTACAGCAAAAATTTTTGGAAATATAAGAAGATATGAACATTGGCTGAAAAAATAAATATCCTACCGTTAATAACCATCACTATTACCAATATACAGTGTCTTGAAAGATTTTGAGTCGATTGAAACAAACATATCTATATACTAAGTGTTACAATATTTGTGATAATTAAATTTTTAATATTGTTTAATTTAACCGTGCTTTTCTGCAATTATTGAAGTGTAGAAGAAAAACAAACCTTTTTATAGCAAATATTTCTATACTTTTTTTTATTAGAAATGAATGGATTATTCAAATGATTTAACCAATAAAATCCAAAGTGGCTTCGTTATTTACCTAGAACTTCATAAAAATTGTTTTTCTACATTGTAAAAGCGAAGAGTCAAATTTAAACGTGGATTTTATTCAAGGCTTTTGTGTGTAGGATTATTCAGATATTATTAAAAACTTGCCTAAGCAATGCTCTAGAAAAAGTTTCTTGAAACATTCTACAAATTAGGCAAACTACTCTTATCATGTTTAATTATGCAGAGAACGCATTCGTCAAAACAGGACAGCCATTCAGTATGCAATAAAAATGGTTTAAGATAACGAAGCCACTTTAGATTTTATTGGTTAATAATTTAAATAATAAATTCATTCCTAATAAAAGAAGTATAGGCATATTTGTTATAAAGAGGTTTGTTTTTCTTCTACACAATAATTGTAGAAAAGCATGGTTAAATTAAAAAATTAATTATCACAAATATTGTAACACTTGGTATATAGGTGTTTGTTTGAATCAACTCAAAATCAAGTATTCTATCACTGCTTAAAATTATTGTAACAACTTGCAAGACACCCTGTATATTACCGTGGGTATTTTTGTAATTGAATATTTCAAATTTCTATGTCAATGGACAACATATTCAAGATGAAATTTAATTTTCTTCGATGCAAATCTTTGTACAGCACAAACAGCAAGGTGGACAGCACAAACAGTTTTTATGATATAGAATTATTAAAGTTATTTATTGTATAAGTGATTTAAGTAGCATTTTTATTAATAATATTCTTAAGTGGAGAAAAGGCAATTAAAATACGAATGCAATACAACGTTTCATCCATAATCACATCATAATCATATTTGTGGAGTCAGAATTATGGGAATTTAATAAAAAACTATTCGCATGACTTGATATATCTTAGTACTCAATGAAAGGTGGTAGGTTTTGTTGTATCTACTGGCTGCTATGGTACGTTGTTTATTATAAATTATTTAATAAACAGTTATATCTGAATTTCGTAAAAATGCAAGAAAGTAATTGTGTTCCTGTGACTATTTTCGAGGAAGCTCAATAATCAATTTTCCATTTATTGCCAAAAAGCTTCAGTATTGGAAAGTGCACATATTGAAGAATTTTTAACTGATGCTTCCGATAAAGAATATTTAATGATTAAGGTAATATCTCTTTACCTATTACATGTTGTTAGCTATATAGTAAACTTTAAATTATTTTAGGTTGAACTAATAATGAGGGTTTCTTGTGTCTGTCAGTGCCGCGAATTGATAAATTTGAAAATTACTGTCGTACAGGACGTTGTCAGTTGCCTACTTGTTTCAATACCTGATACCAAGACGGACATTTCAAGAAAATTTACAATTATAGAAGATGAATTTTGCGTGAATGCTGTTGAAATATGTAGAAAATATATTTCTCTGATCCAATTCGCTCAACACAAGACAGATCCTTTTTAAGACACATAAATCAAAAATGTACTTCTCAACGTGTTGAAATAAGCACATTGGTGAAGGTACTCTCAATAGTTTAATTCCTGAATAGCGCAAATTCAGAAGTATATACTGGCCATTGTATGAGGCGCATTTTAACAACTTTATTGGTCAATAAAGGTGTTAATCTTACAACCATTAAACGGCATGGTGGATGAAATAGCTCCTGTGTAGCAGAAAGTTATGTTGCGGAGTCCATATCTAACACAATTAATATTGCAAGGAATATCCAACGAAAATACAGCTGTTCCTTACAAGAAGAGACATGCGTAACTTGTATAAATTATTCACAAACTTCAGCAGATGTTATGCTTTCCGAAACTAATGGCAAAATTGCTACAAGGGTTGTTATTGACGGAACGGAAGTTAAATGTCATAAAACAAAAAACAAAATGTCTATTACTATAAATGTAAATGTTCATGGTAATAAGTAAACGAATTAAATTTGATTTATTACTTTTTTCATTATTGCACTAGTGAAATAATGTTACCTTTTTCCATTAGTAGATAGAGTATCACTTTAGACGATCCATATCTGTGGATGAAAGTCCGATCAAAAGGTGATTGCGGATAAAATTATAAATTACGAAAAAAACATGAGAGATTAAGTCTTATAATACTACTACTACTACTTCTTTTTACCAACGTACTGTCATTTTGACAAAATCTCAATTTCATAATAAAAAGAGCATTCAAATATTGACACTGCCATAATTCCTTCAACTGTCTAACACCCAAACTAAACACACTAAAAATATGTTAGATATGTTGGATCAAATAGCCGATCTTGACCATATTTTATTACTTGTGATCTTATGTACTTCAAAAATAGGTACTTGTTTTGCTTTTAAACTATTTGAAAGCATTTTTTTTACTTACGTATAATCTTTCTACCGCTGACAAATACGGTTGGTAGTTCAAAGACAGATGATCCTTAATCCCTGTTGGCTTTGGTACATGGGCTGTCACCGAGGCTAGGCAGTATTGCGTTTGAAACGGGGCTTTCGCTGTTATGCATTGCTCGAAATCCCCCATCTGAAATCTGCTACCTCGAAGAACACCTGTTGATGATTTTGCGGTGGCGTCCCACACTGAAAAATCATGGAATCATCAATTAAAAGTGTTTTTAAAACAACAGTCTCTATAATTAGTTGTATTCACTGGCAAGAAATTTATTACATTGTAAATTGTATAAGTTGGAATTAGCAAACAATCAATTCGCGACTGATTGTTCTATTATAATTATTTGACCATATAACAAGATGGGAATAAATAATTTAAGATGAAATCACTCTACATATAAGGCCTTTTTTAATTGTTTTAAATTAATTACTTACATCTACAAATATTGCAATAACACGATGAAGTTTAGTAAAAAAAATTATGAAAAATTATGTTAAAGTGCACATTTTCAAAAGAAACACTTATTGCAAATTTTTAATTGGCAGATCGTTCTTTGTAACAATATTTTTTGTACTATATAATTATGTAGTAGATGTAAGTAATCAATAGTGACTAAGAACTAACTTCTACTACAAATTCAGGAGAAGTTAATTGTCTCTCATATCTTATTCATGTTGTTATATTTCTTCGACTAATTGTTTTCAGATGATTTTCTCAGTTTTAAAAGGAAAAAATCATAGTATGAATATACCATTCACTTCTTTGTGACTTAGCCAATTTGGTTGAATCTTTTTCTCAATGGAGAAATTGCATTATTTTTCCAAATATGCGCAGAAGAAAAAATGTATCATTTTAATCGAAATGGACCTAGAAAATTTCGTTGAAAAATAAGCCTAAAACGGTATTTAAAATTTTAGTTTGGCTAGGATTTTTGAAAAGTGTTTCAGTAGTTAATAGCAATAAAAAATTAACAAATTAATTAATAAAAAAATAGTAAACGTGAAATATCATTATTCATTACTTTTATTTATTATTTTTCAAATTAAAACAAGTAGTTTAATGTGAAATCAAATGACATAATTTTATAAATAGCTCAAGTAAAACCCTCTATTTGGACGTAACCAGTAGCAGTGTTTTCACGAGCAAATCTATATTGTAAACAAAGAAAGAAGTTACGTTTAACAATATCGTAAGTTTACCACATCATCACTAATAATTATGGTAATGTCAAAAACGGAAAATAGACGCTTGCTTTGACACTACGTATTTGCTGTACTAATGATGTTGGGATTAGCACTAATGGAGTTCGTAAGCATAAAATTAAATGAATCTACTCGTGAAAAATTAATAATAACCGCTTCTGTCATTGTGAAATTTGCAGAGCATTATTTACACAGTATTTACACATTCTATGACCCGAAAATGACACAAAAAGAGAAGAGAAGAGAAACAAACGCCTGCTTACATCATCAACACCGTAACAACGTACTTGTAGGTATCTACGGAAACATAAACCGCGATGAACGTCATGTGACGTCGCACCAATGACAGCGTATTTTAGCCACATGGTGGCTTTGAAAGATTACCCTGTAATACATTTCAAATCAATATAATTCATGCAACTTCCCCATTATCCTATAGTTTATCAAAATGTTTAATATACAGAGGTAGAAAAAAATGCGCCTTTTAATCGCAAAATATGAAAACCCAACCAGATACAAGATATCTACTGCTGTTGCAGAAATATTGTAAAAAAAATCTGAAAATGGCTATTTTAGAAAATGCCATCTAGCGTCATAATTTCTCAACAGGAAAAGTTGAAATTTTGGTACAGAGGGATAAGAATATTCAAGAAATCGATTTTCATCAAAAGAAAGTTTCTACGGCTACTAGTTGCGATTATGCAACATTCAATTGTTGTTTTTTTTTTGTTGTTTTTGGGCGCCATATTAGATCTTGGGAGCAATAGATGTAGAATAAAATTGCAAACACGTCAATATGTAGGTAACAGTACTAGTTTATTTGAAAAATAACCCATTCAATTTAAAAAATTCAATAATTTACATTAAAAATCTAATTCTTGTACATCTTCAGTATACCACAAAATTACTCCTTGAAAGTTGAGAGAAATTTTTAGAAATATTATGAAGTGAGAATAATGTTAGATGGTGGATCAGAACACACAAAGTAGTCTTTGTTCGATTTTACGATTATTTAAATATTTTTATTTTGCATTTTCTTTTAAATAAATATAATTTTCTAAAACTTGTACATATGTTATTTATATTGTAATTATGACCATTTTTTGTTTATAGCATTTTTCGATCATTTTTTTTTTCAAAAACTTTATATCCGCTCTCAGTAGGTCGCGATTGATAATAAAAAAAAATAGGCAAAAAATATGCTTATCCTGTCTGAATCTTTAAAAACGGGAATGTGCAAGTCAGAGGCGAGACACTGCGTTTGTAGTATTTGTATAAAAAATCGAAGTAACACACACAAGTTCTACGATTTATTTAATTTCTTTTGTTTAATTTTCTGTTAATAAGTAGGAAATGTCAGTCATCATAGTCGTTATTTACTTTTTCTGAAAAACTAACTGTAATATGTCAATATTACTTCCCGGTTTTCAGCACAACTTCTTGTCCACTTTTGTGACAATACCCTTATAAAAAATCACTTAATTTTTGTTGATATTTTTGGTGCATTTTGTCCACCAACTCACCCACGTGTACTTATATCAAGTGGTAGATTCGATTCAAGGTCCCTTATAGTAGCAGTTTCGTTGTCGTCATTAGTGTTGACCTTGATCTCATAAAGAAATCTCATTATTTACACCCGTAATTCATTTTGCTATTCTGCACTTGACTCAGCAACATTTTGTGTTAACTAAACCACTATTAGTGGTTCATGTGAAAAAAATTACAGTTTCAATATGTAAATTAAAGTCGTTGTCATGTACCTAGCCGACTGGGTTCGTGTAGTATATTTCCTAAAATTTTTTTCTTCGTAGAGACTGGTATATGATTGCGGTATAACATAATCTTGTTCCTCTTAAAAGTATAATGTAACTGGAAATTGATCTGCTGAAACTTGTTTGTTTAATTGGTCATAGGAGAATGGGAGGTAAGATGAGACATTGTGACAGTCTAGCGTCGAATGCAACAGTCAAAAATTAAAGAAAATAAAATTTTCAAATTTCTTAAATTTTTAACGATTTTAACCCTAAAGTACTAGTTTTTTCAATTATAACTACGTAGAAGTAGAGTAAATAATAATTTTTATTTCGTCAGGCAGTTTGTTAAACAATTTTAATTCTAAATAATTAGGAGAATTTGAAATGATCTGTTTCTTAGTGATTGGAACGTGAAAATGCTTACTTTGCCTTGTATTACACTGATGACCTGAACTATTCAATACAAATTTATTTCTATTTTGAAAAACATACAAACACAACTCGAAGACAAACACACACTCCAACCATACATCTCATTATTCTTTTCTGGCCAATAAAAACTTGTGAGGCGCCAAACCATTAAGCATTGTTTAATATTAATTAAAAGTGCTACAATTTTTCTGGGCACAAAGAAATCTCAAAATTTTGGTTTTGTTTATATTTATATACAGAGAATTCTGGTAAAACCACTCTGTTAGATTATTTAATAAAGTATCACAAGTAGTCTCTAATGCATTCTTATTGATATTAGATGTAATCAGAGAGGTGTCATCAGCGTATATTGTAAAATGCGTACTACTGGAAAGAGTACCTATCTATTTCATTCACGTACAACAGATAGAGCACTGGACCTAGAACAGAACCCTGTGGGACACCTTGTTTTACTTGGTGAGGCTTGTCAGAATTATTATTATTAATAGAAACATATTGAGTGCTATTCTCAAGGAAAGTTTTTACCCACGTCAAAGCTAAGCCTCGAATACCGTATGTGTATAATTTACACATTAATTTTTTGTGATCAACACAATCGAATGCTTTACTGAGATCACAGTCTATCAAAGTTTATCAATTTATTCGAATTTTTTTGTTGTTCTGTAGGAATTTTGACTTTGTAGGCCTATTTTCTTAGGGAATATTTCAATATATGCTGAAATAGGTTTAAGAGGACCTACATATGAACCACCCTTACATTTTTCATATTTCTTACTACTGGCCCCGTTCTTTCAGTTACATTATCAAAGTCTTGTTTGAAGTTTTCATGACCACCCAACTAGCAAACTGGAACTTTAAAAGAAGCGAATTATTTTATAACTATCGAGTAAC
This sequence comes from Monochamus alternatus, assembly GCA_037114965.1. Lineage (NCBI taxonomy): Eukaryota > Metazoa > Arthropoda > Insecta > Coleoptera > Cerambycidae > Monochamus > Monochamus alternatus. The sequence goes on from CM073427.1 coordinate 85,251,155, forward strand.
GTTGTTTAATGAATAATTTGATTTTATAGAGCAAATAATTGTGATAATTTTGTTCCTGAAAAGCAAATGCTATACATACAAACAATACAATTACATAAACGCAAGTAACCACAAAAAGTTTATTGTAAGTCCCTCACAAAACAAAGATTTTCCAGTTTTTAACAAATTATGTTTTTTATATAAAGTCATCTTTTTGCCGAGTGTTATAAACATGTTCATTTCTTACATAAGTTATTCTACTGCGCAAATAGTTAGGCAATAACAAGTTTTTTATTTTATATATGAATTGTAACGTTCTTAACAAAATTCTTTGCTTTATGTTCATAAAGTTTAATGTATTTAACATGTCCTGTATTGGAGTATATCTATTGCATTGCAAGATAATCCTCATAGCTTTATTTTGCATTTTCTGTAGGGTCTGAATCTCATTGTTATTTAAAAATAATAAAATTGTTGAACAATATTCAAAATGTGGAGCAATTATCGTTTTATAAATAGTCAGTTTGACAAAAAACGATATTTCCTTATATATTCTCCTTAAAAAATTATTTTTTTTGACAACTTATTTTACAATATACTCGGTATGCTGTTTAAAACACATACATTCATCCAACATCACACCCAGATATTTTATTTGATGGACTCTTCTAGTTTCTGACTATTTAACTAAGCATAGCCCTCTATCAATGTACGTTTTTTGCCTAATATTAATCACTTACATTTACCGATATTTACTTTCAAATTATTCTTACACAACTGCATATAAATTATTTAGTTCCACAATAATACTTCTTATTGTATCATTAACATTTTCACCGAACAAGTAAAGCATTGTGTCATCTGCAAAAAGATGTACTCTGCAATCAGTTAAACAACAGAGAATGTCATTGATCAAAATAACAAACTACATAGGACCCAACATTGAGCCTTGAGGTACGCCGTATTTAGTTTCTTTTCTTCCAGATACTCTCTCACCATATTTTGTTCTTTAACCTCTCTTTGTTATGTAAGATGAAAGCCACTGCAAAACATTTCCTATAAATCCAATACTTCGTAATTTCGAGAGAAGAAGACAATAGTTTCGAATGCACGTTTAAGGTCTAGAAATACAGCCACTATAATATCATTATCATCAATTCCCCGTATCGTCATCCAAAATACACTGTAATGCACTGTCACATGAATGTGCCCCTCTAAATCCAGATTGTACAGATATAATAATATTATTATTTTCAATGTAACTTATTAATTGTTCTTTAACTACCAATTTCAATATTTTTTCACAAATTGGTAAATAATTGACTGGTCGATATTGGTCACATAGAACCGTATTAATGACTTTTGGTATAGGAGTAACCAATGATCAGTCTATGCATCTGGAAAAACGATCGACTGGAGGGAACAATTAATCACATCTAGGAACCTGTTGCCGATGATTTATTTCTTTAGTAACAAAGTGTTTTATAAAACAAATAAGTTCCAGCTCAATTTTTATAAAAGTATTATAATGCGTTATACAACATTTAAATATATATAAGGATTGTAAACATATTGTGTAAGAGTCGTGTTCTTGGACAAATGACTTTTAATTGTAACCTTATAAAATAGTTCTATTAACGTGTTTTATTAAGGTTATATAAGGAAGTTAATAAAATTATTTTTTAGCCTCGAACTGCACTTATTTATAAAAAAGTTTTATAGTTGTGTTTAATCTATAAAAATATTTCCTGCTTTTATAAATATGTTGTAAAACAAAATTATGCCTTGAGAACACAAAATTATTGTATACAACAACACTTTAAATAATGTCAAAATACAGACTACAAAACGTTTTTATAGTTGCTGTATAAAATTGTTGTACCTATACAATTTTTATAGAACTGTAACATTACCGAAGTGTTTTATAAAAGTGGGCCCTTTTCGATTCTATAAGTATCGTATAAAGGCATTTAACCACGTTATATGAATATAAAGCTCCTATAAAATTTATTTTATAGCAAAATTTTACAATCTTTATAAAATTTACTTTGCTAGTTGCGCATGAACCCCTTCCCTTTCATCCGTATAAAAAATTCTGAAAATAATATATAGACAAGATGTTGCAACTTAGTAAATTAAGCCGTTAACTACATATTCTTTGAACCAAAATAATGGAACTTTTCTTATATCACTTTTCATTTTGGAGCTCCATTTTCAAAATACAGGGTGTCAAAATTTAGAGATATTTGTTAGAAATTTGGCACATATTTTTATTTTAAGTCGACACACTCTCTGTGTAATTTTGGTCTAATATATCAAAGCAACGGAGTGAAAGGGGTTGTAGTAACCCACGAACCCCCCAATTTTTTTTAGTACGCCTATGATTTCAGAATATACTTTTTATATAGAGCGTGTATTTATTCATTTTTTGTTCACTTTTATAAGGTTTTGATTTAAGGCTTTTTGATTTAACTTTTCTGCATGTGCTCGATGTGGCACAAAGTAAATATCGCCCATTTCCATTTTATTCAGTAAATTGAAATAAACAAACGGCATAACTAATAGCAAACAGTAAAAAAAATAAAAAAGTAAGTCAGTTAAATTAAATGTTCAATATGGATACCACCTTTACCCACTTGGGCTATTTTAATTAGAGAATAACGAATATTTCAGAAAATATGTGATTTCAGCCTAAAGTGCTTTCAGCTTGTATAATTCGTTCCTTTAGCTCATTGGTCCCCAAACTTTTTTGTCTCGTAGACCACCTGCCAATTTTTTTTAGATAGTAGATATCTATTATTTAGGTAAGTAAATTTCGATCACAACCACCATTCTCATAGACCCCTATTTACATCTCATGCACCCCCAATTTTTGTTTTCGCTAACATGAACCCCTTGCAGTTCGGATTCGACCCCTAGGGATAGATAATAATAATAATAATTTATTAATCCATGAAGATCAAAATAATTGACATTGGATAAGTCATTGCAAACATTTGTTACAAGTAAAAGTGTAAAATACAAAAATACTTATAAACATACAAACAGACAGTGTATAATGAAAATAATATAAAACTTATTATTATGGGTAGGTATATAATATTTTATGTGAAGTATAACACAAGAAAAATCTGTAGGAATAGTTTATACTGAGTTAGGTAAATATATCTGAAACATTTACTAACAAGGTAGGTCTTAAGTTTAGTTTTAAGAGAATTTAGATTTTTTTCGTTTTTAATATTTTGTGGCAATACGTTCATTAGTTTTATGCCCATGTAAGAATGCGACTTTTCATATAAACTTGAAGTGTGATTTGAAATTTTCAGTAAGTTACCGTACCTAGTTTTATATCTATGAGAATCGGAATTTCGTTCCTAAAATTTTATATTTTTGACAACATGTCGTCACCCCAGAATTATATTGTTCTATATCCATTTTTGGAAAACTAGATAATTAGCTTGAACTATATCCATACAAATTACGTATTAACAAAGCTCTACAAGAAAGTTTTTAGTAAATTAATGTACATCCACATTTGTTCCCAAACATAATATATCTTGTCTCTCGAAATCTATGAGAATTATATTGTTCCATAACCTCTAAGAAAATTACACTGTGCTATATCCCCTTTCAATGTCACTCCCATCACCCAGAACTATTTTGTTCTATATCCGATTAGACATAATATAGGAAAGCTCGATCGACGTTAATTGTAAGTACGTATGAATAATAATTCGACACCTTCGAAATCCGAAACTTTAATAATCATATCGCACGTAAGAATTTGGGTAATCCTGAAAGAAATAGTGAGAAGTGCCGCTTTTCCAATGATAACACAGTAGGAGTTATTACTTTTGATTTGCAAAATACATTTTCATTACCAAAGTGCGATGTATCAAACAACTTTTATAAAATAAAACTGTCCTGTTATAATTTTACAGCTCACCTTAATGTGAATAATACTGTTTACAACGCAGTGTTGCACGAACTTCTCTGTGGACGAGCCGGTGTCCACATTGCTAGTGCCCTGATTAGAATACTAAAGAAAATAGTTGGACATTCCTCAACTTAATACACTGATTTCATGGTCAGATAGTTGTGTGCCACAAAATAAAAATTCGATAATGTCCTTTGCTTTACAGAAATTTATTTAATTCCGGCAAGCATAGAACATAAAAGTGAGATCAAAAGTTCGTGGAGCCAGGCCATGGCAGCGTCCAAGAAATAGATAATGCTCACAGGTGCATAGATAGGTATATACACAATTTAGAAGTTTGGTCCCCTTTAACTTTAATTCGTCTCCTCCTGTTAATGCCAAAATCGTGGAAACTTAAATTTAGAATAATCCAGATGACTTCTAGAGATTATTTTGACTATCAATCATTTTCAGCCCGATATTCGTATAATTTAATTCCTTGCACAAAAGCGAAACATTTAATATATGAAAAGGACACATTACCGAGAAATAAAGACTGCTAAGCTAAAATATACAAGAAGAATAAATCTTAAGACAGAGGTACCACTTCCGGATAACGTCCCCCAAATACCTAAGACGAATGTTAATATACCCGATCAGAAAAAGAAGCATTTGGTTGAGATGCTTTCTCAAATTCCAGAAGAGGAAAGATAGTTCCACAGGGCTTTATTAGGGTTGCATAAAAAACTTATTTTTGTTAGACATCAAAATATCTTTTTTTATATATTTTTGGGTATTAACAATATTGTGTGAAACTAACTACTTTGTGGACTAAAGCATACCTAGAAGTTTGGTATCAGTGAGCATACATATGACTTCATTGATAAGAATTGTAGATTTGATTTATTTTAAAATACCCACAGTAAAAAAATCAAAATATCTTGTACTATATCCCCATATTTCTTTACCAAATCTGAAAATAAGGCATTTTGTTCTATATCCATTTATAAAAACCCGTTTTTATGATTTTATATAGTTCTCTTGTAGACTAAAATAACTAAATTGTAACATTACTTCATATTTTGAGACACTGATCTTAATTGCACATCTCTTTATAATATATGTCAATATAATATGATCGCTGTACAATATTTAGACACGATTTCCCAAAAGTAGCAGTTTGGCGTATAGAACATTATAATTCTGGGGTGACGATATAATACACATTTATAGGTATATGCAAATGCTGGGAAATGTTAATATATTGTTACTAATAAAATATGGTCTGCAGAATTCACCTTGGGGAATACCAACAATTAAGCTAGTTATTCTTTTTTGGTCTATATTTTTTTTATACACATCATCAACTTGACACATCCAGCTCATATCACAATTAATGTTCCCAGAAACTTTGTTTGTTCTGAACTTTCTATTATTTTATCATTTACCTTAACAAAAAGATGTGCATCGATTTTTCTACGGGAGTAATATCGCATGCATATTGTTTTTTCTGCATTTACAATTAGACAGTTTTTATTGCACCATTCAGTAAATTGGTAAGCCAATATATTCAGAGAATTCTGCAGCTGCTCACGGCTGTTACCATGTCTTGATAGAGTGACATCATCTGCATACATTACAGTACATAGACAACTTTGGGAATCATTGCTTTAGCTGCTGTTCAGTTAGTATGAGATACACATAAACGAAATCTTTCATACAACCAAAGAAACTAAAACCCAAGGGGTTGAGGTCGGGGGAACGGTTGGCCATTTAACATGTGCAAGCTGTTATCTACCTATCCATAGGAAATATTTCATTTAAATGATTCTGAAAATGTTGGCGGTAAGATGAAATGACATATTTTGCAAACCGCCAGAGGTAAACAATTAAGTCAATGAAAGAGTTTTGTAAAATAAAGTAAAAATTTATTAGAATTGATAGAGGATTTCTTTTATGGTTCCGCTACTAGATAAACAACAGCTAACCCAACAAATAATTAAAGTTAAAATTAGGTTAACTTGACCTCTGAATTGGTCAAAAACTTTTCATGACCAATTCCGTATAAGGAAAGTTTACCTATATTCGTTGGCCTTTTTCCTTATGTGGGGAAAAAAACTAAAGTAATATGGAAGTTAATAATTGGTCGGCAAGAATTTTATTCCAATAAGATAATTGGACCTAAAAGAAATACGGATCAATTTTATGTTAAAATTTCAAAATATAAAAGACATTATTACCAAAATATACCCTAATTATGCCCTTTATACGACATACTTTTGCCAGAGAGAGAAAACATTATATGTTTGATTTTATACATTCTAATAGCGAACAGGGATAGGAATGAAAAGAAAGACTGTAAGTCAGGCTACTAAACTACAAGTATAGTAGGAGTTAGTATATTTATAGATATTAAGATTTTAATATAATAAAGTCTGTATTTTTGGTTTCCATTCATCAAATTGTACAACCCAGGAAATTTTTTCGTATAATGTCATGACCAAACTTTTATAAAAATAACGCGCCTTATAAATATACATTTTTACTATTGCTTTTTAATAATATTACTATACTGAAAAATAACCTAAAATAAAAACTGAATGTAGTTCTTGATAAAATATGTTTAATAATCTTTCGTCATAAATTTATTAACTAATATTATCTGTATTAACATAATTTTAATGAGTAATCAATTAGAAATAATGAAAAAAAACATTTAGTGTTTATTACAACATGGCCGCTCAAATAAAATCAACTTTGAAGTCAATTTGTCTGTAAATTTTAACTTATAGGGCAAATTGCCTATGCCAATGTTGACGTCACAGGACTTTGTGGTTGAGATTTCCTCCAAATTAAGATGTTTTATGGTAATTTATTACCAATTAAATTATTACTAGGTACCTACAGATAAAATTCTACTCTTGGAGTTATTTGTGATTGAAAATTCAAATTAAAGCCAATAATATTATGTATGCGTAATAATAAAAACAAAATAAATATTTTCGAACGGAATTCAATTCGAATTTCAATTCACGTGCACTACTGAATTCATCTGACACGATAGCAGTTATAAGAATACTTATATATGAAGAGTTTATCGATATATTATCATTAGATTGATTTACATAATATGCAGTGTTGGCTTAAATTTGTTTTTTACAACTCTTTAATATTGTGCAGGGCTTGGTTTTCACTGCAGATCGCCAAAACAATTTCTACGCGGTATTACTTGAAGATCTGTCGAAATACATATTCTTGTTTCCTAAAAAACCTTTATAAGACACACTTACGTCGAAGTATTATTAACAAGTAAATTTATACCATAATATAGAACAATATTTCTATTAGGTTAATTGAAATGGTTAAATATTCTTTAGGGTTGATATTGTAATAAAAATAGAACTTAACCAATTGAAGGATTTAATAGGGCAAAATAACTAGTTATTACCTTCTTAACTACTAGTTGAAGACAAAATAAGTTTTACAATTTCGTAATAAATATCTAAATATTTACCTATTGTAATAATTTAAAAAATTCTTGGATATTGAAGACAGATTTCAAGGCGAAATTAAGTAAATTATAACTTCGTCTTACACGTTATTGGAATGTTAGCATTTGAAAACAAAGAATAGGTAAACAATATGTAATTTCGAACTGTATAAATTGACATATATTTCATTTTACTTAGAAGTCATTATATTACTCTTAATTAACAAATTTTTGACTAAAATTTTGGTATTATAAGATTTTGTAACTTTGAAGACTATTTTTATGGAGGAAAGTAGTAAATCTTGATCAATTTAGAATTATTTTTCTTGTGTAGTAGTCTATTAGGCTTAAATGTTAGTTGGGAAGGGAACGAATTGTACAAGATGGAGAGCACTTTAGGCTGAAACCACATACTTTCCAGAATATTCAATAATCTCTTATTGAAAGAGCTCAAAGTGCTTAGTTTAATTGAGTTAAATTTTTATTTTCTTTTACTGTTTGCTTTTACTTGTGCAGCTTATACCCTGTATTTTGAAAATGGAACTTCAAAATGGAAAGTGTCATAACAAAAGTTTCATTATTTTGGTTCAAAAAATACGCGGCTAACAGCTTGACCTACTAATATGTAACACTCTGTGTATCAGATAGGTTTTGCTTCTTTTTCTTATTATGGGTATTAAAAACGAAATATGTATCAAAACTTTTAAAGATGACAATTGACAAACTTATTGTTGAAAATAAAAGAAAAGAAATAACATTTATTGTGTTGATTAGAAAATCAATTAAAACGGACTGTTTTGGAAAGAGACTTTAACGAGCAAATAGAAAAGTAACCTGCATTTTATCAAAGTTTACTGAATAAATAATATAAGTTATAGGCACCACTCTCTGTCGACACTTTGATGTTTTGAGATCCAAGCCGTACCACCGCACGTAAATACTGTCGAAAAAAATGGCCAAGTACGAGGGACTTAAAAAGTAGTTTTTCCGATTGGGAAATATTTATATACGAGGAATATTCCAAAAGTGTGATGTAAGGCTGCTTATTGTATAAATAAAATATTTGTAATGTAATAAATATAAATATTATAAAGCGATTATAGGTAAATGTATAACGTCTTGTTATTTAATCTTGGAAGTCGTATATAGGTATTTTCTTGTAAATTTTAAAATAAAATATATACGTACCCTACTATATAAAAAATTATGTAGCCATGAGGAAAATTTGCAATAAAATGTTTATTTAAATATTACAAGTTACAAATGATGCAGTATAGGTTTTTACTTGCACTTTTAATGCAGCTTTTCTTGGACACGAAAGTGTTTGTGACGTTTGGCAGTCTTGATCTGAAATATAATAAAAAGGCATTATATTCTTGTTTTATAATTTAATAAACTATATATTCTTTTCAGTAAAAAAATTACTCAAATGAAAACCCAATGTATAAGTATGTCCAGGTCATTTTTTACTACTTATAATATTATTTTAGTGATTTGGGTATTTCTATACGTATATTAATTAATTTGAGACAAATTATTTTAATTTATGTTACTGTACATACCATTTTTATTATATACTGTTTGCGGACAGGTATCACTTGGAATCGATGTACCATGTTTGAACTTCAGCATCTTGAAATTTTGGCGTCAAAATAGTTTTGATATTATCAGAAGCTCTGCTTGAACCAAAAATGCTTGTGTGTAAAATTTACATGACACAATTAAGTACCTACTTACATAATTACTGCATATTACATTTTTTTAAATAAATGCCAGTATAAATACCACAAAGGACTTACTTGTTGGTTCATACAAAAACAATGTTTTATGTTTCAATTGAAAAATGTTCGCATCAAATTCTAATTTTTTTATAGCATTGATCAGGACAATCTTTTAAATGAAAATTCAAATTTTTATCAACGTATCGCGTAAAATTTAATGACCTATTTCTTTATATTATTTGATGAAATATAAAATACATGGAAAAACCATGTCTTGAGGGACAATTATTCACAGTACAATAGAAAAATAAAATAAACACTAACAGATATTCAAGGTTTTTTTGTATCACACTATATCGATCGTACTCAACACGTTACAGTTCTAGCATCGGCCACCGTGTAGGATCCTGGGCAACTTATATATTTGTTGATTTTATGTAGGTATCACCACAGACCCTTGGTCTATCCTATGATTATAATGCTTAATAAAGCTTCATAAGTACAGTACGAACGCATTAAGTAAATGAGTGCCTATATTTCGAGGGTTATTGATTATAAATGTTATTCCACCTTAATTTTAGTTAAATGTAAAAAGGTGATAAATGTGAAAATTATATATATCATAAGTTTTAAGACAGTATTAAACTTTATTATCTAGGGGGTTCTTAAAAGAGACAACACAAATTTTTGATTTTATAAAAGTTGCATTACTTTTTTGTTATCTATTCTTTATTTAAATTTTATCTATAATTGATTAATAAAAACTTTCAATAAAACTGTTGCAGTTAAACGTAATTTTCGCAATATTTATACAAAATACGTAGGTAATTATTTTCTTAACTCTGCTTCTTATTTGACCACATGTAACTGTTTTATAAATACCTACGTAGACAATTTTTTTGCTCACCCACAAAAAGGGAAGGGAAGGTTGTCTATCATCTAGCCAGATATAAATAAATATTAATTAACGTTTTTTGAAATATCACTTATCACTATTATAATTATTTTATTTAACTACAGAACAATTATTAAAGTGTAATATAATATTAAATGATCGAGTTTGGAAAAAGTTTTCAATCTGATTTAATAAGTTAGGTTTTTGTTCAAATCTTTTTGTTCTAAGGTTAAATAAAAATCATCTTTTTATTTTATTATTTGCATTGTGAAACATAGAAATTGACTCCTTTGTTAACTTTGTGTCTCAAGAATTGACTGAAAATTTATGAAAAGAGGATAACTTATGTTTTCAAATATATACATTCTTTCAGTATAAAATACTTTTTTCTTCCTTTTGAAAAATTTGGGTAACAACATGGGTTTTCGTAACATCCTTATAAATTATATAGTAGGTATTCTAATAAGTACTTATAATTAGTTACATGAATATTAATATGATTACTTGCAGAATATACTTAGACTTAGACGTATTTTTTAAACTAGAATTAAATCCTTATGAACAGATGCTCCAGAATGTCTCTTAAAGGAATTACAACCCCTTAAAGGATAAAAAATAAGAAAGTTCTTAAGTAAATATTTATTTTTAGAAGTAGTATATCAGTTTTATGAAATTTGTCTTCAGTCATAAATTTTTATGGCATATATTCATAAATCTTTGTATTCTGAATCCGATACATTATTTTTACACCCCGTATATACGAAATTTGCAGACACGGACTGTACGATCATATGTTAAGCTGGTAGGGTGCTAAAAAAAGTCTTTCCATGATTTTTAGCAGTTTCAGATATTCAAAAATAAATAAATTGTTTATCAAACAATTATATCTTTAGTAACTATCTGGATCAGACTTCATAAAAAGGTAGCCTATAAACAAAAAATTCTTGTAGAATGATGTTCCACCAAACGATGAACTAAACTACCTGATCTAAAACCGTCAAACGTTTAACAATACAGGGTGATTCACAATTTAACTAAAAAAATTTAGAATTAGGTACGTCATGAAAAATGGAGTCCATATCGTTTTTTTTTTGTTAAAATTTTGAAGTTTGTAGTATTTTCAATCTTTACATCGCTAGACTACTGTAGTCTCTAGAGTCATTGAGATGCGATTTTAGTATTAATATTTTTGCGTTAGTATTTACGTTCGTTTTTCAGTCAGTGTCAAAATGTCTTACCTGTATAGCAACTCGGAGTTGATGGATGTCGTTTTAATTTATGGTGAAGTAAGACAAAAGGCTTTAGCAGCTTCTTGTCTGTGCACAGAAGGATTTCCTAGTAAATGTGTGCCAGATGCAGTTACTTTTAACACGGTAGTGAACGCTGACGTGGCATGAGAAATTTGCAACCGAATCATGGAAGAGATAGAGGTCCACGGCGTCCACGACGTATTGCAGCAGCTGAGTAAGGAACACATTTTAGAGATTGTTTAAGAGACTCCACAAATAAGTACCAGGCAAATTGCTCAACCAGTGCAGGAATTGTCCCAATCAACAGTGTGGTACATGGGGCTCAATTATATCCATACCATGTACAGCATGTCCAAGCATTAATATTAAAAGATTATTCTTGGACTCCCCTCGTTTTCGACAAAATGTTATTTACCTTACCTTAGCCGTCACGATCTCCTGATTTAAATCCTCTGAATTTCTTTTTGTGGGGATATTTAAAAGATTAACAGTGGTATTCATAGTTTGTCTCCGGTCGCTGGAGAGCAATCTCCGTCCCGAAATTTTGCGAAATTTATAATGAAATTCAAATAATTTCAGACGGACAATGAATACAGTGTACTGTAACAGTAGTATCTTATATCATCTTCTCGAAATTATGTGAATTTCACCCTTGCGCAAGGTCAGGTTTTATAGTCGACCAGTTTCCAGTGCCGTGCAGAAGTACATTTTTAAATCATTTTGAAACTGCCTTTTTATTTTTTTTTACAAAATTGTATTTGGAGTCCCCTGTAGGTACATTCAAACATTTTTGTTTCGATAACTTCTAAATCACCCTGTATACTTATTTATAAAATAATTAATTATATCGTTTAGATTATAATCAAAGACATCTGTCTGTAACAGGATTATAGAAGTCAGACAAGAAAAAAATGATTTCGTATTTGTGGTTTCTACTTATATACATTTCTACCTATATATAAGTTTTATCTCAAATATATCTTGGAAGACTTTTTTTCAGTAGTTCGTAAATACAATTTCAGGTTGCCTTAAGGTATGTGAAGCGTTAAATTAGAAATGAAGGACATCTCTTAAATCTTAACGCTAACCGCAACTTACATGCGTATCAAAGCTCTTCATTTGAAATTAGTTTGAAATTTTCAAGGTCATAGCTGCTGTAAAAACTTGTATCTTACGATAATAGATTTTTAGAAGAGGGATACATTTTCACAAGTTGTTTTGTCGCAGCATGTTGATGGGAATTCCTACATTTTCATTATTTTGCTTCAATATATTATGTATCCATTTCTTTAAAAGCGATCCAATGTAAACCCTCTGAAATGAAGTATCAAATTGAACAAATGACGAAAATGTTGTACAATCGGCTCTTAAGTGATACCTTACATATTGTAAATAACAATAAATCAATAAAAAATTTAAATTTTATGAAAACTATTTTTTTTAAACATCTTTGGGAATAATTATTGTAAATTTGTCTTAATAAATTAACATTTTACATCGATTGATGTTATTAGAAATTTTCTGATCCTTCTACATTAGTTTCACTATAGTTAACTTTTCCTCTTACACAGTGCGTCTGTAGTTATAGTCAATAGTTAAGATAAAAAACATTTTAATTTCTAATTTTCTAGGCAAACAAAAAAAGAAAAAAATTTATGACAAAAAAATTATGTTTTTTTTAATTACTGTAGAAAATGGAAATCTCGATAAGTATAAGAGATATATTTAAATTGTAGAAAAGTTGGGCACTAAATCAAATTGACCGCTTAAAATCTTCAAAATGCTTCCGGAATTATTCAGAAAAAAATTTGATAATTCGTTTACATTTTTTTTCCTGACTTTATTTGAAGAGACTTTTTTCAAACTATTTGGTATTTCTCATTACTACTTTTTCTTTTCTACAAAATGACATTATGAGTTTTTCAGTTCAACGTTTCAATTCTTTGAGGTCACCATCAATTTTTTTTTTAAATACAGTCAAACATTAAAGAACTTGTGTTGATAGTTTGTAAGATACGCCTGTTTTTTTCCTTTGGCAGTCCCGATAATAGACGAGATGTCTTCAAATATCGAAAATTGCTACAAGTTTATGATTACAAAATCAACTGTACATACAAACTAAAAATTATTCACAATTATTTGCACTGTAAAAAAGTGTGTAATTCAACACAAAATGACTAGCATTATAATACATTGTACTCAATTTGTGTAATATTTACCAATAATATGTTAAAAGTACACAATTGCGCAGATGCAGTTTCTACGGCAGCAGTTCTAGCACACTGTACGCCATTGTGGTCGTGTTGCATTGTTGTGTTCAGTAAATTATCGTTCGCGGTTTTCAAATGGAGAATATTAAAAACTAAATTGAGATTTGATCAAAGAAAATGGTGTATCCACCTATCAAATGTTGCTGATAATTGTGACAAAACCAAAGGTAATGAGAACTATAAATATTAATAACATTAGAGCTTTATGAAAATTCACTTTAATGTTTTAGTGGACTATATCTGTATTTCTTTCCTGTAATTTTAGAGAAGGATATTCAGATCACTAGTTAAAATTCTATTCTATTATATACCCCATGATTTAAATAGTAACTAGTTATAATATAACTATAACACCCTGTATATTGAAACAGGGACGCCCAAATAAAAAATGGCATAAGGAAAGTTGCATTATTTTTGTCCAAAAATATGTGGTTAGCCTTTTATTTTGGGACACCGTGTATTTTTAATAAAATCGTCAAAGTAAAATGTTTTGTTTTACCATTATTGTAATTATTTGCTATTTAAATCATCTTTTATTTTTGTTTTTGTGTACACTTTTTTTCGAATTTGGCAAATATATAAAAATACAGTTGTCTACACTACCTATAATTCTATACCTAAATATTATATATGTACACATTATAATTCACATGTTAATGTGTAAAGTCTACATCTTTAATAGGTAAAATAAATAACACAGAGATATTATCACAGTTGAATGTGTTAAATTAAACGTATACACAATTCCATGTGGATCTAGATTAACACACGATTATGTTAAAAAGTGTAAAAGTATTTTTTTTGTTTTTTTTTCATTGCATATATAAGCATTCGTTCATTTTAACTGTGTCCATAACAAATTTTCACGTTTTTTGATAAAGCTTAAGATAATAATAATAATAATAATAATAATAATAATAATAATAATAATAATAATAATAATAATAATAATAATAATAATAATAAAATGAATAAAGTATAAGTACAAACAACTAATAGATGACAAACATATGTAACACAGAAACTTTATTTACAAACCAGACACCTTCAAATCAAAGTTCATATACTCCTCAATACTATAAAATGCATTTTCTACTAGTATGCGCTTAACTTGATTACGAAAAGTAATATAGGTGTTCAATTGCTTAATGCGTATCGGCAACTTATTATACAATTTAATGGACATAATAAAAGGACCCTTAGCCGATAAAGCCAGTCGATGTTCAAGGATAACCTTGAATCCATCTGAACTTCTAAAAATTTAACAACATTACTTTGTTCAATGGTTTTGTTATCAAACTTAACCAAAAGGCTATAATCCAGATCTTTAGTGGTAAACATGATTAAATCCGTTGTAGAACCGTTCAACGATAAACCATTGCTTTTACAAAAATCTTGCATACTAACCACAACATTCGATACGATGTGGCTGAGCAAAACTGATGACTCTGCTTTAACTGCGACAAAAGTATCATCAGTGAATAATGTTACACATTTATTTATATTAGCCATCACAGCTATGTCATTAATAAAAGGTAAGAATAAAAATGGCCCCAGAATACTCTACTAATATTCAATTAAGTTAACGACAGAACTTAATATTATACGAGTGGTATTTTTCAAATTCATTCAAATTTCTACTTTTGTTCCGAACCTAAAATTAATTTAACCTTGGCACATTGTTTCGATAAAATTGAAAAGTAATCAAATTACTTAAAATCTGTCAAAAAAAGTTTACCAAATATTGCGATAGTTTGTTATTTATTTTTATTTCAATGCGATGTTTAAGCAGAACATCTACTGAGTAGTTAATTGCCTAATACGCTAATTTTAATCATTAGTGCTCCGTTTAACCGTAAAATACACATTTCCAACCTTCTAGACCATTTTTTTGCATTTTATTACCACCTTTTACTTTCTATAGGATTTACAATGAGACTATTACTCTGCTGTTAATATCGATTAATTTATTGTTACCGTTATTTTAGAATAGTAACGTGAATTGTTCTCATATCTTATAGTTATATCATCCAATCATTTATAAAGTAAAATATTTACAAAGGGTGTCTCCAGATAGACAAAACAACTCTTGTAACAGTCAAAAAAATGTTGGTGTTGAAAAATGGCTTTCTGGAATTCAGCTCTTCTTGTTTAAGAAACAAAATCTGATATGATTTTAAATTCTTAAAATTCATTAGCCTTGGAAATTTGGAAGAAACCAATTTTATTCTCCAGCAAAGTGCTGTTTCTATACGCTTCTTCTATACAGGGTGTTCCTCACAAGAACCGACACAGAGGAGGTGCATGTAAGGGGTCTTAATATATTTAATTTAATTTAACCAAACATACCTATACGGAAAGTTACACACAGGTTGAGTTACAGGCCTTCAAAGTGAGGCCAAATATTTCGAAAAAAATTAATGAAACTGAATTACTTTAACTTGAAATAACCAAATCTGGTACATGATTTAGGTTTATTATTGGCCTTCTTTAACTATGAGTTCCAGTAAATTAAAACACTACAAGGTGTATCTACACCTAAAATTTTACTCTTTCTTTCATTGATCGAATTTAAGAAGAATAATAGTTCCGCGCATAATTTAATTTGAAACATTTGTTTACTCTTGCTAATTTTTAGTTTAAAAAAATGCATTAATTAAAATATGATTTTAATAGAGTTTATTAGAAGAAATCAAAAAGTGAGTAATAGGTTTTGTCTTTAAAATTTGACAGTAGTTAATAAAGCTATAAAATAAAATTAAAACTAACAAAATTGTTTATTTGTTTACTCTTCCCCGAAAATTTAAATTTACTATTTAATAAATGACGATCGTTTCTTCTAACGTTACGTTTATTTGTAATACCATTCTACAAATCTTCTGGAGGTGCAATTGGCGAGGAATAAACAAAATCCTGCAATGTTCTCCAAAGAAAGTAACAGCGTTTGTTGAGGTCTGGCGATCGTGGTGGCCAATTTTGAGGACATTTATTTCATCGTCTTAACCATTTATATGGAAACTTAAAATTCAAAATGTGTCTAACAGTAGCACTAAAATGAGATGGTGCCTCATCGTGCCTAACCAAAACTCTAGTCTATGTTACAATGGTAAATCATTGATTAAATAGGGAGAGTATTTTGCAGAAATTCCAAATAACTTTCGCCATTTAACCGATTTGGTCTGGTTCAATCAAATAACGATCAATAATACCGGCCCTAACATTTATCCCAGATTTGATTTGCAAATGTCTAGGAGTTATGGCATAGGGGTTTACATCGGAATATTTATGAAAATTCTGAACATTTGTAATTCCTCTACGAGTGAAACAAGCTTCATCAGTGAAAAGAATTTTCTTATAAACATTACCATCTTAAAGAATATAACCTCATAAATGGCCATTCGTCGACCCATATCTTGAGGTAATAGCCCTTGCACTTTTGTAATATGGATATAGTAGATTACGTTTAAGAATTCAGTGTACAGAAGTTATTGATAATCCTCCTCTCTCATGATAAACGCTTAGTACTTATTACTAGTTTTATTACTAACTGTCAAATTGCAAAGACAAAGCCTACTATTGATTTTTTTATTTCTTCTAATAGGCACTACTAAAATCTTGTTTTAATTGATGTATTTTTTCTTTGTTTCCTAAACAAGTAGAGCCTAATCTCAGAAGACCATTTTTCAACAACCAAATTGTGTGTCTCTTACAAGAGTCGTCTCACCTACCCGGAGACACCCTGTATATTTCATTTTTTCTATTACGTACCTGACATCTAAACTTTGTAAAATTGAGTTCCACACTATTTCATGGGAATACTCACATACATAAAAGGCCGTTAAAGTGATCGAAATCTTTACAACATCCTAAATAATTCAGAAGGTTATAGTTAGTAAAAAAGTATATGGGTAGAGGAAATTATTTGTTGTCTGTTCCTGGATTCATTATATGGATTTTTTAAATATATTTGTAATATATGTAATGTTTAAAACATATAATAAATAAATAAGTAAATAAACATATTTATTGACCATATTCAGTGTGGCCTATTAAAGATTAAGACGAAACATTTTTGATGTAGTTGTTGTTGAACCTATTACAATGATCCAATCGTTAATTCACAGTCTACAACGATTTTTTTTATCAATCAATTCTTTCGAAAATAACTAGGTATATTTTTATTAAAAATCTGGCAACATGGAATTTTTCAGCATCACTTTAAACCCATGTGACCCAAATTTCACCAATTTGTATTGAAAAATATTTTTTTATAGAACTTTAAAGTTGTGTTTGATGATCGCATTATATCAGAAAAACGAGTGCCAAACGAGAGAAAAAATATATATTTATAGAAAACAACCGTATTGTGTTTTCATGCTCTATCTTCCTGAAGTTAAAAATGTCAAAACGGGGATACTCTGTATTTGGTTGATTTGTACTGCTAAATGAAAATTCTTTAAATTGTGCAAAAAACTTGCTGAATTTGTCATAGAGAATTTGTCTTGACCTAATTAATAAACCTAGTTTTCGCATTTTCATTAATTTTGGAAATATTTTACTATTATAACAAAATTACTACACATATCATAATATGTCTTATCTATTCGTCTAATCTAGCCTATATAGTTCAGTTATTTGAATTCGATAATTTAGAGAAATTTAACAATCCTGCAATATAAGCATTTATATCATTAAATAATATTTTCATATGTAAAATAGGATTATATTCGCTAATATAAATGGTTTTTTCATACTGCACAGGGGTACAAAATAAAGTTTCGATAAAAGTTGTAGGGCTGTAACTGAACGCATTTTATAAGTTAGTGGAAGCACAGTGGCGTGCAGAAGTTGAGGGGTACAAGAAGCAATAATATATTTTCTAATGGATTCTGTGTATTGTTGAATTGCTCTTTTTTTCTGATTCCAACAATGTAACATATGATATTCCTATCTTTAATCTTTTTCGAGTTATTAAACATTAAAAACTAATAAATTATCAAAGAAATTACAAAACATTTATTTCAATTCATTTGATTAAATAAATGTCATATAATAACAAAATTCTTTATCATTTTCGTAAACTACTTTAATAATATTGTAATTTCCGTTCATATAATAAATAGTTAAAGATAGGAATATCATATCAACGGTTAAGATGTGATACCTCGTATCTACAGTTTTCATTATTATTCCAAACAAATGTACAGTAAAAAAGTTGAGGAATTTTATTAAGTTAAAATAACTTAAATATATGAAAAAACGATGAAATTAAATCTATTCTCAAATAAAAATAAATATATTAAAACTTAATACCCTTTAAAAACAGACATCTTAAACGTCGATATGTCATATTTTTGAAATCAGAAAAAAAAAATAATTAAAAAATTTAGCAATATACAAGTCGTTCCATTAAAATATATGTTACTGTTTCTTGTACCCCTCAACTTCTGTACTCCACTGTGCTTCCATTAACTTATTAAAAAGGTTCAATTACAACCTTACAGCCCTGTACATCATAAGAAGGAAAAATATTAATTTCTCTAGTATCCAAGTAAAAACTAATTTTAATTCTACAAATTGATTTGTAACCCTTACTTTTATGAGCCCATAAACTGAAGTTCTTCAAATTATCCAATTACTGATCACTGTTTCCTCTATACACTGTGTTATAACTCTTAAGAACCACCACAGGTATAGACTGAAAAAGTGACATCTGAAGCACGTCATTTTCACAGTTAACAAAGTTAAAAATTTAAAGTAAATTTCATTACAAATTCGTCAGCAGTTAAAAAAAATCGCAAAGTTCGTTTTAATAAATATCATTATTACTGCAAACGATTGTACAATAAAAAATTTCAGGAATTTTATTAACTCAAAATAACAAACATATAAAAATAATTAAATTAAATCCATCCTCAAATAAAAAAATGTACCTACCTATTCAAACTTAATACTTTTTAAAAACAGAAAAAAATTTATAATTAAAAATTTCAAAAATACACAAGGCGTTCCATTAAAATATATATTACTGCTTCTTGTACCCCTCAACTTCTGCACGCCACTGTGCTTCCATTAACTTATTAAAGGGGTTCAATTACAGTCTTACAACCTTGTACATCATAAAAAGGAAAAATATTTATTTCTCTATTATCTAGTAAAAACTAATTTCAGTTCTACAAATTGATTTGTAACCCTTACTTTCATGAGCCCACAAACTGAAGTTCTTCAAATTATCCATATACTGATCACTGTGTTCCCTGCACACTGTGTTATCACTCTTAAGAACCGCCACCGGCAGAGAAGGAAAAAGAGACATCTGAAGCACGTCATTTTCACAGTTAACAAAGTTTAAAGCACTGAACAACACGTAGAGTCCCAACGAGATCTTATTTCCTGACATGATATGCTCATCGGCGATTGCAACTACCGGCGATAATCGTGTAATGACGAAGCAATGAATAAAATGTCCGGATACAGAAATGAAGAAAAATGTACATGGAAAAAGCTTTTATAACTCGTGAAGGTAATTTGTCCTTCATATCCTTGACAAAGCGTTTCAGTTCAAGTTGAGTGCCATGCAAGAAATGTAAACAATGTTATACGTAGCCTATATCCGTTGTGCAAAGTGGATATTAAGGAGATATTAAAAAATTATACAATTAAGTATAACAATAGTAGTAGTTATTACGACTGTTGCAAGTAAGGACGAACTTGGTTCGGAAGTGACAATAAAAATAAGTCTACAATGTATCTCGTTTTTCAGGTTAACATCTTTGGAAGTGTGAGAAGGCTGTGGAATTTCCGCAAGTCAATTTTTTTACAATTACCCTGAATAGAGATTATATTCTAGTAGTCATTTTATTACTAGGGTTTTCCAGAAAGTGGTATTAGGCATTCTTTTATCAAAAAGATAATATTATCATCAAAATACCCATATACCAAATTTGATCGACAAATGTCTATTGAGTGTTTTTTGTGGGGTGTCAAATTGAGAAAAATCGGACAATTAAAAATTACAAAAAGCAGGTCAAAGATTACTATGAATGTGTAAACAAAGAAAAAACACATACACTACAAGTTTTAATTGTGGCCACAGTAAAAATGATTAATATACAAAAAATTTACCTAATGAATACTAAATTGTTAAACAAAAAAAATACGAGACATTAATCTAAATTAAATTTCAGTTTTCTCCATCACACCTCCTTCCAGTCGAATACAACTTTCCAGTCGTCTTCTTAAAAGTTGTTAAACAATGTTAGGCTATGTAAAGTAATTGCAAATTTAAGAAGATGAATGGAAAAATGTGTGATGGGAAAACAATTTAATTTAGGTTAACGTTTTGTCTTTTTATTTTTTAACAATTTAGTATTTATGTCATTACATTTTTTGTATCTACGTTAATATTTATGACAGTAGCTGCAATTAAAAGTGTTAAACTTGTAATGTATGTTTATGTGTTTTTTTATAGTGGATTTTAGGCTTTCACGGCCGATGCTACTATTTGATATATAGATTTTCTGGGTTGTTATGCCGTGACCTTGGTAACGGGTCGCTGCCAGTAACAGAATTCTTTGACTTGCCCTTGTTGTTCTCAGACCAGGCCATACGGGGGACAGACCCGCTATCGGCATCTCTAGGTCCGCCCATAGTTTGATTTCGGCTCTCGTTGTTGGTAGTACGAATGCTACGGTCGAAACGTTCCTCGGATAATGATGGTTCTTCGAGACGTCCCGTAACCGCCTCTATAACTAGCCGCATCCAAACGTTTCGCCGCTCTTCACTATCGGCATCTTCAGTTGTGCCTCCGCAAAAGCTTTGCCGAGAGTGAGACTTGTAGTATGTATTTTTTCTTTGCCAGTTAATATTTGTTTTCACTTTCATAGCAATCTTTGACCTGTTTATTATAATTTTTAGTTGTATGATTTTCTGAATTTTGGCACTTCATAAAAAAACACAATAGATGTTTGGTATTTAGGTATTTTGAATGTTCAATAATCTGATAATTTTATTTTAATTTTAAAATGTCTAATACCAGCTGTCAAATTTCATTTCGGTATCGATATGGTACAAATCATTAGCTATATCTTCTTTACTATAGATAGAAACTACTCAAATTTCATATCACTGTACCATTTTTCTTGCCTGTAAAATTAGCAACTCTAGAAAAACACACTGTATATTTAATGATGTTAGCATACTTTATATCATATTTTCTAACGATTTATTGCATCGACAGTCTAGAAAATACAATTCGTATCTATCTATAGTACCTATCTACCGCAAATGCGGAGGAATGTTAATAATGAAATAATAAGTAATTAGTTTTTACAGCAACTTTATTTGTCGACTTATTTGCGTAATGTATGAGCAAACTGTTCGTTAACTTTTTCCTTAACATATAAAAAAAATCACTGTAATCAATAAAAAATATAATTGTCGCATGGAATGTTGAAATGTTTTAACTACGTTTCGAAAAATGACAGCGCAGTTTTGGATGTGGTGATGAAATGGGTGCATTAAATTTAGAATTATTGTAATAATTGTAGTTAATCATACAAGTTTTTCTATTGTCACTGTAATCGTTTAACTTTATTTATATCAACTTCGTATTTGAATATATTTAAGCCAGAACTGTTTAACTTTCAGTGGCGCAAAAAATTGCGATTGGTAGGGTCGCGTCTTCGTCACTCACTTGATCAGTGATTTGTAATAGGTACAAAAACGTGTTTTTCCACGGTCGGGAGTAGAAATCAGTTTGTGTGACATCAAAATTAAAACAGAAGTAGTCGATTATTCCCAAGGGAGTATAATGCTCCCAAGGGAGTTTACATTATGGAGAACGTTTTTCATGCAAAAAAAGATAACATTGAAGTTATTTATTGACATTTAAATTAATGTTACATTTGTACAATTTTCAAAATTAATATTAGAAGGAATATTGCTTTTGCTTACATTTACATTTTTTTTTATTGCGCTAGTAGTGGTACCTACTAAAACTTGATTAGCAATTTTGGTCTTATTTTCAATGGAGTTCTCGACATAACCCTCAGCGACTGTGGTTGATTTCCAACCAGCATGACGCTTTATTGTCGTGATATCCACACCAGCATCTGCCAGTAATGTCGCTGAAGATCTTCGCAAGCAGTGACCAGTATAACATGCAGCATCAGGTAATTTTAAATACGAAGCTACTACACTCGGAATTTTTCCCATGGTATTCTTGCCAACTGGCTGCGAACTACATTTTCCTGCTTTGTAGTACAAAAAAAGGCGCTTATGCTTGACGTGGGGAGGACGAAGGGACAGGTATTTTCGAAACAATTCAAGCATATTTCCCACATTGGTAACCAGAAAGGTTCATGGAATCTTTGTCTTAATGTTTAAAATTTTTACAATCAAGGAAGAGCCTACATCCTCAATATCATCTAGAGTTAAATTGACTAGTGCATCAGTTCGACAAGCTCCGGCAATCCCCAGAATTAATCCAACCTATAAAAAATCAAAATACTTAATAATTGAAATAGTTACCTAACAACAAAAGTAATCTTACCTTAATCATTAAGAATTCTTTGTCATCTGCACTTGATAGATAACGGTCGATTTCACCCTTTGTCAATATTTTCGATTTTTTCGCTTGATATCCGTCACCGGTTCTTTTCAAAAATGCGATCAGCTTGGGGAATTTGCTTATATCTATGTTGTCGTAAATTATCAAGCATGACTTAACCATAGAATATTGCGCCCATAATATGGAAGACTTGTAATTCTTTGCATTTTCACTGAAGTATGCCAACAAAACATTCTCGCTGTATACTTGAACATTTTTCTCGGCGCACCACTTTTTGAACCGATTGTAGGCTATATCGTATAAAGATCTTGACTTCGTAGGCACCAAATTACTTATTGCAATATTTGCAGCCCCCACAATCTCTTTCGACTCACAATTATTCATTGTGCACTAAACAAACTTTAAATTAAACCAAACTAGCTCCTTAATTTGACAATTCTTTTTGTTTGTTTATTTTGTAGTTATGACAATAACTCAACGACTACTAAATAAATGCTCAAATCCGAATACAATAATTCTGGTGCTACTTACTTCATAATGACAAAATATGTGTTTTTAAGTTAATGAGACCGTGGAAAAAATAGTATATACCATTCGGGAGAGATGCTATTTTGTCCTCGGTGCAATGTAGCCCTCGGGCTTCAAATTGCACCTCTACCAAAATAACGCATTTCTCTCCCTTATAGTATAATGTACTATTGTTTGTATCATTATTTTTATTTATTAAAAAAATAACAAATCTACTAAAAACATTTGTGGAAAGTTTGGGGGTGGGAAGTTTTTCACCAACCAATGTATCAATATTAACATTAATATTTGTTGTTAACAAATGAAGCACCTAAGTGACTTATTAGACAGGGAACACAAAGATACGTGCGTACCAGCATTGAGCCCATCACAAGCTTAAGTTCTGCAACATGGAGTAGTTTTCTCCTGGGAGCAACTTAAAAATGTCCAATCCTATTTCAGTTCTTCCCTGGCCAAAAGTATCTGACTGCAAATCACACAATTTTAGTTGAAGGTCTGCTCTGCTTACATTCTCAACAGCAATAGAAAGTGGTTGGGTAAAAACTAAAATTTCTTCTTCGATTTTCTTATAACTGCTAAATTCTTCTGCAATTGTATCAATGTATTATTTTATATAAGTTAAATACGAAACTTTCTCAAAATTCTTAATTTTTTTAATAGTTCGAACAAAAATTACAAGTTAGATGATGTTCGATAGATAAGTGCATGATTTCGTCCATTCAAGTCAAAAATACTTGTGTGGTGCAATTTTTTGAATAAACATTGATTAATGTGGTCTACATATCTTGCAATATCAAAAACTGTTTCAAAAAATGTTTTAACCTTTCGAAGATTGCTTTAGATTATGAAACTTACTTGATTTGTTTAATGTAACTACATATTTCCATCATCTATGATTATGTGTGTACTTTGCAGAAAGTTTTTTATTTAACGTATATTATTATAAATTTTTA
The DNA here is from genome assembly GCA_037114965.1 of Monochamus alternatus. NCBI lineage: Eukaryota > Metazoa > Arthropoda > Insecta > Coleoptera > Cerambycidae > Monochamus > Monochamus alternatus. The sequence goes on from CM073427.1 coordinate 85,275,728, forward strand.
GTTCTTAATGTTCACAATTGTTGGATATGATTGCAATAATTGTATTATCATTCAACATAAAAATTAACAGACCTATGTCGTCTTGAAGTACATATGTATTTAAATTGCAGTAAGCATCTCGTATTACTTTCTTAGTTACTCTAGATATGTCAGTAGTATGGTCTAATGCGAAACCATTCATCGGTCTATCGCTTTTACTTAATGTTACTTAGGTATAAAGAGAAAAACATTGCAAGAAGCTTCATTACATATAATTAAAACTCCTTTTTAAATAGAATTAACAAATAAATAAAAAGATGAAAAGAATTAATAAAGAGGACTAAAAGTAAAAAGAAACGAAGGACATTAAAAAAAGTCAAACAGAAGGCACAGAGAAACAAAACAGAGAAAGAAGCTACCATCGCTACTTATAATCGAAACTTCTTTTCAGATATAGTAGATAAAGAAAAAGAAAAGGGAAACAAAGGAAGAGAGCTGAAAGCAAAAGGAAAAGAAGGGAATTAAAAAATATTGAAACAGAGAAACATGTCAAATTAATAATGTTTGATGGAGACAAGTCTTCTGAAACTTTGATCGGTCAGTTATCTGGAAAAAAAAAAATGATAACGATTATATGGAAGAGTTAGAAGATATATTTTTATAGCATAATAAATCGCATACATATGAGATATGGTACCCTTGTTCTCTCTTAAAAAAGTGGCCGTATATCCTCATGCACTGTGCAAATGTTTGTGACTGTTGTGGCGTAGTTTTAATGGTCAGGACTTTGACATTTTATAGGTACTTATTATCGTGCGAAGAGTAGATTTAAACATAAGTTCAAAAGATCTTCCTTTTTTGATACAAGGTGTTCTGGAATAAAATATTTTTATCTTCTAAACTGTTAAAGAGATATAAAACAAATTTCATGAAAGAAGAAACACAAATAAAGGGTCATATGAATGAATACAAGTTTCGAAATTAATCAGATACGAAGCTATCTAATATTGGGTAATATTGATAAGTAATCCAATAAAAAAGTGATACGATCCTGGATATAATAACAACATAAACATTTTTCAATAGAACATCCAGAGTCATATGAGTAAATATCAAGCTTCTAAATTAATCAGATGCAGAGCTTTTGTGACCACAAATTCAATAAAAAAGTGGTACGATCTTGGATATAGTAAAAACAGAATATTTTTTTCCATAGATCATTCATCAATTACGAACAATACATATGTCGTCTTTTAGTGACAAACTTGATTTTTCCGATTTAACAATTTGAATCCGATCGAACTGTTTTATAAGTATTTTTACAAAAAATTTGGTTAAAATGTTGGTATAGGTATCTAGTGGGTAAATAGTAGAATGATGTGAATAAAAAGCAATATGTAAGGTCAAAAATAAGTGGAGAAAAAATGATATGTTTACTACCCTGTTACCTTCCCTTCCTCTTCACCGGTTAGTATCATTCTACGGTGGATAACATAATTATTTTTAAATTAAAATTTAATACAATTTTCCGAATGTCACAAAAAGATATCGAGCTCTTGGATCGTCCTTACCTACAGCATCGAAATACAAGATTTCACAGTGGCGTCTGACAAAGACTTGTAGTTTGATTAAAGAAAGTAAATTATAGAGGTTGTTGGTAAGCAGGGGTGTCCGACAGTTCAGCGACACATTCAAAACTTAACTAGTTGAATATTTTTAACAGTTTTAAACCAATCCCTGGCTTTTATGGGAACAGAACTGACGTCGGACAAATGAGGCCAAACATAGAAGTTACAGGCCACCGATATAACCGTCAGTAACGGTCGTTGTAGGTGACGGTACATGTTGGTGTTGGTCTAGTGTGCGATGTTCTATAGAATAGCATGGGAACTTTTGCAGGCTTTGTAGGTCTATGCTATACCGATCCGTGCTGGCCCGTGTAGGTATAATGTGCGTGAACTTAACTCATAGTTAAAGAAGGCGAATATAAACCTACATCACATAACAAATTTGGTTCTTCTATTGTAAAGTTTGCATAGATATTTTTTTTCAAAATTTAAGGGTTAATAACTCTTCCGAGGTGCCACTTTCTATATAGGTAATTTTGGTTAAATTACATTAATTTACATTACATTATTAAAACCATTAAAATCAAGTAAACATAAATATAAACTGATGAAGTGTCAGTTACGCTGTCAAAACCAGTATGATCTCCGATTACGATGTACAAGGGCAGGAAGATGTCGAACCATCAGCACTGCAGATACCCAACTATGAATCTGAATTCAACAACGCTAAGACTTTCTTGCAGAAAGCCAGTACAGCAACTGGTGAAAATCTGTGAGTAACTTATATTGTTTATACTTCTATAATACTAATGTTTTGAATATAGAACATTTATATTTCACAAGAACTAGATCATTATAAAAATGATTTTTAAAGAACTAAAATGTAGATATTTAGTGCAACTAAATTTTAGTCAAAGCAAAATCTATAACTATTACCATTGTTCATTTTGCACGAACGCATTTCTTTAACAAAGTTATGAAAATGTCCCTGTTTTCTTATTTTTAAAAATATTTCTCCATAAATTTCCAGATTTTTTAAATGTTAATCTATAGCTTTTTTAAACAAGCCAAATTTAATACATAAATCATTCTCCAATAAAAAATACAAGCAGATATATAAATTTTCCAGCGTTGTATTGATTTTTTATAAGATACCATATACCTAATATACGAATGACGTAACAAAATGATTTAAATTTATTTTACATAGGTATGACCATTTGACTGAACTACTCAACAAAATACTGGCAGAACGCCCTGAAAATGTTATAGATTTTTTTGAAGAATATAGCCGTAAGGTGAAGGAACAAAGATTCAAACCCCTGACTGATCATCTGGAAGACATATATGTGCAACCTGGTAGATTTGCTCTTTCTAACAAACTTTTACCTCTACTCAATGTAAGTTGCCATCATCTTTTAATACATCAGTTGTGGCATAAAAATGCATTTCTCGTTATCGAAAATTTACAAATCATTAAAATGGTGTTATTAAAATTGAGATAAAGCAGTTGTCATAGTATCGTATAAGCTGTGCGTATAAGTAATTGGTCATGGAACTTTGTATAAATATTGAGTAAATTATTTCCAAAATAAAATAAAATTTGTAAAAGAAAAACAATAAGCACTTTAGACAAATATTTTGTTAAATGTTATAGCTTTGCAACGTCGAGGAAAAAGATGCGGAAAAGTTTGGTAGTCAATGATAAATATAATTGATTTTGAAACAGAAACCGTTTTTTCTTCTCTTTAAAGAGTATATAAATAAATATGAGATATAAGTGGTCTGCTACTTCCTGGTCGGCTCGACTTGCAGGAAGCTATCTACATTACAGCAGGTACTCGCACACAGACCTTCTCGCCCTGGGCAACGCGTCGTTAAATCTATAAATGATACTGCAGGTAACGACTACTCCGTGAATGAATGCCCCAATCGGCATTGAATTACACCTTCAGTTTCTGTGTGAACAGCCAAGAACCCTTGTCAGGCAGGGACGGTCTGCGGTAAAGTGCCTACTGCAATGTAGGTAGCTTCCTGCAAGTTGAGCCGCTTAGGCCGAACAGGAAGTAGCAGACCATTTATATCTCACCTTCACGTGGTTTATGTGTGAACATACATATGAAGGAACGGCCAGTCAGTGTTGCCACCTTGAGGGATGTATCCCGATTCAAGAGATTTTTAAGATCCCCGGGGCAAAGAGGTATTCACGTACTTTCGAAAGATTTTTCTAGGTTTGTATACCCGCGACAAGAATTCAGACGACTTACGTTATATGAACAAATGAATAATTCATTTTATTTTCATCAAAATATTTAAGAAACTGCAACTGATAGCAATAGAACTATATACTACAGTAAAAGTTTGCATTATATATAGCACTAAATTACAAAAAATGATTGTTTTTAATGCGACCAAATATCGAAAATTACGTTGACAATAGAAACAAATGTGTAATGTCAGTCGTGACGTAAGACGTCGTGAATTCTTGACACGAGTATATTAAACAATTTAATAACAATTGCTTCTCTTGCAATTCGTTCCTGATTTTGTTTTACTGATCGCAGTCCATGCCACCTGGTTGCAAAACTAACGAGCAAATATTATACTACCGGGGAAACTGTGGTATGGTCTTTAATGTTATATTTTTTGTTTAAATATTTATTAAAAGTTTGTGTAAAAAGTCTGATTTTTTACATTTTATTAGATATATACCTTTTTAATTGAAATTAATTGAATTAGAACATAATATAAAGTTGGCGGGATTTTTAAGGAAAATATGAGACATTTTATGCCTGCAGATGGGACAGTTTGTTATTCAAGGGTGGCAACACTGCATCCAGTTCAATTGTCGGTCATCTCACCTATGGCATACTAATGAGGGCTAACAATTTTTATCACCAAATTATTTTATATTTTGACACAATGCTGGAAATCGTTGTGGTGTATAACTACAAAAATATCACAAATTTAGCCGGTTTCCTAATATTGAACATTCAAAACGAAGACAGTTATGAAAAGTTATGATGATTTTAATGTTCTTGGCGTTAATTTTAACGTGAAAAATCATGAAATTTCAAAATATCTATGAATTGTGAAAATGGATAGCTTGTTAAATTTACATTTAATTCGCGGTTTTATAAATGCACATCGAAAGTAAGTTGTAAAATTTAAATCAAAACATCCAACGAAGAAAGATACAGCAATTTTATTGGCCTGATAAAGAATATAAAATAAATATTTAGATTTAGTAGCTGCTTTCTACAGGTTGCCAGTTTGCATCAGGTAACAGGCATGTGTATTCCCTGCTTAAAAGATTGTTGCTAATTCAATTATTGTTTTTTTAATTTTAATAAGCTGTTTAAACTAAACTGTTCTTGATACAGCTTACTCAGTTTTTATGTGGTTCCCTGTTTGCTGAGTTTGTGGTAACAGCATTGATTATCTGTGTAATACAGTTACTAACTGATTTTTGACAGTTCTAAATTAAAATTATCACCAATAGATGTCTGGTAACTAATTTATGTTAAAAATAATAATGTTGCAAATACTAGAACCAATCCACCTATCAAAAAATAAAATTCGTAATTTTACCTTTAGCTCTGCCGGAATCCTTTTTGTTTCTAAGGAACTGCCAAAATTGATCTTAATACATAAATAAATTGCCGCATTGCTTTTACTAAATCTAAATGCGTTTCTTCTTTTCTTTCTAAAGATGTCAAAATAAAGCCCTTATAAAATTGTTAATTAGTTGATTTGTTTCTGTTATACTGGGGGTTCCAGAATGATGATCAAATATTTTACACAGTGTATTTCATTCTTCATATGAAATTTTTAATTTGGGCCCTTCCTGTTGAGATATTCGAGTCTTAAAATGGCGGAATTGGAAATGGTTCTTTTTTATTTTTCCTTAAAAACGGCTGCACTTAGAAATTTCAATTTTAGTAGACATTATCAGTTAGTCAAAAGCTATTTTGTGACGGTGTCTATTCCTTGGCTCATGTTTCTGGAGGGCGGGAATAAGCAACCCCTAGATTTATTTCGTTCACAACTTTTTCCTCCAATAGCCGATTCCAACAAAACTCTTTTTAAAATGATGCACCTAATTTTACTATTTTTTTCCCTTCTGCATTTTTTTCATACAACCAACAGTTTGCGCGAAAAAAATAAAAATAGTTTTCCTTACTCTACTTCTTTTCGTCACCGGTTACTGATAACAGCAGTAGGCGGTTGCTATGTTGATGTTTCTCTGCTGTCTTGTCAAACAAATCTCCATTAGGTCTATAATTGACAGTTTTTGCAAATATTTCTAAACAAAGGTATTCCTATAACTGTTGCCAATCCTGACGTATGCATATTCCGTCAATTTATTCGCTAATATTTATACGGAAGAGTCAGTTGTTTACAAATATTTGCAAAGACTGATTTGTTTGACAAAACAACAGAGAAAGATCAACATAGTAACTGCCTACTGCTGTTATTAATAAGTTTAGAGTTTACGGAAAACAATTTTTATTTTTTCCGCGCAAACTGTTGGTTGTATGAAAAAATTACAAGAGGAAAAAAGTAGTATAATTAGGGGTAGTATTTAAAAAAAATTTTGTTGAAATCGGTCATTGCAGAAAAAAGTTCTGAAAGAAATAAATCTAGAGGTTGCTTATCCCCGCCGTCCAGAAACATGAGCTAAGGAACACACACCACCACAAAATAACTTTTTGACTAGCTGATAATGTGTACCAAAATTTAAATTTCTAAGTGTAACCGCTTTTAAGCAAAAATGAAAAAACTATTTTTTTCCTCCTTTTTGAGACTCGAATATTTCAACAGGAAAGACCCAAATTGAAAAATTTGATATGAAGATCCTCCTCTGAAATGGCTTGTGGAGTACAGTTGTAAAATATTTGACCATCATACTGGAACTATTGTTTCCAACAGGCCTTATAAAATCTCAGCGGCTTCTAAAATGCTTTATAATAAGGTGCCAATTTTGGTTGCATAATTGCTGTATAAACATTTTTACAATGTTTTCCAGACCAAATTGCAAGACCTTAGAGTAAGTAAATTCAACTGAACTGACGTTTTGGAAAGGTGCTATTATAAAAAATATCAGCAGCTGAATCCCTAACCGCAAATCAACGGTTACGTTTCTATTTCCATTTGAACGTAATAATCAGATATACATATAATTATATAACCAGGATTTAATTGATATTAATTAGTAAATAAATTATTCCTGGTAAAACTCCTCCGTAAAATAATTACCGCGATTGCAACGCATAAATTCATGCGCAATGTAAAAGGAATTATACATTGTCGGCTCGACAAATATTTGTTCGCGACAAATTCAATCAAGTTTTTCTTACCAAAACTGTAACCATACGAAGGCTACATTTTTTTGTTGTCGATTAGTAGACACACGGTATTAAATGAATCATTAGAGTAGGTATTATCTGCGTCTTTAAGATTATTTCATTTTAAATTAGTGATTGTTATCGATGATATAATTTCGTTTTAAAATAACCTGGACGAACATGTAGCAACAAAGTAAAGATAAATTTGTATCAACTGCCTTGAATTTAAAAAAGTTATTTGTAGTATTTATAGAGTATAATATAACTAATTAAATGTTACCTAAAATTGCTACAATAAAATCTTGTATCGGGGACTATTATAAATTAAATACAATTGCAAAATATTAATTATTGTTTATGCATTAAAACTAAATTTATTCTGTCACATTACTATTGTTTAAATTTTAAAATTATTCTCTCAAGAAAATTTCTTATAACTTTGATCTACTATTTATTTCTAGATAGACAAAAGGACCATATACATTAAAAGAATCATAATCCATCATTAACAATATATATTTTAACTGCAATTTAGATACAGTGTGTTCCACATAAAAATCAACACAAACCTTCGATTTCTCCTCATAATAGGTCAAGAATACATTTTCAGTATATTTTCCAGGAACGCCTTTTTCTTCACAACTCCACAAACTTATTGTATGCAATTTCATACTGATTTTCTTGGTAATAAGTCCAAAGTAGCTCGGTTGGCCGCTTCATCGATTTCTTTAAATGTATTGTTCTTTTCCATATTTTCTTTATACTTTTTAAGGGCAAAAGAACACAACGTTAAAAGTAACAAATCCAAAGCTTTCAAACTATTGCGTAAATGATGAATACAACAATGGTTGCCACCATGGTGACTATATTTCATTGGCAAGTGCCCACTTCGATATATAAAATTTGATATAGTGTCTACAATGCTATTTAAAACTTAACTTACTTCTACCCGAGTTAATTCTTTTTAATGCTGTTTGTAGAAAAAACATTGTATGATATTTGTGGTGAAAGTATTTTTAAGGCACTGATGCAAACTTTTACATGCGTGCCTGAAAAATGCACTAGAAAAAATGCATTAATTAAAACAAGAGTTTAAAAGTGTTTAGCAAACCAAAAAGTCAGTAGTAGGCTTTGTCTTTAAAATTTGACAAAAAAATTGTTTAAAATAGTCACTACTTTCTCTGAAACATAAATTTACTCTTCACTGAAAATTTAAATTTACTCTGCCATATTTCAAAATAATGTTATAGTCTACATCCTTTATAAACTTATTGAATTTATTGAACTTTCTTGCGCTAAAGGCACACCCTGTATATGATATCGACCAACCAAGTTAATTTTTTTTTGTACATTTAAATTGTGCCTTTTATTTACAATTATTATGCTTGTTGTTGTCTACTACTACACATATAAATCACTGAACATTGCTTACTTTACTACTCGAATTTCAGATTTGGGTGTAGACAGTACTTTCAGTTTCATTTGAATGAGTGATTGTTCTCTAAATCGACTTACATTTCAAATACTCGTATCCCATATTATATAATTTCTTAATGTAAATGTTATAGCTGTTAAAAAATTTGCTTACGCGTGTGTTTTTTCAGTAAAGGTTAAATTTTAATTGTAGGTACTTTCTATCCCATTCACTCATTTTTTAATTATTTTTTTATATATATTTTTCCTAGGACTACATGCCATTACTCCTAATATGCTGAAATGCATAAAATATAAATACCAAAAACACTAGCAATCTAGTGACTTTGACTATGCTATGCTATGCAATGGTAAAATAAATGGGAACATTACATCATGCTACTTTCTGCTTCATCTCTCATATTTACAGACTAAATCTTCTGTTGTACAATTTTTCTATACACATCTGTTGAAAAATATGAAGGCGATAAGGAATATGTAGGCTGATCATATTCTGAAGCCTCATTTTCATTTGAACATTTGTATAGTCAAAAGCATAATCTGGAAAATCAAACATAAACCTGCAATAACTTATGAGAGACAATTTTTTAGCCTTTACCACCTGGTGAGCCTTCTACAGTAGATCCAGATGATTTAGAACTTGCCGACATGTCTAAAAACAATTTGCTAGAACTTCTATACTACCTGGAACAATGTGGCATTGGACTGCCAAAACCAGAAATGATCTTTATAATGATATCAATGAGGAACCTTGCTCACACCAAACCCATATCATCAATCCGGTAAGTAACTAATCAGTTTTGGGTTTTTTAACCATTGCCTTATCTTCAGATTTTGGGGAAAAATTTTTGGTACTTTAAGCAACTATCTCGTAGTGGAAGCTGAACTGAAGGAAGACGAATATATGAAAAGAAATGAGGTAAGGTATCTTTCTTCATCTTGGATCCATCAAATTCTTTGCAATTTTGTATTCATAAACATAATAATCGTTTTTAGCACTACCAAGAAGAGCAAAACAAACCTGCAGTCAAAGATGAATTAGATCTTAGAGGCGAAGGCAACACTACGACTGCATTGTTGGAAATAGAGAAGAGGATCGAATTAGAAGGTGAAGGAGAAGAACGCAAAACTAAATATCCTAGGCCTTTGCCACCAGAACCTGTGATACAATACCAAGAACCTCCGGAACCACCACCTGAACCATCCGGAGTTGGTGTAAACAAAAAGGTGATGAAATATTTGCCGTCAGGAGTCTCTAAGGTTGACATTTTTCTTACTGAGAAAAAAAAGGGTATCAAATATTCACTTTTAATCCAAGGAGTTTAAGTTGACACTCCTCAGATTAAAAATGTCATCAAGTTTTAATTTATAAAAGTTTATTCAATATTATTTACAATAAGCTTTGTTTATGCACTTTGATATTAAATACACAGTTTGAACAAGTATTAAAATTAAATAAACCACTGAAATTACCAATATCCTGATTATTCGAGCAATTCTCAAAGCAGTCGAAAACTTTTTTATTCATAGTTATATTATTTTCAGATGTTGTGAAATCAGAAATAACAACAATGCTTGATTTATCATTCCCACTATCAACTTTTAGTATTATTTTCGCAATATGTTTTTTATTCAAAAGTGAGTCTTCAATGTAGTCTGCCGCCACAGTGCTCGACCTCCATCCTTCGTGTCTTTTAAGACAAGTGAGGTCACCAACGCCGTCAACCAAAAGGGTAGCTGACATTCATCGTAATGCGTGTCCACTGTACTTTTTCAAGTTCTCCAGCTTCAAAAATGTTGCCACTTCTTGCGCTGATTTTATGAATACCGACCACCACTCGATGACACTTTTCAGTAACATATCTGAGAAATAATCAATCCGGGTGGATGTAAAGCAACATATTTTTGATAAAAATTTTTCTCCTAGTACAGTAAAAAAACATGATTTCTTGGTTTTGGTATTGGGATTTTTTATAATTAAGGCGGATTTCACATTTTCAACATTATCAATTGTTAAATTGACTAATTCATCATGGAGGTTGCGCATGCGCCCGCAACCTCCAATATTAGAACGACTTATAAAGAATACTAGTGATTTTTTCGGTACATATCCCTCGTGAGAAAAGCACGTAACTTTGAATATTTGCTTATATCAATGACCGCAGCATTGAATTTTGTGACCAAAGCGTTGCCGGCTTTATTTTATTTGCTTAGTTTAAAAATACAGCAACAATACATCTTCTGAATACAGCTTAATGTTGTTTTATTTACACCAATCCATAAAACGTTGACACATTCATAAATGTCTCGAGATTTCTTTGGGAGAAGATTCAAAGAAACCTCTTTGGCGTACTCCAGAATCTCCTCAGGTACACTTAAATCTTCATTAGATTCCATTTTTACAGACTTTTCAGCAAAATGAACCACAAACAGTGACAAATAAGCTCAATTAGCAATATGGCGACTAATGTTTAACAAAACGGCCTCGTTGGACAATTTCACGTCGCGTGCAATAAACACTTACTTTTTGTACTTGTTGCATAAATAACTATTTTTTATTAAGGTTTATTTCGTCTGCAATGACATTGGGGAGCCCTGGGTAGAGCTTCCAGACTCAACTCCCAAACAGATAAGAGTGGCCCGTCAGATCTACAAATCTTTCACCGGCACTCTCGACGCTTCCATTCTCACTTATCCAGAGTTTCCAGGAACGGAAAAGGAGTACCTGCGTGCTCAGATAGCTAGAATAAGCGCTGGTAATTTTTTATGCGTTAAATGGCAAAACAAGAATTAAAAAAATATATGGTTAAAGGTACTCAGATAGCTCCTCTTGGGTACTATACCTTCGGAGGTGCGGAACCGGGGGAGGGAGAAGAGGAGGAAGAACCCGAGGAAGCAGCCGGTGGTGAAGCGAAAACGAATTACAAAGCAAACCCTAAATACGATCCTCCACCTTTAAGGGATTTGTTGGATACTTCTATGTCGTTCTGGGTGCATACTGAAGCTTATATCCTTCCACAAGGTAAGGAACTCATCATAAACTACACCAAAACGTGTACAATTAGATGATTAGTTCTTTCTAATTTACAAGATTATTTACTATTACATAATTAATTCTAAGCCATTGGTGACGGAGATAAGGTTGACACCATAACGTTTGGTAGGCTTATGCATGATATTCTCCTTAAAAAATTGAAAAATTTGCGTTCTTAGATGTGTTCTTTTTTACTTCTTACTTGTTCTACATCAAACATTCTGAATATGCTGAATATCATGATTTTATGTCAGATCAGCTGGAGTGTTTCAGGGGTCAATATTGGGACCTCTGTTATATATGTAGTTTATAAATGACATTATTGATCTTGATGTTTACTCATTGCTCTATGCTGATGATATTAATTTGTATTCTTCTGTTAGAAGCATTTTGACAGTGAATTTATTTCAAACCTAACTGAGTAACAATTATGAATCCTGTTCTCTAAATAAGATTTTTCTAAATAATAAAAAAATACAGCGTGTCCGACATATGAGTGCTTTTATTTTGATGTATGATTCATTGGACCTATCAAAACATATTTGACTTAACAATTTTTTTCTCTGACCAATGATAACAGACAGCAGGCAGACAATGACAGCATTCCTCCCAAGTTTGTGTTTGACAGACCCTACACGGTACGTATCAGAATCGAGGAGACCGCCACTGAAGATGTTATTAACATCTACACGGACGGGTCAAAAAAGAAGGAAGGTGCAGGATGTGGAATTTATTCCGGATCCTTGCATATTCGTTATCAGTGGGCGATGGATAGGCATGCTACCGTAGTACAAACGGAATTAGCAGGTATAACCATAGCCGCCAAAGAAATTGCCCGTAGAGATATAACTGGCAAAATCATCAGAATCTACACAGATAGTAGACAATCACTACTGATCTTACGTAATCATAAGATAATAACTAGATCAGCATGGGAATGCCATCAGGCACTAGTAGTGGCCTCAGCTAACAACAGCGTATCTGTACGCTGGGTAAAGGGACACGACCGGTGCAATGGCAATAAAGTAGCTGACAAACTGGCTAGGAGTGCATCGGGTCTGAATATTTTTGGACTCGGTCCCTCCAGTATGCTTCCGTTGTCAGCATTTGTTGAAATTATCAAAGAACACACCCACAAAGAGTTTAAGAAACGTTGGGATGAAGCAAATGGCTGTAATTTGGCAAAGGAGTCCCTAGGGTACCCCTGCAAGGATACAGCCAAAAAGTACCTGGCTATGACTAGGACAAGCCTCCGTCTAGTGACAGGTATTCAAACTGGACACTGCTGGTTAAGAAAGCACCTCTATAACATGAGGAAGTGTGATACACCTCTTTGTAGGGGCTGCGAACAGGAAGACGAGACAGTGCTCCATGCACTCTGTGAGTGCGCTGCCATCTCGTCAACAAGAGAGTCCGTGTTGGGAGAGCGATGGCCTTCTATGGCCTACATTAGAGAGATCCCCCTGAGCAGCGTCACCACCTTTTTCTCCTTATTAGGTTGGCTGACGGCTTAGGTGGACTGATCTCCTAATGGGAGGAGGTACAATGGGCCCAATGGGGCCTAAGTGCTGTAGCCGTTTCGCTACCCTCCCCCTTAATTCCAGATTCCAGATTCCAGATAACAGACAGCAAACAGGCCTTCAAATATGTGACAACGTCACACACCTACCACGGCACAAAATAACTATAAATATATCTAAACATATTTGATATTAATGGTTTTATTAGAGCTTTTTTACAACACAGGAAACCTCCACCTTTAAGGGAATTAGTTATAACAATACAGGTATCCAAGTGCACAGAATGACTGTCTTTGCTTACAAATATCTCGCAGAGAGTTTTGTTCATAATCACCATAAACTAATATGTCATGCAGCCGGTCATAGTTATAGTATACATTTTTCCATTTTTGTTTATGTACACTAAAATATCACGCAAGTACTAGGTACAGAAAAACGAAACGCACTAGCCATATCACTGCAATTACTAAAAATAATTTAAGGTTAATAGCAGCAAGTAATACATTGCCATGTTGCCGTACGTTACAGTGTTAGATTTGTTGGCAAATTTCCATTGTTTATTTTATTAATGCTAATAAAAAAATCAAATTGCTTTACAGGAGGTTTTACTTAATCCTATTTGTACGTTAACTTGTAATTTTGTAACAAAGTTTGTATTTTATTGCAATTGTATATTTTTGAAATGTATTTGAAGAAACTCTATTCGATTTAGACATTTTTTCCTTTTTTTTTATTGCTTTCGGTTTTTATATTTCGAGAAAACTGAATAATTTATTATTTTTTAGTATACAAGTTTCCTTGTATTTGAACTACAAAATTAATAATCCCAAATTTTCAAATAGATCAGTTGTTAGGAAAGTCTTCATACAGACATTTGATTTTTGTTATGCTCCTAATCAACCAAAAATCTATTTACTATTACTATTTATATTACTATATAAAAATTGCTATTTCGGTCGGTTTTATAACTCAATGAAGTATACATTTTTGTTACTAGGTCGGACCACCTGGTGGAACCCAAATCCAATGCCTGAACTGGGTGAGGAAGCGGGTGAAGGAGGCTTCGGGGAAGAAGAAGAGGAACCGAAACCTAAAGGCGAACGGATGGAACCTGAGACAGGACCTCCACTCCTGACACCTCTGTCTGAGGATGCTGTGTTGGAAACCGTTCCACCATGGAGCGTCAGAGTCACTTCTGAGATCATAGAGAACTTTGCTCTTGCCGTGGTTAGATCCAATATTTGGCCGGGTGCCTATTGCTTCTCAAACCAGGGGAAAATATTTAGAAACATATATCTGGGTAAAAAAATATAAATAACTAATATAATATAACTATAAATTAATAGTTTCTCATATCCTCATCAAAATAATTGAAGCAAAATGACTAATGCAAGCCAGTTCAGATCTTATTGAGAATACTAGACTTTAGTAGCTTAACGAAATTGGTTTATTTTTACGTCTCTTTGAAGTATCATAAACTAAACATTTTTTACTGTATTGTAAAGGTATTTAAGTTAATTGAAACCAATTTTTTGTATAGTTGCTATTTATAAAGCCATATGTATGTTTTTTGAGACCAAATATCTACTTAAATATGCTAAGGAACAATTCCATAGATAAAGTTATATTCAATAAATATCTAAAATAAAAATTAATCTAGCTAAATTTACTAAAGAAAAAGGACGTACAAAAGTTCATTTGAATTGAAGATTATTTAATGACATTATACCAGGTTCTATGTCTCTTTTCGTTAGTAAATTTAGCTAGATTAATTTTTATTTTAGATATTTATTGAGTTACACATTCACCTATGGCTGGTGCCGTAATCTTCATACAGTCATTATATGTAAGTGGAATTAATAGTTATTTACAGTATGAGTGTTGTAACGATTTATATTACAACACGAGAAATTAAAGTTATCAAAAAGTGTCAAAAGACGCGACAAGAAGCAAGTGTATTTTCTATGAAGAGACAAAAAACCATAAATATAAAAAGCGATTTTCAAAATGATTGATTCTAGAATTTAGCCTTTGAGATATAGAAGCAGCAGCAAACCATCTACCATCTACTATGGATTAACTACTCAATGTTGAAAACTATGATTTCAGTTAAGAAAAATCAATATATAAGCAGATTTTCCCAACTAATCGCTTCTAAATACTGCAGATGATTAAACATATTACTTATGAAGGTCCATCCTCCATTTTTGAGCCCTGCCGTAGAAAAAGTTAACTAACCTAATGTTGAATCATATTCAATACAATGACCTCTATATAAAAATTGTGATTCCATGCTCGAAAACAACTTAAATATTTTTCGAAAAATATGCTCAACTTCGACTTCCTAATGCAACTCATAGGCGGTTTTTTGTATTCTACAGACAAGGGAAATGTACCTCCCAACCTGTAGGAGTTAATATTTTGGCAGAATTCCAAAAATGATTGTAACAGAGCTTGAATTGAAGAATCCCGAACAATATAGTGAGCATTGTTTTAGAAGGTTCTTAGCCACTTTTCTGGTTGATGGCGATGCAGATATGCGGATGTTAAAGCGTTATGGGGGCTGGAAATTTTCTTCTAGGGCAGAAGGCTCTGTTGAGAATTCTTTAGAGAATAATAAATAGATAGCAAAGAATATTGTGTGGTCTAACGCGAATTTAACGATTGGAAAATCGAACTTCAACAGCTCTATTACATCTATTTCTGGTAGACAAATGTCTAATTGTAAAAGATGTATTATTATATCTTTACAATAAACCTTAGGTTTTATAGTATTTTTTTTTAATAATGAATAAATCATTCCTCTAACAAGCGGGACTTTATTTAACATAAAAATGTTAATAAAAACTTTTTTTTTGCATTAGTGTTGAAATGGCATTTATTACAGCACTAATTCTGTAATAGATATCCTCACAACTATTTATAGATCTGTAATATTCATATTATTAAATGAAAGTAGCTAAAGATATTTTAGCAAACTTTTTACTGAAAAAATTTTTACAATACTTTTGACATTCGTAACATGAACATGACATGACACATAACATACAATTCAGAATTGACAAAACATATTAATTTTGAAAAATATAAACCCAATATATTTAAATTAAAGAATCACTTTTAACTTGCATGTAATAATTATTTGCTAATAAAGAATATTTAGGCAAACACTAAACCAAACCGTGTTTTTCAGGTTGCATATATGCTCACTAAACCCACAGCTTTTAACCTTCCAAATATTATATTTTATTTCATCAGTTTGTCTTCTGTTGTTACGAAAGGCTATGGTCACAAGTACATGGAACAAAATTTTTCGCCTCTCCCTCTACCACCAGTACAACAGGAGTATCCCATCGGTCCAGAAATCATGGAAATTCTAGATCCTACAGGCGCCGAAGAAGAACAATGGCGCATCGATCACTTGCCTAAACCGAAACCACCCCCGATGGGAGAAGAAGCAGAGGGCGAAGAGGCAGAAGAAGAGGAGGAGGAAGAGGAAGATGAAGATTAAAATTTATATACTGTTTTATAAGCTTGGCTTTAGCGCATAAGACTATTGTTTTTTTACTTGTTACAATTTCTTGAAATAAAATGATTATTGTTCCCATATTCTTGAAAGAGTATTTTCTACAAAAACAAATAAAAATTCTTTAGAATTTACTTGTACACATATTTTTGTTTTGAATATTAATTTGAATGTTCACAATTTTTGATACCTAATTAACGCCTTCTCCAAAAGTTTATTGGATGTTTCCTTTTTAGTTCTCTTGGTAATATATGGGTAAATTTTCAGAAAACTATGAAGCATTTTTATTTAATTCTTATGGGGGCCAGAAATTTATATTATTCTCTCGAAAACAAAGTAAGACGAAAAAATTAAGAGGCAAAAACAGTTGTGTTTATTTCCTGTATCTGAAACTACAAAGAAAGTTGAAAAAATTATTTTATGTTACTTTTCGTGAACAAAACTACTTGTCTTGTCCTTTGCGCACTCTGGGATTACTGAGAAGTCCAGTAACAGTTGTCAATAAATATATTACTATTAAAAAAACCGATATTTTTTGTAACACCCTGTATCACGAAAACGAAGTGTTCTCGGACATATGTATATAACCACTTTTTTACTTATTTAATAAATTTACTTAGTGTTATTTAAGATCACCTACATCAAAAATATATCTTGCAAATGCTTATTAAAAGATGTTTTATTTGAAGGAAATTTTAACAGTGAACACAGCATCAAAAATGTTATATTATTTTTGCTCTACATATTTTCTGAGATTTGGATATCTAAAGATCCAAGAACTTTTATTTTTTAACCAGGCGTTGCTACGCCACCAACTAAAATACATTTGAAGGAAAGACATTACACAAATATTCAATTCATTTTGTCATTTTATTGATTTTGTTCATTTCGAAAAAAATATATGAAATTCATTGGCGCCATCTGTCGAAAATTGGTCGTACCAACTTAGAAACCTTCGTGGGCTTATGCACCACAACTTTGCTAAAGATCATCACATGATCAAATGCATAATTCTATAAAGGACATACAGACAAACATTCATTTTTATATATATATATATATATATATATATATATATTTAACATCAAGTCTAAGTTCATGTTCTGTTCAAATTCTATATCGTAAGCATGCACTTAACTTAAAGTCCTAAGTCTTACATAATGTATAAAAAATAAACATAATTTCATTTCAGACATTTTTTCTCTGATACAGAAATTATTCTAGTCTTCTACTCCCACTAATCACAAGTAATTATGCATTTAACGAATGCCAATAAGTCATAATGTTTAAGATATGCAATATTTAGATTGATTAGTCTTATCTCTAGACACTAATGAAAAAAATATTTTAAATTACACCCTGCTGACTTCTCTTGTGTTTGCAGAATCCCCTTCACTTTTGGTTTCTTCTTTCTTCGGACTGTTAGGTAAAAATATTTCCTTCAATATACGCCTCATGGGCGCTTCTACTGTCAAGTAAAGTCCAAGAGCTAGCATGAAAGCGAAACATATATCGCCAAGTCCATACGAAATCTGCAAAAATACTAGTGTTACTCACATACATCATATCGACACAACAATCAGTTCACTAGCGATAGGTACTTAAATGACAATGCTCTTGATATATAAATAGTCATATATCAAGAGCGTTAAGTAGGCGTTTAAGAACCGTAACGTGAAGATTATAGGATATAATATTAAACGCATTATGATGCACGAGATAAAATTTTGTACATGGCCAGTACTTAGAGGGCTTATAAATTTGCTATACATCATATTATATATGTGTGGAAATAAGTGTTTTGATAATTAAAATCAAGTAATTTTTGTTGGAACCAAATTGACAGTTGTCACCATATTTAGTACGCGAAAAATCTCTAGCAAAGTTACATATTTTTCCATATATAATTGATAAAATATGGATTTCAATAGTGATAGTAGTACAAATGTGAAAACTGTATGGCGGCCTTTTTGTGATCTTATAAAAGGCAACGGTACTTTTACATCATAACATCGACATTAGCAAATATACAAGATTAGTAATATTGTTAAAAATAAAAAATGATGGTTACAAACCAAAGAAGTTAAGCATATTGACTAGAGAGGAAATTGACACTTTTCTGAGAGATGCTTCCGATGAAATATTTTTCATGAATTAGGTGCCCCTGATGTTTGGTATGTGGAGCTTGTTATAGAGAAGAGTTATGCAACATAATTCAGGATTTAGATGAAACTTTGCTAGTAGCTATAAAAAATCCAAGACTAAAATACAGCGCATATTTAGTGTAATTAATGAAAACAAGTCACCAAGATATTTGGATATGTACAGAGAATATGCGTCTATTCTTAAGCCGTATGCTGAGTAACGATGTTTTTTTTGTACATTATAACAACAATAAATGCTTCAAGCAAGTGGTTGGGAAAAATACGTTGAGTCAGATTCCGTACAAAATAGCAAACTATCTTAAATTACCAAACCCAAAGGAATATACCGGACATTGTTTTCGCCGTTCGTAGGTTATTGGGAATTATATAGGTAAAAAGTGAGATTAGATATTTCCCCTAACAGTAACTTTTTGCATCAAACATAGTATCATTTTCTATTTCTGCTCAACAGTTTGTGAAATTTCTTTCTTCATACGAAATAAGTGGAAAAATACATGTTCTTGGCATACAGGGTGTTTGTAAATAAGTGCGAAATATCTTAGGGGGCGATTGCCGAAGTTATTTTGTGAAAAAAAGTTCATATAAACGTAGGTCGAAATATGCCTCGATGATACCGAGTGTTTAAATTTTAATATTTTTTATTTATTTTTATTAATTATTTCAAAGAGTTTTAAAGATATTGACTCGAAATTTGAAACATGCTTTGGAGGGATAAATGTAAATTTTTTGGGATGATCTGAATATTTCTACTTACACCAGTGACGTTCGTGCGAGAATGCCACAACCTTTTTTAATATTTTTTTTATCTCGGAAACGAAACATGTTTCGACCTACGCTTATATGAACTTGTTTTCACAAAATAACAAATTCCCTGTATCTCTACCAAATGTGATGATGATGTAAATGCTGTAAATTTTGTACAAATCAGCAAGGTCTTGATATGCCTTATATTATTCCCAGTTTTAGACAGAGCTATCAGAAAAATTTTCAAAGAGTAAAAATAAAAACATTTTTCTGAAAAGTCCGAGAATAAACATAAATCTAACCTAAAAACGAGAATTAATTAAAAAAAAACCGTTATCGGTTACCGCTACAATTTCGCGAATTTCGTTTTGAGAGCAAACAAGAGTAAAGAATTTTTTTCAATGACAGGTAGGGGATGAACCGCTAGTATTCTGACGGTCATGAATGGGAACTCGCAAAAAAATCCTATTTATTAGCCGATGATGGAGCAGGTATAACTATTGTTAGAAGGCAATATTGAAAATTCAGTGTCCAACAAACAATAGCAAATTGGCACTAATATGCCCTGGACCTAAAAATTCTAGTGTTAATGAGGTTACAAAAAGTAGTCCTGTAGAACAAGTAGAAAATGGAGAGGGTAAATTCTGTTTTAATATTTGTATAAGTAATTCCGTTAATTCATTGTAAACATAGAAATGTAATTCATAATTATGAGTATATTATTAGTATGATTAAATTGTAAGTTATTGTTTGTAGTTCTTTATCCTTTTTCATAAAATGTGGTAAATACACAAAATTATACTTTTCTTCAATAAAAATAGAGTACATGCCACATGAATATTTAGTGCATTACAGCAATTAACCCCCTCGGGAGTTTATAAGGCCCTCGGGCCTTAACGTGACACCGCCCGAAAAATTTTACTATATGCCTTATACAGGGTGTCTCATAATTAGCTGCCAACCCCGAACAGGCCGATTCTATGATCAAAACTAAGTAAAAAAAGTTCATATGAACATGGGTCCGGAAATGCTTCCTAAAGGCACAGGGACCCATTGAAGAGGGAGGAATGGAAATTATATTTTTGCAATATCTTTCAATCGCGTTGTGATAAATGAATGAAATTTGGTATACACAGCTAAATTTTGATGAGCAATTTGGTCAATTTCACAGTAATTTAAACAAAAAATAATAATAATAATTTAATACGTAATCAGTAATACACATTATTGATGTAGAACAATTATGATATGATGATTTGTTTATGGCTTTTGCGATGGTAATGCTACGCGGCAGAACGCGAGTACGGAGGAGATGAAGGCTGGCGTCAAGGAGAACATTCCTCACTGTATTCCGCAATTTAGCTGCAACCGTCACTTTTCGAAGGGATTATAAGATGGAAACATAATTTTGATAACAGACAACAAGCTATTTTAAAAACTGTTCAAAAAACCCTCCACCTTCTCTGATACAAAGTCTTGCCCTACGTGTAACACTTCTCGGTTTTGACGAATTTTATTGGCTGCATCATTGATACGCTGCAGCAATTCCTCACGGGTATCGACTTCGCTGGCGTAAACTTTTTGATTTAGATATCCCCAGAAAGAGAAGTCCAGCGGGGTTAGGTCGGGAGAACGCGGCGGCCAAGCTACTGGTCCGTGCCTCCCTATCCAGCGTCCAGCGAAATTTTCGTTTAGGAAATTTAGAACACTATGTGCCGGGGCTCCATCGTGTTGAAAATCATGTTACGTCGTAAATTTAGAGGCAGATCATCGAGAATTTGGGGAAGATTTTCTTGAAGTAAGTTTAAATAAATATTTGAATTGAGACGTTGTGGAATTTCAATAGGTCCAATCAGAGTGTCGTGAATTATTCCCGCCCATAAACTTATGGAAAACCGTTGCTGGAAGTTTGTTCTCCGAACAACATGTGGGTTCTCTTCTTCCCAATAATGAGAATTATGAAAATTTAATTTTCCATTTCGGGTAAAAGTTACTTCGTCACACCACAAAATTTTGGAAGCTTGCTCGTTGTCCAGCGACAAAATTGCATACGTGGCGGAAAATCTTCTGGTATCAAGCCATGTATACGTCGATAGTGATAGGCATGTAGACCTTGTCGCTTTAATATTGTTCCAACCTGAAATGTTAGTAGCGCATCTAATCAATTCTGTTAAGGAAATTTTTAAGATATATAGTACCGTTGGCCGAAGAACATTTATTTGCCTTGAAATGTTCCGTATGCTAGTCGTAGGATCTTGTTCAATAGCGTCAAGGACTTCCGGTTCCCTATTAATCCTGGGACGTCCTTGACCCGGTGCCTTTCGAAAAGTGGCGGTTGCGGAATACCGTAGGGAATGTCCTCCTTGATGGCAGCCTTCGGTTTGGAAACCTTCTCCCGTACTCGCTTTCTGTCGCTGTAGCAAAAGCCATAAATAAATATATCAACTAACTCTTATCCCGTAAACTCTTCCATTTTTTCGCTTAGAACTATAAAATTGGCAATTGGGTTTACAATATTTTGACATACCTTGATAATTTTGTTTAAATTACTATGAAATTGACCAAAGTGGAATTAATTGAAGGGCCATTTTCTCAGAAACCGTTAAAGATAACTATTTGAAACAAGAATACCTTTTTAACGTAAAACATTTCGGGAAAACGGAATTTGCTGTCCAATTTGTTAAAAACTCAAAAATGAAAAAGTTACACACGCAAAATACCAAGGGCCCCCCCGTACCCACCCCAATGGACCTTGTGGAAATAAATGGATTAGTCCATCAAATTGCTCATCAAAATTTAGCTGTGTATACCAAATTTCATTTATTTATCACAACGCGATTGAGAGATATTGCAAAAAAGTGATTTCCATTCCTCCCTCTTCAATGGGTCCCTGTGCCCTTAGGAAGCATTTCCGGACACATGTTGATATGAAATTTTTTACTCAGTTTTGATCATAGAATCGGCCTGTTCAGGTTTGTCAGCTAATTATAAGACACCCTGTATAAATAATATCACTCACCACATCGAAAAAATTAAAAACCATAGTGCTGTTCGCTTTGCCCATCGCTCTAGTCTGGAACAAAAAGTGCCACAGATAAGCTCCAAAAACCAGTTTACTCAAGGGGATCCATGGACTCCACGACAGGCATTTATGCAAAAAGGTAAAAGTCCCAAAACTGACGGTGTACATTACTCCAAAACTTCCAAAAGCCCAGATGGTCCTGTGAAGGGCTCCATAGGAAGCTGATTCTAAGGCGTTGTATCCATGGAATGGGTCATAAAAAACTATTCCTCCATACATACATACCATGAGCAGGAAAACGGAAAGAATGGCTAAGATTGTTGTGTAACACTAAAAAAATTTTTTTCTTTAGTTTTATTAGATTTTTGCCAGACTTCCAGATGCCAGATTAATTAAATAAGCCCTTGCGCCAAACGGAACAGTCAAGGGTTATTTTTGAAACTAAGTTTGCCTAACCAAAAAATTTCACACTGAAAAAAAAACTAAAATTATGCCACAAATAAATAGCTTCAGACAATATAAAAAAATGTTTACAGTAAAAAATGAGTGTTGAATTTTGTACTGAAATAGTGGAAATTACATTTGAAAAATGTGATATTACAGCCAATTGCTACCAACAAAAGGTGAAAAACCAGCCAAATGTGTTTTAGAAGAGACATGACTTATTTAAGAGTTTTAGCATTTACCAGAAAAAAAAGTGACAATCAGGAAGTATACAAAAAAGATATGAATCGGTATTTTTCTAACTAATGCTTCCAGATTAAGGCATTTGTGCAAGTTCCAATATATTTCTTCTACTAATATATTTTTATGTATCAAATTTCATTTTAATCGTTTAACGTTTTTACGTTTTATAATCGATTACTGATATTTTTTCAAAAACTTGCACTGTAGTACCCTGTATTATACAACAAAATTTTATATGTAAACTCTACAACGTCTTTAAGGATACAAATAACAACGCAATGTGTAAAGACTTCACATAACATTTATTATATTAACACAGCAAATTGTGTTAAACCTTTAACACACTACTAGATACAGAGAAATGCGTAAATATATAGGGTGACTAGGGAAAGTGGGAACACGTTGTAACTTTTTTGTGACTGCTGATAAAAATTTAAAATTGGCTGAGTTTATACTAGATGGTGCCATGAATTCTTTGAGGTCATTTCGGATTTCATGACATTTCCAGTTTGACCGGAAATGACCGTAAATTTATATTTTTAAATGGGACACTGTATTTTGGAAACAAGGGATCATTTTACGTATGGTAGGACTAATTTTCTGACACAT
Source organism: Monochamus alternatus (assembly GCA_037114965.1). NCBI lineage: Eukaryota > Metazoa > Arthropoda > Insecta > Coleoptera > Cerambycidae > Monochamus > Monochamus alternatus. The sequence continues at coordinate 85,299,364 of CM073427.1, forward strand.
TTTCTGGATGTAAGTATTTTTTTAATTTTTAAAAATAAAACTAGAAGGCCGCGACTGGCCGAAATTGTTTTTTGTTTGTAATTATGGGAAAAATTCTAAATTTGAATATATTTGTACACTTTTTTAGTTACGACCACTAAAAATTTCGATTTATTGTATTTTCTTAAAAACTTATTTTTTGCAAATGTAACAATTTATAAAATCCGTCAAAAAAGAAAACAATTCCTGCCAGTCGCGGCCTTCTAATTTTGTTTTTACAAATTAAAAAAAAATACTTACATCCAGAAAATGTGTCAGAAAATTGGTCCTACCATACGTAAAATGATCCGCTGTCCCATTTAAAAATATAAATTTACGGCCATTTCGGGTCAAACCGGAAATGTCATGAAATCCGAAATGACCTCAAAGAATTCATGCCACCATCTAATATAAACCCACCCAATTTTAAATTTTTATCAGCAGTCATAAAAAAGTTACGGCGTGTTCCCACTTTCCGTTGTCGCCCGGTATATATTATGTGACAAAGAAAAATAAACACCCCTTAGATATCATTTTATTTAGATAATTTTCTGCACGTTTACTTCTCTTGGAGAAAGTAAAAAATTATTAAATTTTCAAGTTTGTCTGTTAAGGTTTTTGGAATTTGCATAGGTCGTACTTTAATAACATAGAATTCTTTTTTTAAAATTTCTGCTCACATTTGTGTTGCAGACGTCATTCTTTACAACTGATTATGCGTAGAGTACGTAGATTTGGGCAGATTGCCCAGCTTAGCAACTTTGAGAGGAGGTAGATTGTTGAGTTGTTGGTGAGAGAAATTTCTAGAGGGACTAACAGATCTTTACGTATCATAGTACCACAGACCATGAAGAAGATATGGGCTGTCATATTGCCTCTAATAAAAACTAGTGGTGGTCTTCTACCATACGCCATAGCACCACATACTGTAACTCCTACTGTGTGACAAACATAACGCTCTCTATCAAATTGTGGATCGCGCCTTCTACCACGTCACTTTCTCACCCTTCCACGACCATTGTGCATCCCCAGATAGAAATAGGATTCCTCACTGAATGTCACCTGATTCCATTCTTGATTCCACTGAATCCTCTCTCTAGTGAGTGAGAGGCGGCACTCAATATGGACGATAACACAAGAGACCAATACTTCCTATTCAGCGATGTACTATACACATACCGATCAACTCCTCATGTTCTTCAAACCACTGATTTGCAATAGTCCGGCTGATGCTAATTTTTTACTTTCACCGAGAGAAATAACATGCAAAAAATTAAAAAAATAAAATTATGAAAATGATAAATGTTCACCTTTCTTTGTCACGTAGTACAAAATAATCCCATGTTGACCTCGATTAACACGGGTGTTATTTAATATTGAAATGTATAATTCTCTTTTTTACTATGTAACTTTGAAATTTGCAGAGTAATTTTAAATCCTCTAGTTTAGTAAAATATACAAGGTGTCCCATAAGTAATCTGTTATACAGCTACAGAGTGAAGTATACGTCAAAATAGACCGTTTCTGCTTAATTTCTTATAATTATTTATGCGGTGCATCATAATACATAGTGATTTTCCGGGTTGTTGTGCCGTGACCTCATGACCTGGAAAATCAATAAGTATCAAATATTTGGGATTGGTAATATGGTTTTTATTAGTGATAAAATTTTCCCCATCCACTATGCGTTCTAACAGTTCATCCAGGGTATTGCTTTCATCATTATAAACAAAAGATTTGAGATAGCTCCATGTATAAAAATCAATAGGGTTGGTATATGGGCTTCGAGGTGGACAAGGCAACTCACTGCCACGACCAATCCAACTATGTGGGAAACGATTAAAAGCGCCGTTTTTATATGCAATTTTTCATCGAATTTTCAACGCCAGTCTTAAATGAGTTCTAACAGAAATCGCATAATATAGTGATTTCATCGCGAATGGACCACATATCTGCTCTTAAATGTAATAGAACTTCATCTGATAATGTCGTTAAGTTACAAAATAGTTACTCTAAACTCGTGCTGAAAATCTGATTCCTTATATTAGCGTACATTATCAATTGAATAATAATGATAATTTTTCCACGGTCGGGAGTAGAAATCAGTTTCTATGACATCAAAATTAAAACAGAAGTAGTCGATTATTCCCAAAAGAGTATAATGCTCCCAAGGGAGTTTACATTATGGAAAACGTTTTTCATGCAAAAAAAAAGATAACATTGAAATTATTTATTGACATTTAAATTAAATGTTACATTTGTACAATTTTCAAAGTTAATATTAGAAGGAATATTACTTTCGCTTACATTTACAGTTTTTGTGATTGCGCTAGTAGTGGTACCTACTAAAACCTGATTAGCAATTTTGGTCTTATTTTCAATGGAGTTCTCGACATAACCCTCAGCTACTGCCGTTTATTTCCAACCAGCATGACGCTTTATTATCGTGATATCCACACCATCATCTGCCAGTAATGTCGCTGAAGATCTTCGTAAGCAGTGACCAGTATAACATACAGCATCAGGTAATTTTAAATATGAAGCTACTACACTTGGAATTTTTCTCATGGTATTCTTGCCAACTGGCTGCGAACTACATTTTCCTGCTTTGTAGTACAAAAAAAGACGCTTATGCTTGACGTGGGGAGGACGAAGGGACAGGTATTTTCGAAACAATTCAAGCATATTTCCCACATCGGTTACCAGAAAGGTTCGTGGAATCTTTGTCTCTTAGTGTTTGGAAATTTTACAATCAAGGAAGAGCTATCAATATCATCTATAGTTAAATTGACTAGTTCATCATTTCGACAAGCTCCGGCAATCCCCAGAATTAATCCAACCTATAAAAAATCAAAATACTTAATAATTGAAATACCTAACAACAAGAGTAATCTTACCTTAATCATTAAGAATTCTTTGTCATCTGCACTTGATAGAAAACGGTCGATTTCACCCTTTGTCAATATTTTCGATTTTTTCGCTTGATATCCGTCACCGGTTCTTTTCAAAAATGCGATCAGCTTGGGGAATTTGCTTATATCTATGTTGTCGTAAATTATCAAGCATGACTTAACCATAGAATATTGCGCCCATAATGTGGAAGACTTGTAATTCTTTGCATTTTCACTGAAGTATGCCAACAAAACATTCTCGCTGTATACTGGAACATTTTTCTCGGCGCACCACTTTTTGAACCGATTGTAGGCTATATCGTATAAAGATCTTGACTTCGTAGGCAGTAAATTGCTTATTGCAATATTTGCAGCCTCCCCAATCTCTTCCGACTCACAATTATTCATTGTGCACTAAACAAACTTTAAACTAAACAAAACTAGCACCTTAATTTGACAATTCTTTTTGTTTGTTTATTTTGTAGTTATGACAATAACTCAACGACTACTAAATAAATGCTCAAATCCGATATTCGTGATTATCCTATGCAACTGGCGAGTGCTTTGAGGACTTTCAAGTACACGGAACAAAACCTTGTCTTCTTGGCAATTTGGGGTCTTATTTCATGATTATTGACGCAATAAGCATCTGACTCCCTCGGTTACGTAAATAACCTTTGAAATATTTTACGATCTGAATAAATTCGATTTAGATGTAGGCCAGCATACCTTCTTGCTGTTGCGCAGATCGTACCCCTTTAACCGTAAATAGTTTATTATAAAAAATTTAACATTAACGGTATTTTCTGACGTCTACTATACCCTATTGCTGTATGGTCCATTAGTTATAGGACACCTTGTATAACTATTTTACCGTGGACAGTATCCTTCCAGATCCTTTCATTTTATAGTACGTGTAGCCAGCTAGCATTCCTATGAAATATGGCGTAGCTCTTACGTGAGACTTGATATAAAGGAACTGATACTCGCTGTGTGTCTTTGGATGTTGCAGGAAATCAGGGAGAAATCTAAGAAAAGCCGAACTTTCGTAAACTAGGATGAGCACAAACGGAATTATAAATGATACGACAGTCAAAGTAAAGATCATCGCCAAACCATATTTCTTTTCCTTCTTGATAAGAAAGACCAATCCAACGGCTATGATGAAATAATGGAAGTCACAGGGGAGGTACCAAGTATGGGGCAAACACTAGAAAATAATAATTAATATTAATACTGCAATTCCTTAAACAGTGAAGTTGAGATTGATACTACTACCGACTGGAATGGGTACTTGCTCCGAAAGGTTAGAAATAATGTTTCTAACGATTTCATTTTTAGTAGAAGAACTTGTAATTTAACTTCTGATATTTGATTAATTTTCTATGCTGTTACCATCTCAAGACGCCCAAATGTATAAAATTTAGCCCCTTAGTTTTATTTTAATTTATTTTATTTTTAATTGACTGCTCTATACCTATAGTCTACCAGAGCTGAATCAGAGTGTCACCCACCATGTCTTTTCAATACTGTGAAATCAGCACCTGCTGCAGCAAGTCACTGAAGAATTTCGAAAACTGTGCCCAATATATTCATGTGCATTTTCAATTCCAAAAAACTCTGCTATCTTTTGTAGCTATCTTAAAAAATGTATTCAAACTTAGAAGCTATACTCTGCATTTTTGATTTTTATATGTTAAAAAGCATCGTTGATCTAGTACATTTCTTGGCCTCAGTTTCATATATTTTCGAAATACGTCAGTTACATGTGTGGCGCTACTGTCTTTGTAAGCGAATACCAAACTATAATAACAACAGTTTATGCAAGAAAAGTACTAAAATCATAAATTAAAAAACTGCTTCAGTTTTATTTCGTATTTTAAAAGTAGTATTAAAATTATATTTAAGCGTCTTTATTTAATATTTAACTTGTAAGTCTATGCATTTATAATACTACTACTTATAAATATTTATTCAATGCTAAAATTTAAATTTTTTGAGAAATATAAAAATAAAATATATAGTAATCGTTTTTTTTATATATTTTTAGGTATTAACAATATTGTGCAAAACTAACTACTCTGCGGACTGAAGCCTCGACCAGCGTTGAATTACACCCACAATATCTACCCATATATTCTTTATTATTAGCATTTCCAACATTTTTTACTGTATTAGAAAGGAATTTTACGTTAATATAAATCAAATATCCTACAATTCCTATCAATGAAGTCATATATATGCTCTCTGACACCATATATAGGTATGCAGAGCAGTTAGTTTCACACAATATTGTTAATACCTAAAAATATATAAAAAACGATTACATAAAGGGTACAATTTTTTATTGTTTAAGTAGGTGGTTGTCATGTTTAATTTAAGATTCATTGGCAGGTTAAAGTCACTTTTGACATTGTCGATATTTAATTTCAAATAATTTTAATTCATTGGTATAATAATTTTTGTAGTTAGATATTTGAATCGACTTAGAAGAGGGCACTTGAAGAAGCAATCCTAAAAATGTAGAAATAGATCAGATCTCAGCTACTGTGGTTGAATTTTCGAGTTCCCACAGTTTTAAAAGTGAACTTAGATTTTTATAGAATGTTTTCATTAAACCAGGTTAGTAAATTTAGCCAGATTATATTTTATTTTAGATAATTATTGAATAGAGCTTTGTCTGTGGAATTGTTCATTAGAATATACAGATATTTCGTATCAGAGAGCTGAGAGCTTACAATGATAGGAATTGTAGGATATTTGATATATATATTAACTTAAAATACCTTTCTAATACAGTAAAAAATTCATAGCAATAAGAGAAAAACACTGAAATTATTAACTTCTTAACTTTTAAAAATTTAATTTTGAAATTTTATTTAACAATTTCAATTATCAGTTATTTTTAATTAGTATATTTGGCTATACTACTTTTATTTTGTTTCAGATTATTGGTTATTAATTATTTTGTATCATGAGAAGTTGTTGAGATTAAATTGACGTCATCAATATTTCTTTTACAAAATCATGAAAACTTTTTCCATTATCAGTTTATCTGAACGGGTAATTTCATTGTATAATTAATTATATTTTCACTTTGTTTTCGTTTCAAAAGGTTGACAACCGTATTAAGGACATTATTAAAAATAAAATAACCAGATAAAATCTCCATGTTTACAAAATACAATATTTCCAAGTTAGCCTTTACCAGTTCGATTTTACCGGAAAAAACTTCAAGGACAGTAAGAATTGCAGTGAAATTAATCGTTAACTTTATATTTGCGTAGTGTTTTTTATGCAAAAGTATGTCCGCAGTTTCGTTACAGATAATTAACATTCCTTTTGCCTGTTTTAAGCTTTTGTCCCAACCAGATCACCGTGAGGGTAACAATAGGTGGACACTTCGTATCGCGCGTCTTTTGCCTTGAAATTTTTTGTTCGCGCTTCCTTGACATTAAACAGCTTGACCAGACCAATTAATTTATATACTGGGACTATTCTAGTTGCTAAAAGATTCCTCAATGCTTTTTCACTTATTCATCCATATCCAGACAATATATATACTGGGTTTTCCGTTAAAGTCGACCAGCAGCTGTATCTCGGAAATAATTTTTGAAACAATTTTACGATAATGAAATAAAATATATATAGTCTTCCTTTTATCTTATATAGAAAATTGAATAAACTTGGAAATTAATTTTAATTCTTGGGGTCACTTTTGTTATCTATATTTTTCCGAGATACACTTCGACGGAAATGTGTCTAAAAAGGCCTTTTAAGGAACAAGCTTCTGTTATATGTATTCATACAGATCATGCAATAGGGTGTTGAAGTTGTTTTGTGTTTTGGCGATCTGCAGTGAAAATCTACATTATTTGTGGTACAGGTAAATCAAAAGATAAAGCCCTACAGACGGCATACCACACAATATTACAGAGTTGTAAAAAACGAATTAAAACATAATTATTGTGTTTATATTTTACCTATTAAAATCGAAGTTAACACTGCAAATCAAGCCAGTGATAATATCACTGTTATCGTCTCAGATGAATTCAGTAGTGCATGTGAATTGAAATTTTAATTGAGAGAAATTTTATTTTGTTATTGTTTATTTGATTGGATTATAAGCACACAATATTATTGGCTTCAATTTGAATTTTCAATCACCAAGTAATAGTTTAGTTGGTAATAAATTATAATAAAATATCACAACCACATAGTTTATAATTTGCTGTGATATCAACATTGGCATAAGCAATCTGCCCTATAGGTTAAAACTTACAGACAAATTGACTTCAAAGTTGATTTTATTTGAGCATCCATCTTGTAACAAACACTAGATGTATTGTCTAATTGATTACTCATTAAAATTACGTTAATAAGTTATAATAATAACAAAATATTAGTTAACACATTTATGGCGAAAGTATATTAAACACATTTTATCACGAAATACATTCAGTCTTTATTTTAGGTTATTCTTCAGTATAGTAAGAAGAAGTAATAATAAAAATGTGTATTTATAATACGCGTTATTTTTTTGTGGTCATCATATTATTCGAAAATATCTCCTAGGTTGTATAATTTGTTGAATGAAAACCGAAAATACAGGCTTTATATTATCTTAAACTCTAAATATCTATAGATACCCACATACCTACTCCTACTCGTACCTTTGTAGCCTGACTGTAGTCTCTTCTTATTTCTATCCCTGATCGTTATTAGAACATATATGTAAAATGTTGTCTTACTCGAGCACAAGTAAGTCATATAAAGAACATAATTGTAGAGAGTGACTACTGTTATAAACCTGCTCACAATTTATAGCAGTCAACACAAAGAAATATACATGCAACCCTTATATTTTTCCTACAAAATCGTGTGCCGCATACTTCTGAGAGCATACCCGATTACACAGCTTCTGCTACGCATGCGCTGCAGTTAGTACACGTAAGTACGCATACGCTGCTGGCTTTTGATTGGCTGCGACGAATTGTCGGATCCAATTGTTTCATTTGCAGCGCTCTCATGGGCGGGTATATCTTTCCGGCGGGCAAAATTTCGAGTATATTTTTTCGTTAATTTAATTATAAATGTAATTAATTTTATCAGAGATTTGATCGAAATGAGGAATATGACATGTGTGAAGAGTTTAGTGCGCGAAGTCAAAATATGAGTGTAAGTGATGTTGAAATATATATTTCATTAACAAAATTGTACGTGGATATCATGTGTGCAAATAAAAAAGTGGTAAAGAAGTACAAGTGTGAAGCGGAAAGTGATTGTATTTTTAAAATGAGTTTTTCAAAAAAAAACATTCTAATGATATATCTTACAAGATGAAACTTGGGTCAATGTGAGAGATTGATACCGGTTGATATTTGACTACCCCTAATTAATGAGGTTTTCCAGGTTTCCCTCATTCCTGCACTGAATAGTGGTTAGGGCCTACCAACGTAAGTCGTTCCTGGGTGCAAATGCGGCCTGCTTAATAATAATATGCCGCCCCCTCTCCCGCACAAGTCTCCGACTTCTGGGCTAATCCCTGTGATTAGAATGAGGGGTAGAGATATTATTATTATTATAAATCGAAAAGAGTATGCTGATAGAAAGGACGAAATAGTGATACGGCAAAGAAACTATTTAAAATAAATATTAAAAAATAAGAATCTGGATCAAAGAATTTATTAAATTTTGACGAAACATGGGCGTATGAAGGTCATACGGGAAGCGGTACGATATGATATAATAAGTGTTAATGTATGACCGTTATAGTGCTAGTAACCAATAATAAATAGTGTATATGTATTCTAAAGCTTTTTGTAATTTGCAAATATTTGGACGATTTATTTAACGGTGGAAAAATCGCTACTTGTAGCAAATTTTGTCAACTACCTATAACATTTTCCATCATTTTCATCATGAAACTGCCATGGTAGATTATCAGAAGTTGAAAACAAATTTGTTAACACCACTTAATAATGAAAGGGGCAATAATATTTGTAGTGTTTGACAGTTTCAATTGTCAAAAGTTGAGATTTTCCCGCCATAAATAACTAAAACAGAAGTTGAAAGTTTCGTGCAAAAATCCGTGAATTTCGCGTCCATGAGGACAAGGCTTAAGTGTGATATCTGCGGAGTGCGCATCAAGTAGGTGTAAGTGAGTGGTAGTGGCCAATCGTCGTCCATTGGGACAGGGACACCATTTAAAGTAAATTGTTAATGCGTTAGGTTCAGCCGATGTCAACTTATTTTTGATAATTTTGTGTGCTTTAACTCTTCTCAAGTGGCTTGGGAAATCATACAACACGTATCTTCCGTACTCATATCTGTGTTGTAAATTAGTCACAAGATAAAAACTTTATATTTTGAAATATTCTTAGTATTATTATTATTATCTAACACCTCAAAATTGGTAAAAACTGTTATATCACTGTTTCTGCTCTAAAAATAATGGATGTTATGTAATGCAATTATTTTTGATTTTTTTGTATATTTTTGTATATTTTTTATATCTGATCGCATTCAAATTTAGTGCGCCTATGAAATGTTGCTCCCCACACGCTTCGCCCGCCGCGCTAATCTACAAGCTAGCGATTAGTCACTGTTCACAATTTCGACTGCTGACTATGGAATATATTATGGTAATAATGTATTATATATTTTAACATAAACTTGGTCGTATTTCTTTTAGGTCCAATTATCTTATTGGAATAACATTCTTGCTGACCAATTATTAACTTCCATTTTACCTACTTTAGTTTTTCCTCCACATAAGGAAAAAGACCAACAAATATAAGTAAACTTTCTCTTTACGGAATAGGTCATGAAATTTTTTGACCAATTCATAGGTTAAATTGACGTAATTTTAATTCTACATGTTTGTTGGGGATAGGTTTGCGGTCTGTGCTAACGTTGAAGTCTCCCAACATAGAAAACCAATAATACATTTAAAAATTAATCTTAAGTTGCATTCTAATACATAAGTAAATATATTTCTTCAGTAATGGGTACTTATACTATGATTTAAAACTATAATTTAGTATGAGTTTGAATTTAGGCGATGAAGGTGAATGCAGTCACTTACCATTTGATGGGCATTGAAATAGTTTGAAATATACAACAAAGAAGTCCACAAATTTTTTCTACAATCTTGTACCTCCGTACCAACAATAGCTTCCCATAAAGGCCCGTTTCCACTTTGATAGAATAAAGTACAAGCGTAAAACAAAACAAATGCATACGCTGGGGTCAATCTAAAAGAAAAAAATGAGGCCCAATAGGGTTAAAGTGTAACATCAAATTATTCGAGAAAATATAAAATAGGGCCAACAACTGTACTCATTCTAAATATTAAAAACTACTAACATGTAGTTTCATGTTTCTACAGTATAATTACAAATTTCTAAAAAGTTTGTAAAATAAAATAAGTAACTCCTAACGCGTAATATTACCTATACAGACACTGTAAAAAAAGTTGCTGTGTAAGCGAGATTTTCCAGTGTGTAATTTAGGATGTGTAAAAATTCCGTATTAATAGTTTTACACACTATGGCTTTTTTGTACTTTTTACACAAAATGTGTTAAAATTACTAGTATTATAATAAAATATACTGAATTTGTGTAATATTTACCAGTTGTGTGTTAAAAGTACACCATTTTGTGTAAACTTAACACGCACACAACTTAATTGTGTTCTATATCCCTACTCCTGACTGGTTGAGCGCAACTGAGCAGCTGCAATATATCATCTGATCCAACACACGTCACTACGCCATATTGGTCATGTAGCGGTGTTGTGTACAGTTACCTCAATGATACATATAACACAGAAATGTGTAAAAGTTACACATGCCATTTGTTATATTAACACAGTGGATTGTGTTAAACCTTTAACACACTGCTACATACAGAGAAATGTGTAAAAATATACAGAATTCCGTGTGGACCTCGATTAACACAGTCTTGTGTTCTTTTATGTATAATTAATATTTATTTGTTTAAGAGATTATTAATTCAAAACGTACCTTAAATATCTCATAAATATTATGAATCCTGGATTTATGAATTTCTTCTCAAATGTATTCAACAAGTTGTATACCACCAACAATCCACTTATTACAAAAAATGTATCAACAAACAAATCCCCATGAAAAATATACGAGACAAGTGCATTTCTGTAATTCTGAAAATAATGGACACATGAAAAATGATTATACAAATATTAGATAATTATGCAGGGTGATTTGGTAAAACATGTCATATAGATATTGAGGCAGATTTTTTTCTCGAAATTTGTGCATTCTCAGTAATTTCAGAAAAGTATCTACTATTTTTATGTGAATTTAACTTTTAAATTATCTATATGGATCTGGAAAACCTAACTAAAAAAAAAGGTTAAAGTAAAGGTCAAGTTTCGCTGGCATAGAGTGTAGGTAGTTAGCGGAATCTGCAAAATGGCCGAAAACTAATAGTGCTAGCGTATTTTTTAAGGGGAGATACTGTATTTTGAAAAAGAATAGCAGAATTTTAATTTAGAAAATATGTAAGCAATACTTGATATATCTACCTACTACAAATATTTCAAAAACAAAAGACATAAATCACAGAAAAGTCCTCTTATTTTTCTATTAGATCCCAATTTTATAGCATTTTTAGTTTTTTTTCTGAAAATATGATTTTCTGATCACTTTCAGTACCTATACGTAGCAGTATAACATTGTTTAATGAATTATTAACGTTTTATTGATAAAATTATTATCTACACACCTGTTCAATGTAGTCAAAATTTGATACAGCTCCTCCAACAAACGTTCCAAATCTGTGATCCAAGATGATCATGAAAATTGAAAAAGTCCTGATCCCATACAGAATGCTTAAAGATTCGTTAGAGCTTTCAGCTTTATTTAAATGAGGAAAATTTGTCTTGGCAGAAAACGCCAAAAATATTCTGTAGAAGAAGGAACCTAGAAAAGAGTTTGACAATAGCAATGAAAATTACGTAATGATGCCAGTTTATTCATATTTAAACCCATTAAACAACTTTTTTAATTGCTATATAGATACCTGCGCAAAATTAACCATTTTTCAACGGCGATGAACAAAGGCACGTTATGGTGAAACAAATGGAAACAAAAACATGCGATCATGGAAAATACATATTTTTGTACCTAGAACGCGAAATTGCAATTTTGAATTCAAGAATGGATACAAACAATATTTTTGTAGAAAACTGCAATAAAATAAGACAGTTGTGTTGTGAACAACAATTTAATTTATATTTGAAATCATAACAATAGCAACCTAATAAACAATATAAATTAGCTATTTTAAAAAGTAGTGTCAGAATTATATATTGTAATTCATATTCTAAGAGTGTTTCATTCAAAATGAGCTCGGAAAGTGAAGACGAGCATGTTTCACAATTATTTCCCATAAAATTGTCGAGATAGTACGAGATTGCCTATAACGAATTCAAAGAGTGGTGTATTTGAAGAAAATAAGTTTCGAAAAATTGTCAAATTATATTTACATTTGCTTTATGTTCTAGAACGAAAAAGACTTTGGCGTTCAATAATATAAAAGTATATCGCAGCTAGGTGACAAAAATAAACGAAAATTGACTTTTAATGACAGTTTCCGAAAAGAGTTTTTTTTTCACAGTTTGGGTACTTTTTTCACGATCATGTCACTTTTGACAATGATACTAATGATTTTTTGTCTCAACCTACAGTCTCGACCAAAAATTCACATACTCACGCGCCACTAATAAACACTGATTTTGCTCACATACATTTTGCGTTATTTTCTGAAAGGATTCTCTAGTACAAGACATTTTTTTAGATGTTTTGATTTTTTTTATTCATTATTCAAATTTGGCAACCCTTTAAAACATTATAAACGAAAAAATGAAGTACCCTGCATAAAGTGATTTAAAATTGAGAAGGTTTTTATTTTAAAAAAGTCATTTTTTGACATACAACCCACATTTGTGACGTCATCGTTGTTCGATATATGACGTCATCAACAATTTTTTTAAATAGCAATTCCCAATTTTGACCATGCTATTTGAAAGAGCGTGTCATTCTACATACATACATCATGAAAAATTATGGTGTTACATAACAAAAATTTCAAGAAAATAATGTTTGAAGATTTTAAAATTCAATTTTCACAATACTGAAAATGATAATGATTATGTAAAAAATCGACTATATTAAATGTTCAAATTATGCACCGTTGGCTGCCTGACAGTAGCCAAGACGATTAATAAATTTTTTTTGAACATTATCAATAACTTCAGGAGGTATACGATGTATCTCCTCTCTCCGAATTCTTGCTTTTAAATCTTCTAAGTTAACCGGTCTAGTAACGACGACGTAGTCGATTGACTTGCTGGCCAGTCAATCGACCCCCTTCTCCCTATGCAACGATTCGGGAACAGTTCATCTAAATAAGCACGCGTCGCATAATGGGAAGTTGCACAGTATTGTGAAAATTAAATTTTAAAATCTTCAAACATTATTTTTTTGAAATTTTTGTTATGTAACACCATAATTTTTCATGATGTATGTATGTAGAATGACACGCTCTTTCAAATGGCATGGTCAAAATTAGGAGTTGCTATTTAAATAAATTGTCGATGACGTCATATCTCGCACTACGACGACGTCACAAATATGGGCCGATGTCAAAAAGTGCATTTTTTAAAAACAAAATCGACGTGCCAGAGGATTTTTTCGAATACTTCTCAATTTCAAAAATAATGAATTTATTCGTTACTTTTCGAAAGTACTGTATAATTGGAACAATGCTTCATATTTCGTCGAATGTTTCACGCATGACATTAATAATGGTGTTAAAATTTATCAAATATTTTACAAGGCCCTCTGTCAGTAATGAAAATATCATGTTTCTGAAATGCTATATTTAAATAATGAGCTGACCTTCTACGTATTGTTCGTTTTAATAATAAACCAAATTTATAGGGTGTCGTAAAACGAATTAATAAATTAAAAATGTTGACTGAAAATATGAGCTACTTTCAGAATATTTTATTTATTACATTGTAAGAATATAAGGTGTTCAGTAAAGAATGTGACTTATTTTAAGGCTAGCTTCCTTGAACGAAAATAATGTGATTTAAATCAACTTACCTTAGCACAATTCTGCTTCATTAAGAAGTTACAGGCCTAAGAAAAAACTTCTTACTTAATTTTTTACGACAATATTCTTATTTTTATCAGTTTCCAAAAATCTCTATTCATAAAAAGAATCTGAAGCCCTCTTTTTCATAATTTGAGTACAGTTAGGCACACAGCAAATAAAAATTTTATCGTAAAAAAAATGTAATATAGAAGGCCTTCTCGGGCCTGTAACTTAAGATGAGTTGATTTAAGTCACATTATATTTGACCTAGCCTTGAAGTATGACCCATTTTTTACTGAACAGTCTGTATAAGTAGAAATATTTTATTTTGTATAAACAGTGCTTCAAATAAATTTAAAAAGGATCTACTTACAGTGATGAGACTTGTCACATTCCTTGAAATATTCCCAAGAAGTTGAAATAGCTACTAATAATATTAGAATTGTTGTCAATATACTAAAACAATTTAAAATGTGTAACATCAATATGACTACATATATATTTTTTGGAAATAATAATACAACAATAATGTATCTTGCTTTGTTCATAATATAAAGTAGATATATGTGATTTAATATACTATGGTTTTTCAGGTTGTTATATTGTAGCGTAGATAACTGGTAGATGGAAATCTTTAACTTGTCTTTGTTGTTCTCGGGCTCTGTGAGGCATGTGAGACAAGAGATTTTGGTGACGCCCCCCCCCGCACAGAGCCTAGGCCGAAAACAACAACGACTAGTCAAAGATTCACATTAATTGTATGACTAGCGGCAATCAGTTACCTAGGCCACAACCCAAATAACTATAGTAGTTTAAATAAAAAGTTACTGCATTAATTGTAAAATTTGAATGTATTGTAATAAATATGGTATACTTTTAACATTTTAGCTGTATTACTCAAAAAAATCTTTTCAACACAAATTAATTTATTCTGTACTTTATTGCGTATATTATACAAATTCACATTTTCATTTCAAAATGCTACGAATTGACTGACCTAATTTGAATCACTTATACTTATGAATAATGAAAGTTGAACAACTACCTATTTATGTGCATACACTATTATTTAATACCAATCTACCTATAAAGTGGTTGCAGACACTAATTATAAACATAGTTCCACATCTGTATTAACTGATATGATTGCGATTCATATTGTTATTATAATATCCTCTTTCCTTAAAATGATCATTGGAAGGCTCTTAAATCTTTAATATGGCAGTATTTTATTTTTTTAAATTAATTTTTATTTAAGGGGGCCGTATTTGTGGCTCTAAATAGTGGAATGAACAGTTATTAGATAAAATTTAAGTAGACTTTTGTTTTAGTTTAATATTTAGTGATTTTTAGGGAGTTCTTTTTAGAAATAAATATGGATATAATACTGGAACCATATGAAATGATTGAAATGTTAATTTTGCGTACCTATCGTTATACATATACATTCATTTTTTATGCAGAATTAACAGATCAAAATACTAGACAAAATTATAATCTATCACTGTTTCTACTATTAAATACTAGGAAATGATTGATTTAAATTGAAACTAATATTCAACACTGACAAATATAGAGACAACCTCAACTTATTATTTATAGATTTGTCTCCCAAGTGTCACTATTGTTGTGACAAAAAGGATAAACCCATCTATTCCTCTTCAAATGATCTGATGCTCAATAACGCACGTATTTGTGCAAAATCGTAAAGGAGTCTCAAGGTACGTCGAGTATGAGGCAAATCCAAAGGTTTCAAAGAACCCATTTAAAACTTTTATGGTACAACTACAAATATGGACAATAATGACGAATATTAATTTCCATACAATAATAAAAATTGCTTTAAAGCCGTTGTCTACGTACGATATGCTCTCATATGACGTTTTAAGATGGCTCCATTTTAATTCGACTGTGGCATAATTTATAAAGTTATACAGGATGATTCTTAATCTATAGAAAAATATATCAGGTGAAATTTTGTATTTATTATTACTAAGAAGTAAACAAGTCAGGACTATATGTTTGGTATCTGTAGCAGTTTTTTGTTATCAGTTGTGGTCCTGTTTGAGGTTATTTTCACGTGCTTATAAAATTATGGTGCATAATTTCTCAAACGAAGAACTTATGAACATAAAACTGACATACAGGGAATCAAAATTCAGTGGTTGCAGCTCATCTTTAAGCCCAAAGGTTTCCCCAAAGCGGGTGCCATTAGACCTAGGCAAACTATGAATCTTGTATGAATCTTGATGAGGAACAGATTTTAACTGCCGTTGAGGTTCAGCCTGGTATGAGAACTAGGACAATTGTAGCGCTATTTCGGAAATCCCAATTCATAATTTGACGAATGTTAAGATTGTTAGTTTCACACAATATTGTTAATACCTAACAATATATATACAGTGTGCGCCAAAAGTATGGAATAAATTCAATAAAAACGAAACAATTATTTTTTGGGAAAAATCCTCGAACAGGTCGATTTTTAATTTAAAAAATACATATTTTACCGTAAAATGCGATTTTCAAATGTCATTTGTTTTCGAGTAATGACGTCATCGTTTTTTTTTAAATGGCAACACCATATTTTTTTCCTTGATTCTGAAAGATCGTTTAATTCTCTATCAGACAGTACTAAAATTTTGCCCTCTTACATAGAAAAGTTTTCGAGTAAATGTCGATTGAATGTTAGAAAACGTAAATTTTATCCATAAAAAAGTAACAATTCTGAGGTATGTAAAATAAAATACAATTGATTAAATGTTATACTTAAATTAAATGTTCAAATTACCATCCACCAACTTCTTGACAATGCGCAAGTCTGTGAAGAAATTCTTCTTGCACATTATGAATGATTTCTGGGGTAACTCTGCGTATTTCGTCCCGAATGCGATTTTGAAGTTCTTCTAAATTACGTGGTTTATTAATGTACACTTTTGACTTCATCCCCATAAAAAATAGTCAAGAGGTGTAAGATCTGGCGATCTTGCAGGCCATTCTATCGGTCCGCGTCTGCCGATCCACCTCCCAGAAAAACAGTTGTCCAAAAAATCTCGTACTGGGCGCGCATAGTGCGGAGGTGCACCGTCTTGCTGAAACCATATGGTATCGTCAGGAATGACAGGGTCATTATCGTTAGGAAAAATTACTGCAAGGGCTGGAACAAGGTAATTTTCTAGAAACTCTAAATATCTTTGTCCTGTAAGGGTTCATTCAAAGAAGAAAGGCCCTACTTTTCTGTCGTCAACTATTTCAGCCCACACATTTAATTTCTGAGGGTGTTGGGTATGTGCCTCTGCCATCCAATGAGGATTTTCCCGACTCCAATATCTGCGAGTTTGACGGTTTACTGTACCATTCAGACAAAATGTGGCCTCATCTGAAAAAAGTATTTGCCGGTGTAAATTTCTATTTCCTTGACATAAATCCATTAGAATTTCGCAAAAATGTAAGCGGCGATCGGGATCATCTTCATTGAGTTCCTGCATAAGTTGAATTTTGTAGGGATGATATTTTTCCTTCCTCAAGATACGTAGCACTGTGCTCTGACTAGTGTCATTGTTTAATGCAACCAATCGTGAAGAATTATGAGGATTATCCACCATACTTATCAAAATGTTCTGCTTCTGATTTTCATTAATGCTTGGACGTCCAGATTTTGGAATATTTACAACATTGCCAGTTTCTCTAAATTTAGACTCTACCTTACTGACTGTTGATTGGCTGATAGGGCGATCTGGATATTTGTCATTAAATAAATCGCAAACTTCCTGCTGAGTTCTAGTCATATTCCCGCATCCGATAAGAATTAAAATTTCAATTCTTTGAGTAACAGTTAAATGTGCCATAATACTTTAAATTGAATAATAATTTCTATGTCGCTTACAATACTTATTAGAAAGTCGGTGTGACAATGACACTTTGCAAAGATTTTCATCTACGTGATCCATAAAAGAACTATGGAATTCGAAAAACTAAACTTGATAACGTTTTTGCTTTATTTTAATTGATTTACGTTTTCTAACATTCAATCGTCATTTACTTGAAAACTTTCCTATGTAAGAGGGCAAAATTTTAGTACTGTCTGATAAAGAATTAAACGATCTTTCAGAATCATGGAAAAAAATATGGCGTTGCCATTTAAAAAAAATCGATGACGTCCTAAAAATGTAGAAATATGTCAGATCTCAGCTACTGTGGTTGAATTTTCAACTTCCCATAGTTTCAAAAGTGGACTTAGATATTTATAGAATGTTTTCATTGAACCAGGTTAGTAAATTTAGCTAGATCAATTTTTTAGATAATTATTGAACAGAGCTTTGTCTGTGGAATTGTTCATTAGCATACCTAGATGTTTGGTATCAAAGAGCATACAAATGACATTGATAGGAATTGTAGGAGATTTAATTTATATTAGCTTAAAATACCTTTCTAATACAGTAAAAAATGTTACAAAAGCCAATAATAAAGAATATATGAGTAGATGTTGTGGGGCTTTAGTCCACAGAGTAGTTAGTTTCACACAATATTGTTAATACATAAAAATATATATAAAAAAAAGTTAAGGCATGGCTTACTTTATCTATTTCACGTGCAGCGAGTACAAGCCTTTTACTTCTAAGGGATATTTTACTTCGAGTTAATTTTTCAAATGGTTGTTACATCAGCTATAAATCCAAACATATCATTGTGACTTGTTTGCTTCTTAGTTTTATAGACATTGGTCATTAGTTGACCAAAGATATATTTTCCCAAATTTATGCATGTAGGTTTAGGAGTCCTTTATTTCAATAATGAATTTTATACATTGATTTTAGCCAAATATAATCGTACAAAGGGACCACAAAGTATGTTTAAAAATAGTCTTTATTATTGTTAGTTATCGGTTAGTTATCGGTCGTCATCAAAATTTGAATTTGACATGTTTACTACCATGAATTTTCCACAAGAAGTTAAGAATTTAAGAGCCTTTCCACAGATTCACTATCCCATTTACAATTTTGAAGGACGTGGAACTTTGCCTAAAGTATTGAATTTTTTAAATAAATACAATTCCCTTACCAGAATGAAATATCCAGGCCATCTAAGCCCCGTTGAGAATTTGAAGATGTGCACGCCTCTGACAAAATTTTAACTGTAAACGTAATATTCTCTTCCTTTAGAGGGTGGTCAATTTTACTGAAATAATCGTTAGTATATTTTTCAATATTTAAAGGTGTACAAGATGCTGGTAGACACCACCCCATTTTGACTATATTTCTCGATTGTTGTGTAACATCGTCATATTTCTGAAAAATTTGCAAATTATAGATTAACATCTTTTTTATGTTTATCTAACAGGTCAACAACATTATCAGACAAGTTTTTCGATATTTCGATATTGGCCACATATCTGTCGCTTCCGGACCTCAAATAAGACATTTTAAATAAAACACCCTGTATATTTTTACATTACATTATATTCCAGAGACGATGTAAAGTGCACCTGCACTTGTTTGAGAAATGTTCTAGTCTACTTGATTATTTTATATATATTTATTTCTGCATCTTAATTTAATAAAAATGTTTTGAAGCTTACTATTTCGTTATAAGTAATTAAGTTGGTATTAAACCGATTTTAAAGTTAATTATAGTACTGAATTTGTTATGAACAGTACTATTTACGTATTGAGTGTCTAAAGAACGCTGCCACTTAAGAAAATGGATCTAAATAAAACATATTGATTTAAGCATATTTGAAGAGTCGTAAATCCTAAAATAGTAGAGAAAATCTGATTATTCAATTTTTCTTGGATTGTTTGAATTTTCATGTTAGTACATTCCCATCAACCTAGATGTAGAAATACAGGATGATTCGAAAATAGTTGAAGAAAATGAAACAGTGATTTCTTTACCCGATTTCAGAGGATTTTTTAAGGAAAAAAAATTATTTTAGCTTCTGCTAAGAAGTTACAATCCTTTCAAAGTACTAAAATCAAGTTTCCATGTTTCTATGGTGTCAAAACACCAGCTGAACTTGTCATAAGAATGATTACTTGTGCTTATTATAAAATATTCACAAACAAATTTTATTCTGATTTGTGAATTCAAATAGTTATGTCATTGACTAAACTAAATAAAAATTAATTAATTTGCCACAAGACAGCAAAGAGATAATGCAAATATTTATAAAAATGTAGATTAGTAATAGGTTAACCTAAAATGATGTTTTCTACATTGATACAAAGCTAATTAATTTAAAAGATACATTTTCATATATTCATGAGATGACAGGAACCGCTAAATTAAGTTGTCCTTGGTGTTACAAGCTGTTTTCATCACCAATTAATTCTTAAAATATTGCCCTGGGTGTTCTAAATTGATATCAACTACAAATTACTCATTTTATTACTTCTCAAAAAGAAAACCAGTTCTAAAACCCACTTCATTTGTAATCTTTATAAGGTTGTAAAACGAATTGGAGTGATACTACTCGAAAAGGTGACAAATACATTTAAGAAATCGATAATTAGTTTAACATAAATGGTGCATAATTTCTTGCCCCTCTGAGATTTCAGTCAATCTGAAATGAAACGCGAAATTGTATGCTTGACCCAAGTACAGTCATTCAAGACTAGCGATTCGACTTATAAAGAACCAAGTGAGATATTTAGGATATGGAGTCTTTAATATAGAAATAATAAAATACATATTCTTGGGATTACTTGGAATAAAAATATTTTATACTTGCGTATATTTTTTATGGTTTTGAAAAAAAATTTACTTAAAGCGTTAAAATAGCCTTGCATTTTAACTATTATATGTCAGCATCTTAACACAGTTAATATTCGTTAAATTACCGCCAAAAAAACGATTAACTGGATATTTTTCTTAAGCTTTGCCAACAACGTACAAAAAAGACTTCAATTATCGGTAAAGCGACGAACCCAGAAAGTGATATTGTTTGAGACATACTTACATATAACTTAGTAACCAACGAGTCGTTTGGATCAAAATAAAGCGAATATTTATTTCTAGTTGTTATAGGTGGTGGAACATTAGCTGTTATTGTCGTTAAACAGTACTGTGTTGGAAAAGGAGCTCTTGCTGTTAAACATTGTGAAAAGTCACCCATATTAAACATACTTCCACGTAGAACGGCAGTTGTTGAACTTGCCGAAGCATCCCTCACTTAAAAAAGGAAAATTATTGGTTTTTTTCTTATTTTGCTATCTACACAGACTTATTTATTAATATGTACACAGCTATATATATTTAACTAAGTGACTTAAAATTGTACCCTAGCGAATATATCAGGAACTAGTATTGATTGAAGAATAGAATAATAATCAAAAACTACATAATAATATTTATATACATTGTGTTCATTAAAGGATGGGCCATGTTTTAAGGCTAGGGACAAGAATATATAATGTATTTTTTATTTCTTTACGATAATGTTCTTACTTGTTTTGCAATTGTACTCAAATTTTGGGGAACAAGGTTTTTTTGTGACATAAATACGCGCCTGTATCACTATATTATTCGTTTCACATTTTTTTAGGATAGGAATTTTTTGAAAATGGTTAGTCATTTTGAAACAGCCTCCAATTAGTTTCAAAACGCATATACTGGTTGCCAGTATCCAAAATACATAATTTTAGGGAAAACTGCGCTTAACATATTTGTCAAGTTCAAGAAATCAAAACATAAATACTAACAAATTATCAATTCAAAAAGTTATTACAGCTAGTAATATCGTCCTTATGAAACAACATTATAATACAACATAGAACAACATGAAACATAGGCAACATTTAAAAAATAATAAAATAAAAAAAATAACCGCTCAAACTTAAAAACAACAGCACTTCCCAACTAGCAAAATAAATTTTTTAAAGATTGTATAAATTGCTATAAAATAAATTTTATAAGAGCTTCAAATTTATATAACGTGGTTAAATGCCTTTATACGATACTTATAGAATCGAGAAGGGTTTACTTTTATAAAACACTTTGGTAATGTAACAGTTCTATAAAAAAATATATACAACACTTTTAAAACAATTTTGGTATTACTTAAAGAAACATTATATTTTTTTGTGAGGAATATTAAAACCAAATTATTTTAAGATTGGTGTATAATGCAGATTCATAATTATTTGTGCTTATATTTAAAAATTGGGTAGCCTGAACTCAATGGCGATCATTTGTGTAAATGGTAGATAGGTAGGTATAATACTTACAATATTATCATTTCAGCAATCTCTTGTTTCAATTTTATTGCGCCGCAAATTTTATTGAAAAGCTATAAATATGTTTGTGACAAAAAAATTAAAGGCTTTAGTTTAAACCAAATTTCTTTTAAAATTATAAAAAATATATTTAAAATATATTAAAATTATGCTTTCTTTAATTTATATTATCATTGTATAATTATATTTAATGATCTTATAAAATAATCTTTCAAAAATAGTAAAATCATGTTTTAGATATAATTTTAAGACTCAACTAATTTTACATGATGGTGACAGCCACTGGTCTAATAAATATTCATTTAAACATGCCACATATAATAAAACGATTTTATTCCACACATTATACTAAAATGAAGGTTAAGTTTAGAATTTTATTACTCGGAATATACAATAACTTTGTTTTCTCAAGCCACAATTTTGTTTTACAACATATTTATAACAGAGAATACTTTCATAGATTAAACACAACTAAAACTATTTTATAAATAAGCGCATTTTGAGCCTAAAAAATAATTTCCTTATACAGGGTATCTGTAAATGATGAGCAAAAAATTTCAGCGGATAATTCTATACCTAAAATAAATGCTACCTCTATAACAAAACTGATTACTAACGGATTTACAGGGTGTTACAGTTAAAATTTTATTTTCGATATTTGTAAATAAGAAATCCAAATATTTACATAAATTTTGTAAATCGGGGGTTTTTGCGGACGAGAAATTCAAATATAAAATTAAATTGTTCATTAAACAACGCTATTTGATAGTTGTAAAATAATACGCTTCTTTTAAAGTTCCATTTTGATAGTGGGGTAATAAAATCTATTTTAAATTTATTTTTATTTAAATATCCGCCAAACAGCTACTCATTGAATTGAATTTATAATGATTTGTTAGAATTAATGTCTTGATTTCCAAACACGTTAGACGCAGTTTTCTCTAAAATGATGCATTTTTATGACAATATGCAACAAGTATACCTTTTTTAAAACTAAATGAAGGCTGTTTCAAAATAACTAATCATTTTCCAAAAACCTCTCTTCTTAAAAAATTAGTGTCACGTTCGTTCAAAACGCTCTGCACATTGAACTCAAAAATCAATTAGATATTTATGTGTTTCTCATAAAAAAACTTATTTTCCAAAATTTGAGTACAATTACCTAAAATATAAGAAAATTATTATGAAAAAAAAGTAAATAAAGTAGAAAAGTATTTTCTCAGACCTGTAGCTTCTTAAGGGAGCAAAATTGTACAAAGTCGATTTAAATCTTATTACTTTTGTTCAAAGAAGACAAAGTATGATTCATTATTTACTGAACACCCTGTATACCTCATAATATGGTTAACTTTGTACATTTCAATCACATTAAATTTAATAACATTAATAGTGATTGGAAGAATATTCTTATTCAGGAATTGTATAAAGGTAAAAAATTACGCTATAAATAAAAATAATTTGAAACGGTATAAAAAATTGGACACTAAGTGCATTGAAAACTTTTCTAGAGAGGTTTTTCTATGACTATCAGTTTTGAACAAAAATGTTTGAATTTTAAAAAGATTCGATATTAAGGTTGTTACTATTTTAACGGTAATGATTTTGACAAAATAAGCTAAGTAAAGCTTAGATTGTGAAAAAATTACGACACTAAGAAATATGAATTATTTCAAAATATTTTTAAGGTTTACATATTACTACGTAATGTTTATATATCTACATATATTTACATGTTGTTTACATATAGTAAATATTTTAAATTTATTTACGTTTATGCAATATAAACAAAATTCCAAAATATTTTCAAAGAACCAATATGATGCAAGTAGTTCAATTTTGACGCACACACAACTGACATAATTATATGTCGCGAAATAACATATAAAGTATAGAAAAATACTCACTTTCATAGGCCCATAGTGTAAAATTCTTTAAATTATCCAAATATTCCTCATTGTGTTGTTGGCACAAGAAATTTTCACTCTTTGCTACTGTAACAGGTAAAGAAGGGAAAATACTATAATCATTTTCCGCCCTTGTAAAACTAATTATATATAAACCAAATAATAGTTTATACATCGTTGGAATATGAACGTCTTTATCACTGTTTACTTTTCTTGCTGTCCATTTATTCGTGTTGCGAAGAAATGGGCAATTCTACACTATCGATGAGAATGAACAAAATGCAAAGCCGACTTGAACTGCTAATTATAAAAGGGGTAATCACTGACAGTCCTTCGAATATTTTTTCGTTGCCGCTCGACTTTTCTCCGTAACGTAGATGCAAAATACATAAAAATAAATAGATTCTGCTAGTTGTACGACCATATTCGACAACTGTACGCTTAATGCTGTTTGATTTTACGAAATTCTTACACAGCCGTTGATTTGCGCAAATTTAATGGTTATTAACTTGAAAATCTTGTAGTTGAAATTGAATTTGGTGTAATATATCGTTTAGCTATTGTAACAGAACAATATTTCTTATTTACAAAAGAACTGACACAGTTCTGTAACATTTCGGAAAAGAAGAGCGAAAAAATGTACCTGTTCCTTTTTTGAAAAAAATGCTTCGTTGTGATATTGTAACATACTTATCAGAAAAACTGAAAATATAAATTGATAGATATTTATTTATACAGTGTGTTTAAATTGATCTTTACATCTATGAAAACTGCATATAGGACCTTCTTAGATGTACTTAATGAACATATTTTACTTTTCTTGAAATTTTTCTTTGAGAAATATTACCGATATTTTATCGAAAAATCTGGCCATATAAATTCAAAATTTCATTAATATTTCTACGTAGCCTTGAAATTCCTGGAAGAGGAATAATTATTTTCATTCGTGCAGATGTATTATTTTTCAAAAGTATTCGACGTCAAATTTGAGCACACTGTAGATATAATTTATTATTTAACAAAAAATCTCACAGGTATTATATTTTAGTTTCAAACACTTACATGTTTACTAATATTATTTTTTATATTTTCTAAAAAATAATGTTATTTAAGAATTTGTTTTTAAATTTGCGATATTCACAAACCACTAGATGGCGCTGTAAAATTCAAGATGTTGGAAATAGGGATGATCAACAATTTGTTTACAAATGCCGCTAAAGATTATAAAGCTTTTAATTGCCAAGGATATTGTGTTTTATGGTGTAAATTCTTTGAATGTAATTTTTAGGAGAAAGTGTATTTTAGGACTTATTATAAGGATTGTTTTAATGTAAGACAAATTCCAAGGGTGCATATACAGGGTGTTAAAAAAAGAGTGTAAAATATTTCAGGAAATAGTATGAACCAAAATAAGCAGAAAAGTCTAATAAACATGAGTCCGCAAAGTAACGGTTGCGGAGATATGGATCACTATTCGTTTTTCAAACATTTTATTTTATTAGGAACAAACCGACAAAGGAAGCTTTCAACAAACAAAAAACAAAGTTACAGAAGATGTTCAAAGTTCCCTCCGTCCATTTCCAAGCAGGCACGACATCTTCGTCTCAACGATATTCGAACTCTTTCGAAAATACCCTCCTTGGTTTGGATTTCTTGACACTTTGGATTAATCCGTAGCTGCAGCTCTTCCAGGCTATTTACAGGAGTACCATACATTAATGTTTTCAAATATCCCCAAACAAAAAAATCTAGAGGGTTCAGATCAGGCGATCTTGGAGGCCATAAAACAGGTCCGGCCCTTCCTACTCATCTATGTGGAAAAGTTTGGTGTAAATGCTCTCTAACGGCCATGGAAAAATGGGCTGGAGCACCATCATGCTGGAACCATATTTGTTGCCTCTGATTCAAAGGAATGTCTTCCAAAAACTCATACAGTGTGTTCTGCAGAAAGTTGAGGTAAGCAGCGCCTGTTAATCGGTTTAGTAAAACAACAGTACCTAGAAACCTGTCACCTACAATACCCATCCAAACGTTTAATGAAAAACGTGCCTGATGTCCAAATTCTATTAGAACAAATTAATTTAACATTGAATTGTCATTTATTTGGATTTCCAGCAAAACCAGAAATAGGAGAAAATCAGTTATATATAAAAAAATTAAATTTATAAAGTATATACGGTGTCCCAAATTTCAACAATTTATCTTAAACGAAAAAAGATCAGGTATACCACAAAATAAAAACATTAGACTTTTTTTAAATTAAGTATTCTACCAAGAATATTTATAATGAAGCCGATGGTAACATTCATTCATAAGAGTAGACATGGACAAAGAATCGTATTTAAAGATGTACAAAAAAATCCACTCCTTAGGTGGAGGTTTTTACTAACGTAGAACTAAAATATAATGCTGAAATTAAATTGTTTAGTTAACTTTTTGGGGAAAATGCGCTTGAGCATATGAAAAACCGTGAAAACCTTATCACTGTGTTCCATACACCGTGAAAAATACTTAATAATTTCAATTCAAGTGTTACTGTGTTTTTTAAAATAATTCTTCCGGGTATGGCAATATTTGTAATGTCGTATACAATTTTCTCAATGTGCAGTCGACCTGTAAAATTCAGGAAATTTTATGATAAAACACAGATAAAAATTGTGTTTTTTTCTTATTCTAAATGTCTTGTCATCCCTAAAACTGAAATTTCTATAATTGACACAGTGATTAGATATTATTTGTAATTTATATTTTTTTAAATATAGTTTTTAAAAGTTATAATGCTGTCTATTTTAATATTATACAGGGTGAGTCAAGTTGAAATATCAAACTTCAGGAATAGATTCCTGAAGATAGATGTATTTGTATAATTTTATATTTACAGCTGTCATAAAAGTCCTTCTATGTAGTAAAGAGATTACGCATTCTAAAAATCCGCATATTTTTTACCCTATTCAGTGGCGTACCAAATATTTTTCTCACAGAGTGTTGTAAGCGCCACTGATATAATTTGATTCCGGTTTTTAGTTCATGGGGTGGTCGCCTCTAAGTAATATGTACCTACAAAATTTTAGGAAAGTGGCTCTACCCATTTTCGAGTAATTAGGAAAATTTGATTTATTTCCCTAAACGACATAAAAGAGAAGTTGTATTTAGATGTTTTTCTTAAAATTTTGCAAGGAATCTATTCCTCAGTTTGACTATTTAAACTTGTCTCACCCTGTACATAAAACACCCTGTATACCTCCACCAGTACGTCTAACAAATTAAACTGGTTGTTACTTTCATTATTATGAATGAATAGCTTCATTACTAAAAATGTGTAAACTGCATAAATTAAATATAAATACATTCTAAATTTCTAAATAAAACATCGAAATGTGTATAAACTAGTTCAAATTCAAATGTGAATGCACTCTACTAGTTATGTAACGACACAACTAAAATAAGATATCTACCATTTATGTTCACTATGAAGAAATTATTTATCGAAAGCGATATTGACCTTGTCCTACCTATATCAAGTCTGAAGATATGGAATCGGTGTCAATTAAAGAAGGAATCTTCAGTTTCACGCACGAACAAACAAAATGGCACTGTCTTAAATCAATAAAAGTATGATGTAAATTAGCAGAAAGTAGTAATAAGGTTACAGAACATGTCACAAAAAAGTAATAACTGCTTTATAATATAATTCTTGTTAGGTATGTTGGAAAATAGTAATAGCAGTTTCAAAATATGGCTAGATATTTACACAGGGTATCCCAACGAAAACTTGACCCAACAATATTTCAAAATTCGCCGAGCCCCATCGATTTTTTGTTCTTGGGGGGAGCTTTTTTGAGACTCAAGCCAACTCTATATGTTTATCCCCTAATCCCTAGCAACCCCAACTTTAATATTTCAAATGGAACTACCCCACTTGTGGCATATCATTTTATAGCCCTTTTTTCATTACGAATACAGTGATGTATCGTTTTTAGAAATAGGTTGGGAAACTAACGATTTCATGGCCACAAGCCGAAAACAGCGACTTTTTTGTAACAATGACTTTTTGTTATTAGACAAAACCAATCATGAAACTATTATAAATTTTGTTATTGACTATTTTCATTATACATATATGGCCCGATCAAGATGAAAAAGTTCTTGTAATGCTAAGTGATGCAACCTGTTCAAAGCAGGACAGATTTTTCAAAAATATACAAAAATTATACATTTCACACTCACGCACCTAATCGGGTAGCTGAGAAAATAAAGGAAAGTTTCTCTTTAGTAAACATTTTTATATCAACTGTTAAAAAGGTTTTCATTAAGGCGCCTACAAGAAGGGACGTTTTTAGAGAGGCTTTACCAGGCATACTTCTGCCTCTCGAACCATTTATAACTATGTTTTGACCACTTGCCTGAACACCAACACTAAAGGTTTGTCGGGTAAATGTTGCCATTTTTCTTAATTTATATAGGTATAGTATCCTTCATTTAACCTTACTATTTGATAATAGTACTATGTTGCAACATATTAATATGTTTATTCGTAAACTGACTACGGTCCTTTTAAACTCCGCGCTCCACTATATCTTCACCCATGACAAGAATTATGGAATCATATATTGAATACTGAATGCCTCACATTTTGTTAAAAATCAACCCAACATATTTTTTAAAGCCCGCAAGTCTTTCACAAATAGAATTAGAAAATGTATGAAAGTAGATGAGGCCAATTCTAAATATATAATAATTATTTCACGGTTATAACATGGGCGAAGTTGGGGGGGGGGGGGCTTAGCCCCACAGAAATCGAATTTACCCCCCAAAAATATTTATAAACAACTCACACACCTTTCAGAACCGAAATTGAAACACAGTCCACCTGGGGCTTTAGCCCCCAAATTTGTTGACCTAACTTCGCCTATGGGTTATAATATACTGTTCAGTTGTTTATATTTGCAATTTTGCTTATCATATTAAAAAATAAATATTACATTAGGTTAAATTTTGTTACTTTCTTTCTTGTCATACATTGAATCTTTTAAAATGCAAATATCTCAAAAACGATCGAAAATTCCTAGCGACATGATGTAAAAGTGATGGAAGAAGAGATGTTGCTATCAGAAAATAAGATACAGTATGAAACAAAACATTTGTGAATTATGAGAGAGTTAGGTTGCTGTCAACTTTTTGACTAAGGTTGGCCTGTTCACATTATTTTGACGTCACAAATTATCTATTACTCTATGTAGAGAGTGTTCCAAATTTTTTACAATATTATATAGTTACGAGGTGTGACAATTAAGTTCCGGGAATTTGTCAATGAAAAAAACCAGCAAATTAAATTTCGCCAAAATTTTATTATCGCCCTTCATAATATTAGAAGCAACCTTGGTAATTCTCCGCAGTTAACCCGTTCAGCATCACGGTTACAGCATCTTTGACCTGAGGTGCTACTTCATCTAGGGGAATAAAAATTAATCGCAGGGGGCAATATCGGGCAACGTTGGAATGCCTTTTTGCCAAAAACTCTTGCACGATGAACGAGGAATGGGCTGGCGCGTCGCCGTGGTGCAA
This sequence comes from Monochamus alternatus, assembly GCA_037114965.1. NCBI lineage: Eukaryota > Metazoa > Arthropoda > Insecta > Coleoptera > Cerambycidae > Monochamus > Monochamus alternatus. The sequence goes on from CM073427.1 coordinate 85,329,121, forward strand.
GATCTAGCCGTTCTCGGCGAGTTGGGGTCGCACACGGGAAACGCGGGCCCGCAACCTTTCCAGGAGGCCAACATAGAACTGTCCAGTCCCTGTCTGGCCGGCAGGAACATATTCACGATGAATGATGCCGTGAATATCGAAAAAAGCGATCAATATTGCCTTCAGTCGTGAGTTGGACATCCTCGCTTTCGTTGGCCGCTCTCCACCCTTTTCCACCCACTGGTGACTTTGTTTACGGGGTCGTACTCAAATATGCAGGTCTCATCTCCAGTGACTACCCGACTCATTCAATCTCTATCGTCGCTCCGAATGCGGGACAACAAATCCTCGCAGATCGATTTTCACATGTCGTTCTGTTCACGGATGAGAACTTTTGGCACCATCTTTGCGCAAATCTTTCACATATTTAAATTTTCGTATACCATCTTGCAAACGGTTTCTTTGTTGACGTTTAACTCGTCAGACAACGACCGGCACCGGTCAGACGTGATCAGTGCACTCAAACATTCAAAATTCGCGTCAGTACGAAAGATGACGGGAGCTCCTTCACGTGGATCGTCTTCTACCGATTCACACCCCTTCTTGAATCGTTTTGCTCATTCAAACAGGCGTGTTTTCGATATGCACTCATCTCCATACACTACCTACAATTTTCGGAGGATTTCCGAGGGTTTTTCACCAGATTTCACTAAAAATTGAATCACAACATGTTGCTTGTAATTTGAGTCACTTATTTCATGACGCCACTAAAAAAGTTACTTCCAAAAAATACACATAACACACAAACCAAACGTGCTGTCGAGTTCAACCTTGGACTGAAACTAAAACGAATGTCCCCCCTCTCTACAAAAACCTTGATGAACGATGCAGTGTTGCCAGTTTCCGAGTTATAACTAAATTCCCGGAACTTAATTGCCACACCTCGTATATAAAAATGCATGGGCAACTATGTACCACGCAACATTATTAAATAAACTTTTTTTTTGCAATTTCCAACATACAAAGTAGCAACTGTTATGATATGAAGAAAATAATGCAATTGAACTGCATAAAAATATACAGGTTGTCCATTTAAAATAATTGTATGTTTGAGTCATAGCTTAAAAAACCCCTGTCGAGAAATTACAATTACGCCACTTAACTTCACGTTAGAAACTCGATCAGAAAATTTCCACCATTCCGATGTTTCAGTAGTTGATATTAAATTTTGCCTTGTATTTTACGCGGGAAGGTGTATGAAAGTTCTGATTGCGGCATCATAAGTTTCTGGAAAAGTAGCCCAGGGTTGTGAGAATCGCATCCTTCTATCTCTTATAATTCCCGAGATACCCTGTAATTACAACAAAATTGGAGGCAGCCTGTAAAATTTCTTACGGAACACTCCATATTTCTCTGTATACCTCATTCATTACATTACTCGAACATGATCGATAGCAAGTTGTTTATTGTTGCCAATAACGCATTATTAAAATGCAAGGTTAAACTTGCTTGATTACTATCCTGAGAAATTCATTCTCTTGTTGTTCATTCGTGTAATTACTTTTACCAAAATAGGGCACCTTAACTTCAGTGCCTTGCAAACTGAGTTGCAATTTAGGAAACTACAATAACTTTGGTGTAACCTCGTTAAATTGAAAATATCTGATCGTACATGAATCCCTGGTTGAAATAATATACACCCTTTATTTAAATGTAACAAAATTTCAGGTTTCCAAATTAACTTTTGACATTTAAAATTTAAATATCATAACATATTCTGCTTGATGTATTGGCAATTTTGTAGGTATTGGATTGAAGTAGGACTTTTCTGTGACGAAAAGAGAAAGAAATAAGTAAATATGCCGATTAGAAAGAAGTATACAGGGTGTTAAAAAAAGAGTGTAAAATATTTTAGGAGGTAATAGTATGAACCAAAATAAGCAGAAACATGGGTCCGCAAAGTAACGGTTGCAGAGATATGGACCACTATTCGTTTTTCAAACATTTTATTTTATTAGAAATAAACCGAAAAAGGAAGTTTTTAACAAACAAAAAACAAAATTACAGAAGTTATTCAAAGTATCCTCCGTCCATTTCCAAGCAGGCACGACATCTTCGTCTCAACGATATTCGAACTCTTTCGAAAACACCCTCCTTGGTTTGGATTTCTTGACACTTTTGATTAATCCGTAGCTGCAGCTCTTCCAGGCTATTTACAGGAGTACCATACACTAATGTCTTCAAACATACCCAAACAAAGAAATCTAGAGGGTTCAGATCAGGTCATCTTGGAGGCCATAAAACAGGTCCGGCCCTTCCTATTCATCTATGTGGAAAAGTTTGGTGTAAATGCTCTCTAATGGCCATGGAAAAATGAGCTGGAGCACCATCATGCTGGAACCACATTTGTTGCCTCTGATTCAAAGGAATGTCTTCCAAAAACTCATACAGTGTGTTCTGCAGAAAGTTGAGGCAAGCAGCGCCTGTTAATCGGTTTAGTAAAACAACAGGACTTAGAAACCTGTCACCTATAATACCCATCCAAATGAACATGAGATATGCGTATTGTGAACCCGGCTTCATCAGTAAAAAGAAAGTTTGCAAGAAAACGAGGGTCTTCAGCATCATGACGTAGAAACCAGCGGTAAAAACCAAACGTGCTTGATGATCATTTATTGGATTTAAGGCCTGTACTCATTGCACATGGTATGGATAAAGCAGTTGCTCGTGAAGGATTATCCAAACAAGAGGACCACTAATTCCTACCTTGGCTGATATTCTCCGCACACTCGTACCTGTATTCTGCTCTACCAGTGCTAGAATTTCTTCTTCTGCTCTAGAAGTGGATACCGACCTTGGTCTTCCGGATAAATGGCACTGTTTGCTCAAGGAACCGATATCACGCAATCTTTGGTGAATTCTTCCAAACATGCGTTGTGAAGGAAACTGGCGATTTGGATAAGCGTCAACATAAAGACGTCGCGCTTCGGTGGCGTTCCCATTAGCACGACCATATATGAAATGCATGTCTGTTAATTCTGCGTTAGACTAACCAGCCATAGCGAAAGAAAACTTGTGCACTGTCAAATACTTACTGTTTATTTCACTAAACATCAACCAACTATAATAAGAAAATACACAACATATTTGCAAAATAAAAAAAGGGGCTAAAAAACATAAAACATACCATATCTCCGCAACCGTTACTTTGCGGACCCATGTTTATTGAGACTTTTCTGTTTATTTTGGTTCATATTATAACATCCTTAAATATTTTACACTATTTTTTTTAACACCCTGTATGTTACAAATGGGACGAATAAATGCGAAGAAATATGAATGTGGCATTGCATAAAAGCCTTGTTTATATAAACAAGGTTAGAAGTTATATACATCACTCTCTGATTATTTATTATATATGTTACAGGAAATATTCGATTTCAGGCTATTTCAGTTTGGCCTAGGACATACTAATATTTTTTATCGTTGTTAGGTACTTTGCATTTTTCCTAGGACATACTAGTATCGCCTGATAGTTTTTAGGACAAACTAAAATAATCTCATTAGTGTTAAAAAATATCGGTATAAATTAATTAAAAAATGCAGTATCTTTAAAAGCGCTATATTTCAAAGAGATCAAAGTTACCTATAAACCTAAAATGCAAAACATTTGTTAAAGGTAAAAATATGATTTAAATAATATAACAAAAATTATAGTTTTTCATTAAACAGTAAATAAACAACAAAAGGGTAACTATCTTATTTGTTTCTGCAAGAACTGCTTTTGTGACATTTTAAATAACACAGTAATTGCGTGTTCTACATAAACACGCATTTGTACCGCAGTGTCTTTTGCATTGGCATCTTAGTATGTCCCTGGATTTTGTCCGAAGAATTTGTAGTTGCAGAACTACAACACTATTATCTGACCATCGAAACTTCTGAATGCAAATTTTTATTCAGGTATTTCCTAATAATAATCAAGCCATTTTATTTTGTCCTAAAAACTATCAGGCGATACTAGAATGGAAAAACGCGAAGTTCCTAACAACAATAGGAACTTTTACTCTGTCCTAAAGTCAAACAAAAATGGCCGGAAATCCGATATTTCCTGTAACATATACATTTTTAGTCATTGGCCTGTGATACTCATTCACCCATTTTTCGTTTAGTAGGTTTTGGTAGGTGAAGTTTAGCCCGCTATTTCATGGGAAATACATCGTGACTCGCGCCGCGCTTTTACAATTAATGTGACGTCTGGCGGTCTTTGATCTATACATCGTCAGTTTGGAACAAGATAGTCTTAACTCAAAATTTTCATTTTTCAAGATTTAGTGGTGTATCAACTCCAAATATTGCATATTTTTATGTGTAAAAGAGTTCCAAGGGTTACAAGTGAGCTTTGCTTAATAACCGTCGAATGACGCTGCGTTGAAATATCACATCTCCAACATTGGTTTTGTGCTTTAGACAAAACTGTCACAATTAGTCGTGCTGTGATGAGCAAATTTTGGAAAAGAGTGTCACAAGTCATAATATCTAAGAAACTAGTTTCTTTATGTGTATTTATATGCAAAACTGTCACATCTTGTTCCCATTTTATACAATAAACCGTAATATTTTGCGCAGTATTATAAATATTTTTATAATAATCTTTAAAATTGTATTATTTTAGTCTACTTTAATAAAATAATTTAGTTTACTAGAAATGTATTTCATTTTATTACCTAAACTCATGTTGAAAAACTTGTAAAAAATATGTGAAAGAGAGTCACAACTCGGAATTATTTAACAAAAATAACAATAACAAAGTACCAAAAACCAAAGCAAACAACAAATTTTATTAAAAATACTAAGAACTATACACACAAACATTTTAACATAACTCAAACATTATATATTTATTTATTTTCCAATATTTAGAGTAAGATTATTTGTAAAACTTTACCGAGCTTTCCTGAAAATTTACATTTTTTGAGGAGTTATGACATATGAAAGGTGGCAACGGAGAGTGATGCAATATTGTTACAATTTGTGAACTGTGAAAACGTTTTTCACCAATTTCCTCAGGAACCATAACCATGATTTATTTCAAACATCGTATTAACCACAAAAAATTCAAGAATTAAAGTTTGTTGATCTTGGTAACCACGGAACTGGACAATTTCCAACAATACACTTCCTAGGTAAAATGGTAAAACAGGTTTTGCAAAAATCACATATCTTACGGGATGTTTAATGGCACCTACCCTTATCTATAATAGCATCGTAGGGAAGTGGTTATATAAAAATTTTAAATACAAAGTGCCTATTAAACCATCGTCTGCTAAGTCGCAGTACCGCCGATGGTAAAATCTGTTATTCGATAAGCATCCCAATCACAATCCCCTCATTCACGTAAAATCTTTACTGGAAATTGCGTGAGGATAGTTTCTTCACCCTAAACATGGACATTTCGGAAATTGATCACTCGTTACCTTATCCCCAGCGTTGTTTGTATTAAATATAGTTATTCAACTGGTATTAATCAATTATAGGTGTCTGCTATGGCCAAGACGCTAAAGTGACAAAATACTACGAACTATGAGAGATGATGATGCGTTTCTCTATTTTATTTATTTCATCCCTTCATTGTCTGCATATATACATATAGAATTCATCATAGTTCGTAATATATTTTGACCTCAGCAAATTAGTTCTCTTGGCCACTATAACACCAGTCAAATTTTGAATAACTACTTATATTGTATACAAAAATTACGTCCACACGAGTTTTCATTGTAAAATTATCTTTTGTTTGCTACTATGTTCTCCTGTCATACGTTTTCCCCGAGTACTTTTAAGCAGCGAACACACTATGCGTTCGCGCTCTAAGCGCATCTGAAACTATTTTATGATGAATGATCACTGTTTTTTACAAAATCAGTTGCATGCACTCCCGACTTATTGTTCTACAATGTACTATATTTACGTGTCAAAATATGCTCTGTGGGAGATGCATTTTTATTAGTTCTTTCATATTTAACTCGACTGGTCGAAATTGTCCAAAAAATTTTCGGTGAGATCGCGATTGGAGCTAGCAATCCAGCTCGACTGTTTTTTTGTTTATGGTACTTGACCCGTCTTGGTATTATACTGCCAAACAATAGTATGCACTTAGGTATCAAAATATCTTCTTTGGATGATATATTTTTATTACTTCTTTTATTTGAACCGACAGGACAAAATGCTCCAAAAAGTTTTCAATGAGACTGTGATGGAAGCTAACTATCCAGATTGACCGTTCTTTATGTTTGAGGTACTCAACCCCACGACTACGACCAGATGGATTCTCTTCGTTTGGAAGAACAAAAGGTAACAAAAAATCACACGGAAATGTACATAAATACATAAAAACACCGCCACACGTTTACCGCCAAGGCAGTACAACAGTTTAATGTGGTTCGAAGTCAATTTCTTATAATTGTTTGTACTCTACAAAAAAGGTCTTTGGTATTACGCTGCCATACTATAATATGCATATGCATATAATATGCATAGGTGTCAAAATATGTTCTGTGGATGAAGTACTTTTACTAGCCATTTTATTATTTGACCCGACAGATCCAAATGCTCCAAAAAGTTTTTGGCAAAACCGCGATGGGAGCTAGCAATCCAGCTCGACCGTTTTTTTTTTGTTTAAGGTACTCAACCCCACGACCACGACCAGATGGATTCTCTTCTTCCGAAAACACCACAAAGGGTAACAAAAATCACACGGAAATGTACACAAATACATAAAAACATTGCCACACGGTTACTGCCAACAATACAACACTTGTTCAATGTGGTTCAAAGATCATAATTTTTGTACTCTACGAAAAACATCTTTGGTATTACGCTGCCGCACAATAATATGCACTTAGGTGTCAAAATATGTCCTGTGGATGATGTATTTTTATTAGCTCTTTTATTATTTGACAAAAATCAAATAAGCAAGAAGCAGCAACTGCATTTTGACGATACTCAGTAAATAAGAGGCATATTAGTTCCTTGCCATTGACGCAGGCAATTTTCACACAATAATTTTTAAGTTTATATTCACAAGTTAAAAAATTTCATGAAACTGTAGTCCATTTTAATAAAAGGAAGAAACGAAACTGCAATTTAACAAATAACTTTATTAATATTATCACCAATATTTAACAGATATTAAGGTATAAAGAAGGCTACTTTATTTCTTTAAGCTTTGCAATTTGGGGGCAGAAAGTTTCACTTTCCCTGGTAAATTTCTTGCAAGTTGCTCGTCCTTCACAGCCTTTAACAAATCCTTTTCCCTTTGTGTGATAGTACGATCTTTTAAGAACATTGCCACGGCAGTGCGGGCGGCTTTTCCTCGTTTTCCAGGGCCAGGCGTAAGTTTCACCTTAAATCTATATTAACATGAAAACATAGAAACAAAATCAGTCAAAGCACAATATATTTAAAGATATGTGGGCTTTCAACAATTCCCAAGTTTTCTGAGACCATGAACATGGTAGGCAACCAAATTTACACCATTGGCAATGATTAACACAAAATTCCCTAAAAGGGTGATATTATTAGCAGAGTATATAGCATCTACATAATTTTGTTTTTGAAAAAATTGTTCTACAAATTGAAAATGGCATTAATTGATTTGGGAATAAATAGAAGCAAGCATCTAATTATAAAATAAACATACATACAGACATAAATTAAGGAAAGCTAGTGACTTTTTTAGTAACTTTTCAAACGTCGACATATCAAAATTTAATTTTCTAGAACCTAAAAGTAATATCAAGTGGCACAAGGAAATTGTTGAAGAGCCAGAATATATATTAAAAAATATGTAAAAACGAAATTACGAAACGAAAATAATTTCTTACTTGTAGTTTGACAAAGTATTATAAGGAGCTATCACTGGAATAGCAAATAACAGCTCGTCTTCTGGATTTGGTATTCCTGTAAGAGCATCTATCATATCGACATCTGCTTGTACGTTGGGTTCGTCATCATCAACGCCATCTTCTTGCCGTTCTTTGGGAACAAAAGGCTTGGATATCTTAATATCCGATTTCTTATCTTTGCTATGATTATCCTTATTCTTTTTATTTTTCTTCGTTTCTTTTCCGGCTCCGGAAGACTGAAAATGAAAAAAACTCATTCATGAACGAAACAAGGCTACAACTTACTTGTAATATCTCCATCCTCAGTTTTCTTTCTTCTTCGTCTTGATCCTTGTATTTCTCTTTGATCTTCTTTAGTTTGCTCTTTTGTCCTCTTTTAGATTGCTGCTGTTTCGTGTCTTCCTTGCTTTCTAATCAAAACACTCCATTAAAAAGGTAGAAAGTAGTAAAGGGATAATATAAAAGTACGTGGAAAAAGATAAGATGATACTTAGTTGTGATGTCTGGAATCTTACCTTTGCTGGTGATCTTCTGCTGCTTAACTTTTGATTCGCTATTGCCCCTACTTCTACTTTTTTGGTTAGGTTTCAAGATCACAGGTTTTTCGTCCCCCAGATAAATAACTTCTTCATTTTTAATTTGCTCAATGTTATTCGAGGGTTCAGTCAGTATATTAATTCTAAAAGCATTAGATCCTTGATTACAGTGTTCAAGTCGTAAGTGATGATTTTTTTTTTTTTTTGTAGCCAATACTAAATAAAATTTTCATAAACTTGTATTCGAAAAGGCATTAAAGAAAATTTGATAGTGTTAGAAACTTGGACTATATGTCAATCCTGAGAAATTCTGGTCTGTACATTTAAAATGTTTACCAGGATTTATACAAGGAATTTCTAAATTAAGTGCATTCCTCCAAAAATTAATAAATAGAAGTAAAAATAAAAAATTTTCATTAAGCCACTTAATCTAAAGTGTGGCATGTTTGGGAAAATTAATAAAAAATTATTACACAAAACTGGAGCCAACTCTGCATCACTTCACATAATCAACTGTTTACAATGCAGGCACTAGTTTAAAGTTGTGTGACATAACGCGAGTGCCTCTCTCAATTGTTTTATCAACTGCAGGCTGATTTATAGTGCTTTAATTCAAAATGTCTTATTCAAATAAAAAATTAGGAGATCCAGTACTAATGAATACACTAGCCAGTACAATACACTGGTCATCACAAAATACCGATAAGGAACTTCTAAATTTTTTCATTTAGTGATGTACGAAACAGAATAATACTAACTGCTGTCGATGGTAGATTGATTTATGTGGTAAATATTATTGAAATCAATAATTACCAAATACGGTATTAATGTATGAGAAGTGGGAATATTTAAATACACAGAGTATTACAGTTTTGTCTGTCATAAACTTAACAGGCGGAGTATACATCAAGAACAAAAAAAAAAAACTAATATGGCATGGGTCCATTTTCAAGAAAAAAATGAATAAATCTCAAATTTTATTTGTAAAAATGAAATCAATTAAGAAATCTCACAATAATTTTGTCATTAAATAACCATAAAATGCAATGTTCTTCTATCAATTTATTTATGTTTAGTTCTAATAAAACAACTTTTTTGTTAATAAAATTCGATAAGATTCGATGTCAATATATACTTAGGGACCGGCCAGGAGTAGAGGTCAGTTGGTATCTGAACTGCAAAGTGTTAACCTGTTTGTAGCATGACAGAAGGGCATTTCAATATCTTCTTGATACTGGTGTGTTGTTCCTTGTCCTAAAAATCATGACCCAGATCGACAAATCCATGTGAATACATATTTTGGACATTGTCGAAAAAGATTTGAGACATAGCACACAAAGTATAGCTCGAGAAGTGGGACTGTCTCACATATTTGAATTTCTTGGAAAATATTCTACCAGAACTGTTCAAAGATATACTTCTGGACATAAGAGCAAATATGTGCTTTTTGCACTACGCGACAATTAGGCAGATGCCTGGAGTAATGACCGCATAGAAAATAATTTGCACCGTTGCTTAGAAGCATGCTTCATTATTAGGGAAGCAATTTCAAGTAATTTTTGTAGAATTACAAAGCTAATATCAATTTATGTTAAGCAATTTATATCTATTTTTTAATTAATTTTAGTCCTAGCAGTATTTCAACATACTCTAACCTAAAAATGATTTTGATTGACAAGAAATCTAGCAACGTGATATCCTTTAAATTGCGTCATACCTAACAAGAGAAAATCAGTTTCGAAATTTTCAGTTTCTCTGATTTGGCAATTTAATTATCTTGAAAATATGACATTTTATCTATATCTATATCTCTATATATATATCTATTTTGCATCCTCCTTACCTCTTTGAAAAACTCATTTATTTCAGAAACTCCCTGTATAATTATTCCCACTACAAAAGAATTATTTTTTCCTTCAATTAAAAACATAATTTTGCAAATTTATGCACAATTTTTGCTAAAAAATCAAATATTTGCCCTACGATCACTATTGTCTTTAGGGAATTTTGTGTTAATCATTACCAACAGTGTAAGTTTGGTTGCCTAACATTCCTGATCATCTGGGACTCAATAATTGTTGAACTCATTATAAAACTTACTTGGTACCATCAAAATGTTGAATTTTAATTTGAGTGTCTGGAAACCTTGGAGTATCATCAGAATCTGAAGAGTTGTCGTCATCTTTTTCCAGCTCAGTGGTTTCCGGAATGGCTTCGGAAAGATTTTGGTCTTCAGCAACATTTTCTTCTTTTATATTATCCTCTGATTGAGCCGTAGAAAAGATATGAAAAAATATAGTCATCTAAAGGGTACACATAATGTGAAAGAATATTATTTCCTTTTCATATTGAAAAATTTTTGACCATAACTTTAAATTTTCTCCGCACGACTATTTAAAATTTTAACATATCTTACCATCACTCTCATCCAATATTTCAACTTCCACTTCCTCTTTGCTTGTCTCGCTGTCGGCCAGACTAAGAGCGTCCTCTTCGCTAGCCGTTAATACTTTTCTTTCCCCTAAATGCTTCTCGATGCAACCATCCTCCAAACGGAAGAGAAAACTCAGACCCAAAATCAAATGAGAAGGTGGTAGAAAATTTTTCTTCCCTCTGATCATAAAACTACCCGTCGTTAGATATTCTCCAGTCGGGGCGGTTTTGCTGACTTGTTCTCCCCAGACCCAGTACGCGTTAGTTACCACTTTGGCTTCCCACGCCACGCTAGAAGAGATTGATTACGTTTGTCACGTTTTTTATAGTTTTAAAGGCAAAGATATTTACCTGTAGCATATAGCCATCGTACCAGCTTCGTTTAGGGTTTTAGGTGGAACGGGTTGACCACTTGGGTTTTTTATTAAAACGCTGCTAGCTCCGTGAATGTCAGCATGCACGTATATATCCATTGGTTTCATGTATCTGAAGAGTTTATAAAATTTTATACACTGTGTTCAACAATCTCAATATTCAATGTTGCTTTTAAAGCTAAGTAAATTTAATTTTTTTAGGTTGATTAGAAATTACCACAGAAAAATCAATCCAGCGTCATTCATAAGTTTGGCGTTTCTTTGTGCCTGTTATTTGTAGAATTTAGATTTTTTACCAGCATTTCTGTGCTCATCTGCAAATTAATCTTTTGAATACAATAAAAAAGATAATTACAACATAAAAGCTACTTGTACGTGAGATTCAAGTAATAATTTGTACATTTTATTGCAATAATAACACAGGTCCACAAAGAAAAAAAAGTGGTGTGTGCTGACCAGCACACGACTTTTTCTTTTCTTGAACCTGTGTAAACTTTTGATGTGATTTTTATCGTTTTTATGGGTTTTCTCTAATATTTGCTGTGGACCCCCCCCATTTTGACTTCAGATTCGTATTCAGCGGAAAAAAATGCATAGAAAAAATATAATGGGACCCTCAGCACACACCACTTTTTTTGGCGGACCTGTGTAATTTTTATAGTAAAATTTAATGCAAAATCTCGGACCCATTTTTTTAAGAAATAACCGTCAATAGTATAAAAACTAGGGCTGTCAATCTCGGGAAAAAATTTCGATTCCAGGATTTTCGAGATTAGAAATTTATAATTCCAAATCCCCGGATTGATTGCTGTCAATATATTACAAAAAATTATGTCATTTTGTTTATTTATTTAAAAAAAAATGGAATGGTATTATAATTAATATGAACAATCATATACAGGGTGTATAAAAATAGAGAGCCATACCATTAACCACATATTCTTTGGACAAAAATAACTTTCCTTATGCCATTTTTTATTTGGGCGTCCCTGTTTCAGTTACATTAAAGTTAAATACTTTATTTAGCAAATGATATACATACAAACAATACAATTACATAAACGCAAGTAACCACAAAACTTAAAAAAGGAATCTATAAAAAGTTTACACTGGTAGTGTCCCAATGTAACTAACAATTAACTTATTGAAATTATTATCTGGCCCATTAAATTTTTTTAAAAATTCTGGTAGCTTATTGTATTAATTAAGTCCCTCACAAAATAAAGATTTTCCAGTTCTTAACAAATATTGTGTGAAACTAACTACTCAGTGGACAAAAGCCCCAACCAGCGTTGAATTGATAGGAATTGTAGTAGATTTGATTTATATTAGCTTAAAATACCTTTCTAATACAGCAGGGGTCGGCAACCTTTTTCAGACGGCAGGCCATTTTCAAAATAAAATTTTTTATGCGGGCCGCACATTCAAATGTAACTTAAATAGTGCTTTTATATCATATACGAGTATAAATATTTGGTGCTTTGGGGGGCCGCGCAAAAAGTTGCAAAGGGCCGCAGGTTGCTTTATGTTCATGTATTTAACATGTCCTGTATCTATTGCACTGCAAAATAATCCTCATAACTTTATTTTGCATTTTCTGTAGGGTCTGAATCTCATTGTTATTTAAAAATAATAATAATAATATAAACTAATTATATAATATAATAAAATAATATAAACAAAATAAATATATCTATCTGAAATACACAATACTTAAATAACATTTACTCATTTTATTATTATATGAAATTGTCTATTCAACGTTTTTAATACAAATTGCGTTTAGTGAATAAATAGTTTTTCTGTTTTGTTTTACTCGGAAACTATAAGGATTTTACAAACATTTTTTTCGATACTGTCTCCATTTTTCATGACGCATCTATTTCCAAATTATTTTAGATAAGTTCTAAATCACCATGTATAAATCAATAATCAATCGAATTCTAGAGGTTATTTCTCAATAATCGAGTTAAAAATTAATTTTAATTAGAGTTCACCCATCACTAGAAAAAACAATATATTCAACGTACCTTTTAACAATCAGTTCGTTCTGCTGCTGATCTCTACCGCCGATAACTAGATAATTTTCGGAACTAATAAACCAAAAGAACTTTTCAAACCAATACGTCTTCCTCGCTTTATTTATGTTTGTAATCGTTTGGACCTCCTTCAAAGTTTGTTTCGTTTTCCTTTCGGCCGATTTCAACGCTTTCGTCTGGGATTCAATGGTCTTTTGCTGCTTTTTCGCTGCCGAACGTTTCTGATCGTAATACCTAAAAAATATCACATCCGTTACACGAATTATTCTGGTGAATGTCTCATATGCATACTTTCTTGCATTCGCAAATGCGGAAAGAGCTAAATCAACGTCCACGACCATCGCTGGTAGTTGATCATCATTTTCATTGTTGGATTCGTCGCTATCTTGTGGTTCCGCATAAGGGTCGGTTAAATATAAACTAATGTGATTTATCTCTAATTTTAACTGTTTTATGTGCTTTGCTACGGGATCCCCCTTAGCCGCCGCATCTTTAACCATATCGTTGATATCCTCCCATGAGACCTATATTTATAAAGAAAAATAATTTTAAAGATAACTTCTATTATATAACTATTGTACCTGGTTCGCCAAAATTGTCTGGATTGCTAAAATAGCCCTGTCAACTAATTCCTGATTCCTCGTAATTAATTCAGCTTTTTGTTTGTCGATATTTTGAGTTTTCTCCAAGGCCTCTAATCGCTGATCGTGATCCTTCCTAACATTTTCTAATTTCTTCATAGCTTCTCGTTCTTGCTGGACGGCTCGTAGTTCTAACTTCTGACTCTCTACAGATGAGAAAAATTCATCTACGGCTTCATTGAAGGTGCTGAATTCTTTATGGGGCATCGACGAGTGTTGCTGAAAGAGCATGGGGTGGAATTCCTGATTTGAGTAAAATACTTCAGAGTTTTCGGTAGCACGTTCTTCTTTCTTCTGTATTATGTACCCCTGAGATAAATTAATTAAGCAATGCCTAATGAAACGTAAAATATATTTCAATACCTTTTCGTGACTCTTCTTTGCAAGTTGGAATATATTTTCAGCTTCATATATGGCGTCCATAAGCTTATCGATATCCTCTTGAATGTTAAAGGTTTTTCCAATTTTTGTAGCACTTGTAAAACCTTGTTTTAAAAGTACGTGTTCTATGACAGCAGGTCCATATTCTGCAAATTAAATAGATAAATTAATAATCTACAAAATCAATTTTACATGATTTACCTAAATTTGGGACAAGGACTTTTTTCAGTTGTTCACCGTTTTTTGCATTTTGCAATATATTTATCATATCTTCTCTACTTATAACTTTACTTTCTCTTGCTCTATCTTGTGGATATTTTTCTCTTACAACAAATTTAACTTTATCTCCTTCAGTATGCGGTCGAAGAACATTTAAAATTGTATATTCATAATCTGTAAGGATTATGTTACCTCTATCGTACAGTTCCAAAATAATGTGATATGCTGCTTCTCCAGAACCAAATTGTAAGTCGATTATTCTGTCTGTGCCTAACTGTCGCAAGGATTCCAGTCGTTTATTTTTCAGATGTTTCCTCATCTAAATTATAGTATTAATTACTGTCCTGCACTCTACAAAGTTACAATGAGATACCTACCTTCATACTGAAACCAGATGGTGCAATATTTTTCGGCCATTCGAAATTTGTTGTATGTATATGGTTACCCGATTCGAGTAGTAATACGCTTTTTTCTTCATTTCTCTGTAGCCTAATTAAATAAGTTTTATTGTCGATATCGTATATGTTATTTACTCTCAACCCGATCAGCCTAAATAAAATAAAAATTTATAGAAAACTTTGAGGTTAAACAGCAGAAAACTTACTTTTGCAATTCTGATACTATACAAACAATATCGTATGTATTAAAACGAGTTTTCATTTTTCTAAAATGTCTACAATAATTTTTATATGATTATTAACTTGCTCTTAAATATAAAATATTTTTTTCCACATCCTTTACTTCAAACTTCTGTTAAAATCTGTCCAACAATCTGTCAATGCCAATCTGTCATGTTAAGAGTGTCTGTCAAGCAAGCAGCAGAGCAGGAGGAGCATAAAAATCTGTCACTTCTATTACTATAATCTCCGTGTTTCAAATTAATTAAATGTTTATGTCAGAGATGGCACCATTGTGGAAATTCAGAAAATTCATATGATGGTGAATATTTTCAATATCATTGATATTAAAATTAGATTTGATATATTAGATATTAATTTAATTTTATAATTATTTTAAAGTAGAAAAAGGATTTTTACTTAAAGAAAACTATCTCATTAATAAGGGGGTCTACTTTTTATTTATTATATTACTATGTCGATATAGAGATGTCGCACGGATATTGATTCTCCCCTCTACTTATTATTCTATTATGTCTGTCTTTCTCTCCTTCTATGCTATCAGTGCCGTTTCTTTCTATTTGCTCATTTCTCGTCGTCTGCATTTCTCTCTTGTTCTGTCTCCATCTGTTTTGTTGTTAGTGCTGGTATGTGCGGGTTTATATGCCGTCTATAGTCGCGTTATGACCGTGTATTAGTTGTATTTGTGACGAAAATATTCAATTTATGAATGAAAATTTGTGTGAATATGTGTAGTAAGCATTTAAAATAACAAAATCATGGTCGAGCTTGATTTTTCGTCTACGGGTAAGTCGATTTAATTCGCCCACTGTCAACACATGCCACCCTTTCTCGAGGGTGGTAGATATTGACATTTTGCACTGCTGTTGTGAATCACATTTTAATTCTGCTAATCCATTTAAACTATTCTTAAGGATAGTTTTAAATTTAAATTTAATAATAGATTAGGTAAAATAAAATAATTTTCAAAAATTGTACCTATATTTTTGGTGATTTACCTATTGGATGTGTTTTTAGCAATAATTTCTAACAGTTACGAGTTTTATACCAAATGGTATCGAAAAGAATTTAGCTCTAATTATTAATAATTATCTGCAATTAAAAATAAATTTAGAATACAAATACCTAATTTTATTGAAAAAACATTTCGATACATAAATCCGGGCTGAAATTATTCACTGCCTAGGTTGCAAATTTCCTTTTCCCTTTTTTATTAATACTATCAGCTGTAATACTTATTACAAAGGCTAATAAGAAATTTAACCATGTAATGTTAATTAATATATTTCTGCATTTTCAGGAATTGTTTCTCAAGCGTTGTTTTTAGAATGGAATTAACAATAACTAATCCTCAAAAGGCAGAAATACATTTGTGAATTGTCCCTGAATTTGTCGTTACTTTCAGTTTAAATATATATTATTATAGATAAATTTCGCTCATTGTATCTTGATAAAAGAACTGTTTTATTTTCTATGAAATTATACAAATCCCTGCGAATTGTACTTAAATCAATAAATACCTACTAGCCACTAAAATTATCTTATCTACTGTATCGCAAAATGTAAATTTGCAAACGAATACAAGATAAATCAATTCACAGTTCACACTGAAAAATTACATTAATATAGACAAATAGATATTCAATTATATGACTTATTTAACATCTTAATTGGTAAATCACTGCGCTATTTTAGTACACAGTAGGTACTGGAATTTTTGGCATTTTATTAATTGTTTGGAATTATTAGTATTTTTGGTATTTTTTATATTGATACTATATTTCAACATTTTATCTCGTCGGACTAATTCAATCGGTATTTAAGGGAAAATAGAAAGAGATATTCCCAATTTATAAAACTCATAATATCTAAGCTTTCCAGCCAATAATGCATAATATATTGCAGTAATAATGGCACTCTTTAAAACGAATTTGGCGATTTGTTTTGAACTGCTGACGTACTTATTCGTCACGAAATCTACTTTTAACATTAGTTTGCAAATTTGTACTCAAATCTTCCTATCTCGCTATCAGTAATTCAAAAATACTATTTTGAGGGAGTGCCGTTATTATAGCAATAGATTGTACTCTGTTGTTGCACATAACATAAAATGATTTAGTAGTATTTTACTAGTAATATTATAATTAATTCGCCATGCCATATATCCATTGTTCTTGCACATATTACTTGTATACCAAGTTGACAGTTCTGCCGGCACTTTTGATGTCCATTTTCGGTGGTCTTTGACCACCATTTACACTAAGAGAAAGCGTAGAATTTCATAAAAAAATGTCTGCCGTTACACAGAAAAACATGTTAAGAAAATTAAAATAAATATACCTATTAATGAAAATATTTTTGCTTAAATAATATCCAGGTTATACATTAAAAAGTAGGTTTCTAAATATTTGGCAAACTTGGAAGAGTTTAGAGGTTACAAATAATATAGTTATTTTCGAGATGATTTCATTTATTGGTATTTTCTGTAATTTCAAGGATTTATAGTATTCTATCGAACTTTTTGACATTTTATAGTACCTATATTTTATGGAACTTTTTGGGTTTTTTTTTGGAGTTTTCGGCATTTATTGGCATTTGTAACTTTTTGGTATTTTAAAGTAAGTACACATTTTTACTATTAGTTTACCCCTTGCATATTTTCACCCTCTTTTTCGACACTGACGTACTCGCTGGCGTAGTAGTAGTAGTGGCGTAGTATTTTTAGACATTTATTTTTGGGGTTTAAATGGTGTAGATATTTGCTTATTCTCAATATAAATTAGTAGTTAAAGTGTTGAAGACTTGTAGGAACCTGTTAATTATATAATATGTACAATCGTTTGCAATATTAATGAATTTTTTGATTTCTTTTGAACTTACGTATTTGTAATGAAATCTACTTCAAATTTTTAACATTAGTTATTAGTTGTTTCGCTCACCAACAGAGATTTAATGAAATTTCTACTCAGAACTTCCAGAAGTTCAAAAACTGTTTTAATAGAGTGTCATTATTATTGCAAACGATTGTACTTGTGGTTTTAAAAATTATTGAAAAAAATCGATTTCTTTTTAAACCGCAATTTAATTAAAACTTAATATTCATGGTGTGGCAATTGCCAATTGCCTCTGTGAATTAAAAAATCAAATTTGCAAAAAACTACCACCTGCTACCACTTGTATTTATTTCAAAATTGTAAAAATGGCGTTCTATTAAAAAAAATCTAGTCGCCTGTAATGTGGTGTTCAATTATTTTTTCAAAATATGAATTCTTCAAAGATCGCTTACAGCTTATAAAATAAAATATTATGAAAAACTGTGTTATTACTTATTAGACATTGTATCAGTATTAGCATTATATTATTATTTTTATGCAGGTATAAGGATATTATGCTGATAAAAATTGTCTCTACCTGGCTTGCAACGTATTTCCAAAAAGACAGATGTCAACGCCACGTGCCATCAGCCGCACTGGTTTTAAAACTATTATGTGTCCGAACTCCCAAGCACCAGCTGTTCTTTTATCTGGTTTCGTTTTACAAGCAGGCAGGTACAACCTGACCTGCCTGAGCACTAAACAGTTCAAAAAAATATTACGTTACTTCAGACATTTCAAAATGTCGCAACTATTTTACAAAGGTCAAAGAAAATATGCAGGGTGCTTCAGAATCTTATTATTGTCCTGAAAAATGCAGTCAATATGGTAAAAAAAATTTTTGCAAACTTCCAATAAAAAATTATTGAAATTGTAGTATTTTCAACCTTTACATCGATGTACTACTGTAGTATCTAGCCAGGCGATTCCCAATATTGAAATCCGATTACTTTTTGTAAGCATTAAACGTTTTTATGATTCGAGACTACATTAATTTTTCAAAAATAGCTTATGTGAGTTATGTGTATAGCAACTCCGAGTTGATGAATATCGTTTTAATTTATGACGATGTGAAAATGCTTTAGCAGAACGATTTCCCGGTATACATGTGCCAAATGCAGCTACTTTTACCGCGGTGTGCAGTGAGTGCAAGTGTAGGCAACGCGAGAGAAATTTGAAACCGAATCGTGGAAGAGATGGAGGTCCAGGACGTCTACGGCGTATTGCAGCAATCTGGCATATCATACACGAGACTCAATTATAGCCATACCATGTACAGCGTGTCCAAGCATTAATACCACGGGATTGGACGAGGGAGACCGGTACCATCGCCGCCACGATCTCCTGACTTTAAATCATCTGAACTTCTTTTTGTGACGATATTTAAAAAATCGCACCAAGGTGGATACAATTTATAATTTACGCAAACGTATCGTAGTTGCTGCCTATAACTTACGAGTTCAAAACGAACAAGAAGCAGAAACATTTGTGTTAGTTTGTAGAAACTGGATAAGACGGGCCCAAAATGTAGTTATAACATCAGGTATATCAAACTATTTTATTAATTAAAACCACAAATATTTAATAACAATAACGGCAAAAGCAGTTAAATTTGTTATATAAAATCGGCGTTATAAAATATTATTTATTTCTTTCTTTGAGCATTTTTTCTATTTTTTGTCCGGTCGCAGACTGCCGCTTTCTCAGGTTTTACAGTGCCGTGCAGAAGTGCATTTCTAAATCATTTTCGAACTGACATTTTTGTTTTTTTTTTTACAAAATTGTATTTGTAAGAATCCAATGTACAGTATTTTTTTATATAAGTTGTGAATCGCCCTGTAGAAATGTGTAATTTCACAGGCGATTTTAATATACTTAGTACTTAATTGTTGATTTTAGAGAGTTTTGATACCTTTTTCATCTAATTGTTCGTAGGTATACTTTCTATATTGCGAAAAATGGAAGCTAGATTTTAGTTTATAATTAAAATTTATTATGAATTGTCTCTTAGGAAATTCCAGTGCATATTTTGTAAACAAATTCGTAAATATTTACAATAACATTGTAGAGGTAGGTATTCTTTCGTCAGCATGTTATTATTTTTTTGTTTTGGCATTACTTTCGATTACGTGAGTATACCTATGTATACAGGTTTGCCAATGTTTTATTCATTAATTTGTACACCTTTCGCAGCAGGTGAATGTGTTCACTCCAAGAAAATATCTATATAGTATTTTTATAGTCATAGATATTAAAATAAACGTGAAGTTATGTATATGGTATTTATAATAATTCTAATGTATCTAAAAAAATATGATGGGTAAATTTAGAAATAAATTTCACTTTCTGTGGATTTAAGATAATTTCATTTCAAAGAACCTACATAATACTTGATTTATTGCTTCTCTTGTTCACATACTTAAATATAAATGAATTGAGTCGATATGTCGTTAAAATTTCTGAAAAAATATGAAAATTCATGCAAAAGGAAAACTTTGTTTTTGAAAAAAAAAAGATAATTTTAAGCAAAAAAATGATCATTGTACCTACCTAACCCAAATATTATTTCGAGTAGTAATCTCGAGTAATCTATTATGTCACTGTTCAGTGGCGTATTTAGAATCCATTTTGGGCACAGTGGCGTAACGCAAAATCGCATAGCCGACAACGAAATGCGTTCCAGAAAAAAAACAGTTTATTTTGGTTGAGGTCTGTGGGGGAAGAAATTACAATGCATTTAAATACGCCTATGTCACTGTTAGACGTAACGTGAAATACTTACCTAACATTACATTTTTTAATAATTTGCCACATTATAACGTTAAAGAAAAAATATCCAAATTTAAAATTATTTTTGAGAAAACCGAAAATATTGAAAAACTATAAAAAACTGAGCAATTACGAATTCTGCCACAAATTAACACAGATTCTGTAGACCTGAGAATCAGAGTTATCAAAATTAATTAATAAAATCAAAACGGCAACCCGCATTTTATCAAATAAAAATGTTAGAACACAAAATAATGCTCGAATATACAAAGCGATTGTAGAATGCAGATATCCCAAAGCAAGATCTGGAATATGTCTGGACGCAAATCTCTTACTATTAAGAAGAACGTACGGCATACTAGCGGTAGGCAAAGTTTGAGATTGCAATTGTACTGCTGGTTGAACATTTAGACTTCCCTCAAATCACTTTTTGATGAACTCTTCGTTAGATCTCTATTGGTTAGTGGAACTTATGCCAAAAGTTTAAAACAAGTCACCAAATTCATTTAAAAGAGTGTCATTATTATGAGAATAGATTATACGTAGTTAAACTTATGTATGTCTAATTCTACTGCAGATTTTTAAATTTGGCAACGTTGCATCCAGACGGATAACGAGTTGATTTCGCAGCTGTTAGAATCGGTCAGTGACAACCTGAAAAGGAGTTTAAATAATGAATGAATATGTTTTTTCAGTGTAAATATGCATTTTTTTAATTGCTTCATCATATTATACTCATTTTTTCCTATTTCTCTTAAATTCCTCTTAAAATTAATGACATTATGACTGAATCACCCTGTAGATATTATAGATTTTGAAGTCATTCATAAAAATCTAAACATTGTTAAAAAGTACATTGCACTGCGATAAGATATTCAAAATTAAAATTTTCAGTTTCAATAAGCTTTTTGGTATCTGTTATAGCTGTTTTACACACAACAATTTATTGCATGTATGGAGGTGCTCTAATTTATTGGTCATTTTTAGGGACATCTACTTATATTTTATATTTGTGTTTTTATAAACAAATCTTTCAGATTGTTAAAATGATATAAGTTGATTGTTTTCCAAAAGGGAAAAATATGCTAGAAAAACAATTATGCTTTCATTATTTTAATTTACCTACTATAGTTGAAACTAAAAAAAAAGTAATTTCTTCTTTCCGCTCTGTTATATGGGATAATTGATGCATTATACAATTCGTATTAGCCAAATGCATTTCGTCAATTTCAGACAAATAATAAACACATTAGGTGCATCAATCAAAATCATTGATTTATTTATAGTTTAATTCAACTGGACAAACGTAAACCAAAGCCAAAATAACAGAGATAAGGTCATTGAGCTGAAGAATTATTGTTATGCATGTAATTATTTATTTATTGCAGTCTCAAAGACTGCAAGGCAGAATGGCATATTATCATTCGTCGTCGTCAACAATAATCACTTATTTGAATTCCTCATGGTTGTTTATCTATAAATTGAAAGAATTGTTTCTCTTGTATCGTGTATTTACTTGTTTACATTAATTATGTTTGCTTAGGAGACTCAATATCCGGAATTAGGGCAAAATGTCATAAATAAAAATAAGATTGATTGTGTGCGTACCCTTGGTGACGGTACGAGAATAATAGTTACTTATGGTAGTGCTATGTGTGTGTGGTTAATTTAATAAAATTATAATTTAAGTAAATAAATCGTATAAATTTTTAAATAAAGCGTTTCTAGAAAAAAAAAGACGTGACTTGTAACTCATAACACACTAGTGTGTTATGGTTATGATTTAAGTCACGCCTGTTATTCTTTCCTTTATGTAACTATTTCAATAATGTTTTTATTGAGAATGTATTTCACTCTGTTTTGTTGCAAAATTTATTAAAAATTGTGCCTTTTACATTAACATTTTAAATATTACACTAGCGTGTTATGGTTATGATTTAAGTCACGCGTGGTATTCTTTCCTTTATGTAGCTATTTCAATAATGTTTTTATTGAGAATGTATTTCACTCTGTTTTGTTGCAAAATATATTAAAAATTGTGCCTTTTACATTAACATTTTAAATATTTTATGTTAAGTGTTTGTTAATAGATACGCATTCATATTTTATTTTGTCAAGAAATTGGTTAAATCGACTTGTTCCTGCAGCAGTTGGAAACGGTTTGAAACTGTCAGAAATATTCGACCAGTTAATTTGAGAACGAGTTACCAGTGAATTTTACGCAAAAAGCAGTTGGACGGACATTTCTAATAGTTTCAAATCGTTTCCAAATGCTGCAGGAACAAACCCAATGAAAAAATGTACCTAATGTTAAGTTTTCTAGTTTTAATAAATTGAATTATAGCTTTTTCACACACAATTTATTGAACAATAAATTAACAATTTGTTTGTAAAGAAATTGATCAGTTTTACAATTTATTGAGGATTTCTTTATACATTTCAATATTAACAATAATTTCTATCGGTCAATTTCATTGCTGCCAATCTCTAACCTCGTCAACTAAAATTTAAATATTTTGTAGTCTCCTAATTACTTATTTTTTAGTTTCAACTAAAGTAATAAATATTTATGTATCTAGGACGAAAAGTGATGACTTAAAGGTATGAGTAAATTCTTACAGCAGAGACATAATTATTTATTTTTGGAAAACAACTAACCTTTGTTATTTTAACAATTTTCGAAAATATTTAGATAAATTTATCAACTACATTTATTCCTAAAACTGATCAATAAATTGGAACATGTTCTAATTCCACAATTTAACTGAAACCACAATTGTCTAAATGAGTGATTCTGATGGAAGTTTATCCTCTGATATAGAACTAGCCGCAAACGGAAATATCTTAAGTCTAGTTCCGACAAAATCCAAGGCGCGGTATGAGTATGAGCAGTACCAAAAGTTTGAAGATTGGTGCAAAGCTAACAAGGTAAAGGAGGTGTCTGATAAAATCCTTTTTTTTAAATGAAGTTCAGAGGGTTACAAGACGAAAATGTCCAGAATTTTTACAGATTCCATGTATGAAAAAAATTGTCCTAGAATTTCTTATCATATAATACCTATTTTTCGAAAATATGCTGAACTTCGTCCTCCTAATGCAACTCACAGGTGGTTTTTTGTATTCTACAGTCAAGGTAAATGTACCTCCCATGCCTGTGGGAGTTAATACTTTTAGAAGCATTTCAAAAATGATTGCAACAAAGCTTGAATTGAAGGATCCCGAAGAATAAGGTTCTCAACCACCATTCTAGTTGATGGTGGGACAGATATGCAGATGTTAAAACATCATGGGGACTGGAAATATTCTAGGGCAAAAGGTTATGTTGAGAGTTCGATATAATTTCGAAGAATAGTTAGTTATTATATTTCCAACTGTCTGACAAAATTCGAAATATTTTTCATTATTATTGTTTTATGCCCAATATTTCTGTAATCTTCTTTTTGCGATTTGATTTACACTTATACGTTTCGAGAATTGAGTTTGAATTATGTGTGGAACAAGATAATTAACTAAGCAATTAGTTTTAGTTAGGCAGTCTTCTCATGTCTTTATCAAACTCTCGGATTAATGAGGTGTAAATGAATCCTTCCATTTAATGCCTTTATTCGAGGTAATTTGACAGCGACTTTATCAGCTTGTAACGGTAGGGTGAGTCACTGGAACGGCATGCATGCTGAACAGTGATAAATGTGAAATATACTTAAAAGGGTTTAATTTATTCTAAATTTAACAGATGATTGGAATGTGGCGGAAGAATAAGGAACATCTACCTACAGGGTGAATAATAATAATATATAGGAGACTCTTACAAATACAATATTGTCAAGAAAAAATTAAAAAGATCAGTTAAAAAGTGATTTAAAAATATAATTTTACACGGCACTGGAAACTGATCCACTGTAAAATCTGATAAAGCAAAGCATACAATCGATGACCGGACAAAAAAAAAATTAAAAAAATTTCCAAGGAAAGAAATAAGTAACATATAACACTTGTTTTATACAGCAAATTCAACTGCTTTTGCCGCTTTTGTTATTAATTGTATTCATTTGTACCCAATTTCTAAACTAACACTTACCTAACTACAATAAATATTACTGATAATTGTAATAAAGCTAAAACAAATTAAAATATAACTATTAAAAATATTAGGAGTTTAGATTACTCTATAATCTAACTTTTTTGTAACTTTAGAGAAAGAAAATTATATGTTCAGATCACTACCAGTTAATTTTCGTAAACTCCTATTATGTAGTGCCTAAATACATTTTTGTTTGTTGTTTCATTGTTTATGATTTACTAGAACATTATTAGTCCTTTATTATAATATGTACTATTATACTGTTAATTTTAATAAAATCATAAAAAGTAAAATATCTTTTATTTTATAATTACACCATACTTCACAAAATTATTTATGAGTCTTCCATATCAATAGCTATTATACAATAAAATTAACATGTTAATGAGTAAAGATGTGTAGAAATGTGTAAAAGTTACACATGACATTTGTTATATTAACACAGTGGATTGTGTTAAACCTTTAACACATTGCTACATACAGAGAAATGTGTAAAAATATACAGAATTCCGTGTGGACCTCGATTAACACAGTATAGTGTTCTTTTGTGTTAAAATGTATAATTATTTTTTTACAATATAGTAGCAAATATGATACGTCTGCGTAAATTATCAATAGTGTCCAATTCAGTGCGATACATTTCATTTTAAATGATCACTTGGTATTAATGCTTGTACATGCTGTACATGGTACTGACATAATTGAGCTTCGTGTATAATACTCCATTCTGCTGCAATACGCCGTGGAAGGCCTGGACCTCCATCTCTTCCACGATTCGGTTCTAAATTTCACGTGTCACGTTCGCGTTGCACTACACTTGAAAAACTAATGTAAATACTTGTATCACAAAAACGTTAATACCTACTATAAGTAATCGGACTTTAATATTCGGAATCGCCTGGCTAGAGACTACAGTAGCCCAGCGATGTAAAAGTTGAAAAGACTACAACTTCAATAATTTTTTCTTGGAAAGGATTTTACAATTTCTTTGTTACAATATTGACTCCATTTTTCATGGCGCATTTATACGTAAATTCTTTTAGGTAAGTTGTGAATCATCCTGTGTACAGGGCGTCCCGCAATGAATGGGTTATAGAGAAACTGTATATTGTAGACGTCGAAATAACATAGCCAAACATGCCTTAGTAAAACGTAACTCGTTTAAGAGATATAGGGTGTTGAAAGTGAAAATTTATTTTTGAAAATACGCAATAATTTGAAAACGTTTAAACTTAGTAGAGTTAAAATTGGCATCATTATGTATTTTAGAACGAGAAAGCAAAGTTTGCAGATTCCTCATAGACGGCACTAGTTACAGACACATGGATGAATATATTCACGTTGTAGTTTTTTATTTTCAACATTTGTGTCTGATTTATAATAAATTATGAAAAAAAACTCTTCTAAGTAGAAAAGGTATACTTCATTGATCTTGCTGTAAAGCCTCGTTGTAGACACTTAACCTACTGGAAAAATTGGTTCAATAGTGTGTTGAAAACCTACAATTATTCCTAATGCACTCATTGATACTCCTGAGCAGGATCTAATAGGGTTGTCAATACGTTCTTAGGGTATCTAATTCCAAGCTATCAGAACCAGTCTGTGGGGGTGTTGTAAATGCAGCAGTCTGCGATCAGTCATGTCCCAGACATGTTCAATAGGTGGTAGATCCGGCGATCTTGGTGGCCAGAGTAATCGGTTGATTTGATATTGATCCACAAAAGCTATTGTTTCTCTGACAACATGAGGTGTAGCATTGTCTCGCTGAAAAATGACGTTTTGGATGGTGTGAAGCTATGGAATAACATATGGCTCCACTACTTCCAGGATGTAGCGTTGGGCTGTCCTGTTGTTGCTACCATACGCGATAGCACCGCACATCATAACGCCTACTGTGTGATGGACATGACGCTACCTGTCAAACTGTGGATCGGGTTTTTCACTACATCCTTCTCACCCTTGCACAACCATTACCTAAACTAGCTTGCACTAAATATCACTTGATATTCCATTCTTGGTCCCACTGAATTCTCTCTACATCATTGTAAACCATCCCCCTATGTTTTTCCAACCACTGATTTGCAGTAATCCGTTTGCTGCTAAATCGGTCTCTGAGAGCTAAAAGTCGCAATGGACGATTTTCATGCTCTGTGGCCAGTGTCTCTCGCTTTATATCTACGGCCTTTCTGAGTCCCCTCCGGGTAATCCCGATACGGTATGGCACGTAAGGATCTGTTCGTCCTTCTAGAAATTTCTCTCATCGACAAATCTGCGTCGCGCATCTCAACAATCGTCCCCTTCTCAAAGTCAACTGTAAAAAATGTCATTTGCAACAAGCTTCACACAACTATGAGCCTACAGACTATGCGTGAATTCGCGATTCGTGATGCACAATGCCTGATTTGTATGGAAACAACCTCACAAATCACTCATCGTGCATTACGAATCGCAAATTTATGCATAAGGTGTGGCAATTAAGTTGCGGGAATTTGTCAATGAAAATACAAGCAAATAAAATTTCGCCAAAATTTTGTTATCGATCTACACAATAGTTTCCCTCTAACTCTACACAATGATTCCAACGTTGCTCCCACGATTGGAAGCACCCTTGGTAATCCTCCGCAGTTAACTTGTTCAGCACCATGGTTACAATTTCTTTGACCTCCTGTAGGCCGCCATGATGAGTTTCCTTGAGGTGCGACTTTATGTTGGGGCTGTAGGGTGGGTTGTTTACGGGTCTCGGGGTCATACTCAAATATCCAGGTCTCATATCCAGTGATTACCCGACTCATTCAGTCTCTACTGTCGCTCCGAATGCGGGACAACAAATTCTCGCAGATTGATTTTCGCATGTCTTTCTGTTCACGGGTGAGAACTTTTGGCACCATCTTTGCGCAAATCTTTCACATATTCAAATTTTCATGTAACATCTTGCGAACGGTGTCTTTGTTGACTCGTCAGACAACGCACGAATGCTTAGGCGCCGGTCAGACGTGATGAGTGCACGCAAACGGTGAACATTCGCGTCAGTACGAGAGGTGACTGGCGCTTCCTCACGTGGATCGTCTTCTGCCGATTCACGCCCCTCCTTGAACCGTTTTGCCCATTCAAACACGCGTGTTTTCGACATGCACTCGTCTCCATACACCACCTGCAATTTTCGAAGGATTTCCGAGGGTTTTTCGCCAGATTTTACTAAAAATTGAATCACAACACGTTGCTTGTAATTTGAGTCTCTCATTTTCACAACGCCACTAAAAAAGTTACTTCCAAAAATACATATAAGACACAAACCAAACGTGCTATCGACTTCAGCCTTGGACTGAAACTAAAAGGAAGGTCCCCCCTCTCTAGAAAAAAGTTGACGAACGATGCAGTGTTGTCAGTTTCCGAATTATAACTAAATTCCCGGAATTTAATTGCCACCTCGTAGTCTGTAGCAAGCTTTATGAAAGTACTAACTACTCAAAAAAAACTTAACAGATAAACCTGAAAATTTAATCATTTTTTTACTTTCACCGAGAGAAGCAAACATGCCAAAAACAGCTATTTATTTTACATATTATTGTGGGCAATATTCAGGGTAATTTCGTACGAACTTAAGAACACCCAGCTCTAGTAATTAATTATTTTTAATCTCGACATTTGCGGTATAACTTTACCGAAACTGTTACATAATACCTAACGCTCCAGAAAGCAATTTTTATCAACGGTGTGGGAGCCACGATATATGTTTTGTGGGAGCTACTGTGCGTGCACGTTATCCGTAGTACAAATTTATTACGAACCAGGCGCGTTTCTGCTTAATTTGATGGCTAATCGAATTTGTATTTTGGTTGCAGGCACCGTGCCCGAGGATGGAGTGCCGGATATGACTAGGCTTACGGTATTGGATGAAGAAGTCATCAACAAGAACCTCAAGCTGAGATACGATAAGGACCGAATATACGTATCCTTTTCTGTGGTATATTTAGTTGCAGAAATTGAAGTGTTACACGTTATTATGGCTACGTTACGGCCGCCTGAGTGTAAATTTTATGTTGTCTAACGTAGACGATGGTTCAATCAGTTCATGCCCCTCTACACGTTGTGGGGAGATTTTCCTTGGTTGTAAAAAGATTCATTCAGAATTATTTTTGGGAACAAGATAATTCCAGAATGGAAGAAAAAGAATAAACACCTTTTAGTGAAGGCTATACGTTTTCAAATAACTTATACAGGGTAACTCAAATTAGAAAATAGTTGCGATTTCTGATAATAATAATAATAGACCTTTTATTTAGCATTGCTAGAATACAAATAAATATCGTACAAAAATTTTTACAAATGATCAGTTTAAACCTTATAAAAACGTACAAGAGCATTGAAAATACGTAAACCTTCATTGAACAAATATTTTGCGGCTTTCTGAACATCAATACTGTAATTGTCTCCTGATCTGATGGGATAGGAGTGCAAATTGGACAGTTTTATCACAAAAATCATTGAAGTAACATACCTTTTTATGCATTTTTTTATTACAGCTTAATATTATTCACATACATTTATTTTGTAATAACTGCAATTTATTTATCTCCCTCTTGTTAACTGACAGTAGCAGAGATGCACAATAGGCAAAATGAGGTAATATAATTGTACTCAAAATGAAGGTTTTAGTCCAACGAGAAAGGTTTGTCGAAATTCTATAAAAATACTCTACTTTTTCCCCTATTTTTTATTCACATAACTTTCATGAGGATTAAATGATAACTGAGAGTCTAATATAACTCCAAGATATTTAATTTGGTCTATCATGTCTATTTGATTGCCATTAATGGTCACATGAACATTTGCTTCATGAAAATTTTTGCAGTAATGCTTTGAACCTCATACATTTAGTTTTCTTTGCATTCAACTTTAGTCTGTTTAGATATAACCAGTTATATAAGATATCTAATTCTGAGTTCATTAAGTCTGTTACATCTTTAAAATTTGAACCAGAAACAGAAATAAGTCATCTGCGAAAAGGTTAACAAATGAATTTTTCAAGTATTGATACAAATCATTTACATGAACTAAAAATAACTGTGGTCCCAACACACTACCTTGAGGTACTACACACTTTGTTGTTTGAGAGGTTTCATCCTTAATGTTTGTTTTCTGCCTACAGCTACTAAGAAAATTAGTGAACCAACTTATTACTGTAAATATTTTTTTTAATTATTTTATTTTTAAGAAGCTTATTTATAATCTTTATATAAGTTTCACACCTTGAATAAAACTTATAATAAATAATGAAGCCAACTTTTAACATTAGTTCTCAGTTGTTTCACTCACCAATAGAGATTTATTTAAATTTCTACTCAGAACTTCAAGAAGTTTAAAAACTGTTTTGCAGTGTCGTTATTACTGCAAAAGCATATAGCTGTCAAAATTCTTTTGTTTATATTCAATTGTTTTTGAGAAAAATCAAGGAAAAATAAAAAGAACAGATTTTTACGCTTTACGCGCTTTATTTAAGTGGCTGTAACTTTTTTAAAGAGGCTTTAATAAAAAAAAATGTATGAAAAACATTCTTTAAAATTTGTCAAGGAAGCTACCCCAAAATTTTTTGTTTACATTTATACAACACCCTGTATATCGTTATCATCAATGATTTAGACAATAAGTGATATTTATTTGGTCTTCTATACAAGAGATGTTCAATGTATTATAAAATTTTTTTTATGCAAACGATGTAAGCTGTTATTACAAATTGTCCAAGAAAATTCTCGGCTTATTTAAACAGGTTTATTTTAACTTAAATCAAACATACTACAAAATTAACGTTTCTAACTGTAGATTAATATAAAAATTCATTTCTGTGACATGTTACGTATATAATAACAAATACACATGTGCTGTAAGCATTGACATGTATTATTTTGACCTCGGCATTATTCTTAGTAACAGATAGCCATACTTAACTTGCATTTTATAAGTGCCAATCGTAACGGACGCTTAGATATGTAATAGTATCTAAGAATTGAAATATTGCTAACCAATTTTACAGCAGTTCTTCAGATATAGCACACGAAATGTATATTTTTAAATCTTGGATGTAATATGCCCTATTTATCCACCAAATGTGGGTGCTGCTTTTGTAAAACAAAAAAGTCTAATAGCATAGTTATGACGCACTGTATCAATTAAATGCTAAACAGGATGTTGGATGAAATGATAATGAAGAGAAGAGAAATGTTTGTAGTTATGTTGGGAGACCGCAATGATAACTATTAAATAAGTTAATAGATACTCCTGTAAAAGTACAATTTTGATAAAAAGATTGATGTCAGTAATTAATGAATGACACCTGTATACTGTTTAAATTTAATAGAAGGGTTGTATTGTCGATTCTTCTCATAAAATCCAGTTTTTGTTTATAGCAAACAATTTTCTATTAACGGTTTAAAGAAACGTGAATTTTTAAAATTTACTTCAAATCTAGAAGCTGATGGGTGTAGAAGAGAGCAAAATAGTACAGGCGCTACGAAGGGGGGCTCAGGTGCTAAGCAAATTTTAAAGTAAAAAATAAACAAAAACAAAGTAAGTTACCACTTCTACTTGTTATTGTTAACTATAAAAAATTATTTATTGTAAACATTAATTACAACTTGTGAACAATTTGTTAAATTACCTAATTTCAGCAGGTGATAAGTAGGCTGTATTTTTAGAAAAAAAGTTTATTTCCCAAGTGCTTTAACTTGTTGAAGGGCCATCAATGTCTGAAACGTTGCACACATTATTAGAGGGCACACTCTTCTTGTTTTCTTTGGAATCTTCTATAATATAGATTTCTGCCACTGTGTTAAAGCGTGAACCACTATGCATCTTAATAGTTAATGTCCAGTATATTGTTGAGGATTTGGAAAACCCGGGAACAATGCTATATTACATGGCATTTTTCCAAAAGTATTAATCCAACTGGCTGCTTGATTCATTTTCCATTTCTGTACCCCACAAAAAAATAGAATTTTGTAAGTGCAGATGCTTAAGTGCTTAAAATTTACCTCCATACTAGATTCTGTTTTAGATGAAAAATACCGTCTTCATTTACTGTCACCTTCAGAAATATTATACGCGTAATAAATTGCTTCGTGTATGAAGTCAACATGCCTTTGGAAATAGGTAACCAGTGATTCATCTTTCATCGTGTCATTTGTTCCAAGAGCAACTTCGACAATTCATGTTGCTCTGTAGATATCCATGAAGAGAGAGTATTAACGTCAAGACCTAAAATATCGCTTAGGGTCAACCCCGTTACAGCTGAGTCACGCAGGCTTCGTATTTCCGGATCCCGGCCTCCGGAATTTTAAAAATTGGTTTTTGTGGTATGACTAATGCAGATCTTCCGTCACTTTGCGCGCTCGATCCGATGGTATTTCGATTAGATAATATAAAAGAAACTACCGCATATCTGGTGACATTGACATCTATATAGACGGAGTAAAATCGATGATTTCGGTCTGTTTACCCTCGTTGCAGTTGTTAAAGACCGCATTGTATGTGTACGAATCGATATCGGGCAAGGTGACTTTGTATTTTTTTTTAAATAGCAAATAGTTTCTACAAGCTAGTAAAGTCGAGAGTATCAATTTTGTAATAAATGCAAGACTGAAATTATTATATCTGTATCTAATGTAAACTGATATTATACAAGGTATTTCTGGAAATAAGTGCGTTTTTCAAAAAGACAATAGAGAATGTGAAAATTAAACAACTTATTGGGTGCGATTCACGAAAAAATGAATCGATTTTCGATTCGTATCGATTAATTCTATGCAAGAAAACAATATATCGATTTGAATTGAGTTGCATTTTTGAATCGATCCATCGAAAAAATGAAATCGAAATATCGAATGGACGATCAATTCAAATCGAACTAAATTGATTCTGAACATTTATTTGTCGACTTTGTTTATTTGAATTGGCAGTTATTTTTCTCTTTTTTATTAAAATGACGTTCTAAATGCAACTATGTCACTTTTAATTTTTTGCATGTCTCGTAACTACTAAATGTTATGAAAATTGTGTCTTGTAGTCTCTGAAGATAACTTAATATTCAATAAACCGAAACGTCACAGCAGAAAATTATACCACGATATACCAGTAAAGTATATAAAAAATCAAGCAATTTAAAGCTGCACAGAAATAATTGTTATGGAATTAATTGATATTGCAATTTGAATTTTCGATAATTGGATTCGATCAATATAACGATATTTAGGTATATTACCGATTCGATTCGACATTTCGATTCGATGCAATATTTCAGTCCGATTCCATGTTCGTTTTTTTCTACGAATCGTTGAATCGATTTTTTGCCCAGGCTTTACAACATAGTTTAAAATATATATTTTTTTTCAAGATAAAAATACAAGAAATAGAAAATGTCTACTTTTAAGCACATTTTAGATTAGAAAATGCTAAAAGTAGCATGTAATTTTGTAGGTCGCTATAATTTACCATTCTCAATAACTTTTTCAAGTTATATTTTGCGATACCTACCTATTTTCAGCGGAAAAAATCACTCTTCCTGAACCAACATATTTTTTACTCGGTGCACTGAATATTTCAAATATGATTATTTCGGAAATGTTTACTCCTAACGATTTCAACAAGGTATGTATTTTCCAGATAAGAAAAGGTAGGAAAATCGATTGTTTCAATAGTCAGATGAATATACAAAAGAACAAGAAACATGATGTGTCATAATTGGCGCCCTCTATTGTGACGTCAAAATTAGAAACAAATTTGAATTTTTCGCCCCAAAGAAAACCTGATCTCCAAACTGTATGCAAATATTTGGATTTTTGTAAAAGATATACATATACATATGTATGATTTATATAGGTGTAAAATTTAATAGACAGAATAATTAAGTCATACCCTTATGAAATAATTTTAACGAGTATTTATAGATAAATCAGAAGTGGGATATTTCAGGAGAAATATATGAATAATCTTAACCAATTTGCATTGATAATTTGAAAAGGACCCAAACTTTTTGTGTAATTTTTTTGATAATTTCATAGAAAAAATGAAAATTAAGGATTTTTTATATAAAAAAGTTACTTTTGTTGAAATTCGATGTCGGCAACGATTTTCAAGAAAAATGGTTTTTAATATCTAGGCGCATGCTAAATCTCATTAATTTATGGAACTTGAAACAGTTAGCTTTTAAATGAGAGAAAATAAAAAAATTTGACGGCAATCAATACTTGTATGCATGAAAATGTTTACTTCTTAGTTTTCATAAACAAAAAAATTTCATTTGATAAATTTTTATTTTTTCCTTATTCGTTATTATTTGTCTTCAGCTATAATTCAACCAAGTTTATGTGTATAAGAATCACCCTATATATTAAAGGTAACAGTAAACATGAACTATTGAGTTCCCTGGACGTATTATCCCCTAGGGTCAAACTTTCGGTTGATTTCAGCAAAAACTGTATTTTAATTTCTCATAACTTGTCACAAGTGTCTGAAATGACTCAGCTTAACACATTTAAAAGAATGAGCAAAATATTAATATCACACATTCATCCATTGAAAAATTTCACCTAGTAATAAAAACGCCTTAGTGAGCAACTGTGTAGTAATAACGTGTGTAAGGTCAAGATTGCTGATCTTGTGTCATTAAAACCAACGCTTATTCATCGGGAATTCCTGCGACATTCATGAGTTCTATGGCAGAAAGTGTGACTGAGAGTGAATTTTTGTTTAGGCATTTAGCCTCTCCCTTAAATTGTCTCGTTCATTTTCATACATGTTCGTATTAGTTATTTAAATACCACAGAAGCCGGATGTTTTAATTGTGCTTATGATTAAGTAATTTTTGGGACAAGTGCAAAGTGGATTATATGAACGTACATGTGATTTGAAAGCCATACCAAAAATATAGCAGGAATTTCCTGGTTTACTTATCCCCATATGTTTTACACGTTGTCTCTAGCATCTGTTTTTTGCTTTAATTCAATTTGAATGACGTACTCATTCGGTACTGCTGTTAGTATAATTTATAAATAAAAACGTTTTAACGTCACTTGCTTTTTTACTTTAATATTATTGTAAGCTTAAAGTAGGTTACTAAAAGTTTATTACCCTCAAAATTTCAGCTGTCTTATTTGTCATTCCATATAGTTCCTATTTCCTGAAACTGAAACACGAGCATTAGAAACTACTAATGTTGAAAAAATGTTGTTACTTTATATGATTTTATTTATTGCAGGTCGTTGTCTGAGACAAGTTTGTTACGCTTTGTTTTCCTAGAATAAAATGGTGTTTTATAGATATAGAACACTATTGTTTGTAAAACAATAATGTTTTTTGCAATAAATATAATAATACAAGTGAAAGCAAACTTATAACATAAATGGAACGCAAGAAATATTATATATAATATTTTTCAGCTTTTTTCTACACGTTTTTTTTTGTAAATGTAACATTATCTTTGGTTAAAATAATTGTTTGTTTTCTTAATTATAATATTTTTGTTATTAGTTCAAGAGCTTTACGTTACTGCATAAAGTTTAATTTAGCAATGTTAATTAAAAATAAAACTTTAGAAGATTGCCCAGAAACATTAATAAAACTGAGATGCACCCCTATGCTAGAGAGCGACGAAATATTTTGTCTTAAAAAAATATCGTCGCTCTCTTGCATAGGGGTGCATCTCAGTTTTAATAATTTTTCAGGAGTCTTCTAAAATTTTATATACACTGTAATTAACATTGCGAAAAAAATCTTATTTTAAGTAAAAACTGAGATTTGTGGTGTTTTTTAGGTACAGGAATATCGAAAAATAAAACATGTAGATCAAAAGTAATATCAAAAAAAATTCTTGATATTCTGTTTATCCACTTTTACTATTTAAACTCTCCTCAAATAAAATATTAACTTAAAAAACGTTAATAAAACGCACATTATTTTTCTATTCTAACCCCACATTTTAACAATTATTTTCACAATCTTATAAACAAAAGTCAGCAATCTTATATGCAGAACTATGTAAGTTTATGTTGTAATAATATTTTCATCTATAGTTAAAAATACGTATTTTGAGAGATTTCTGTACCTAAACATTTGTTGGTTAGACCACTTTCTGCCGTTATATATTCGTTTTACTTCGGTACCTTTGAATATTTCCTATCTATATATCCTATATTCCTATATATATTCTATCAGTGTCCAGCAATCTTTGAATAGCATTTTACACTGTTTTAGGATCCGGTTGTTGACTTTGGGGGTAAACGATTTACATACCAGTCCTATTTATCGTATTCACATTCCCTTTACATTAATACCATATCTGCAAATTCTTGATTTGGATAAGGAATTTCGAAATAAAACGCATAATTAAATTTGTTTATTTTCACGTTCTTTATAACCTTTTCAAAGGAATGCACTTATTTCAGAAATACGATACATATATTTTACTGTTTTAAGGATAACTTTTAAAAAATGTAATTGATATCTGCATTAATTACGTAATTTTTATCTGTTAGTATATTCTTCATTGTCGAGAATCAAGTAATCAATAAGAAACAAATCCAGGTGTAACTCATTGTTTTGCCTCCATATTTCTTTCAGAATAGAAATGGTTGTATCAGACAGATATTGCCAATATCGTATGACACAATATGGGGAAATTGCGAGGCATTTTTGTGGAACATATATTTATTGATCTCTCTCAATTTGCTTATGCCCTTGTGAACACAAATACGTATATCATTCCTTTTCTATAAAAGCATATATATCTTCCGTATTTTAAACTTTGGTAAGGAAATTGACAGAAAACGTTCATATGTTTGAAATTGGCATTTAGCATTTTTTTATTATATTATCTGAATGATTTTGTAATTTTAGTGCGATCTGTAAAAAATATTAATTTTCTTACACTACTAGTTTTATTATTACTGTCAAATCAGAGTAAAAATAATAAGTTGAAGAGTGCATACTTACATATCATTTTACGACTTCTTATTTTGAGATTTTAGGTGAAATATATGCATCTAATTGCATTCTATAAATTGTTATAAATAATTTATTTCATATCAAATAAAGGATTGTGAGATGAAGAGTCCTTTATAATTTCAAAAACTATTACAAACGGTTTGATTTTACTCGTAGATACAGCGATTTTAGTAAAATATTTTTCTAAAGTAATTTTAACTGTATGTTTATTTATTTGTATAAATTAGACATAAAAGACGTCGATTCTCGTATTTTACACCAGTGACAGAAGGCAGTCATTTTGACAAAATTAATGTCCTTCATTCGCCTATCCATTTTATCGTTCCTCGAATCCTATCCGACTGGAAAAAAGCAAATTTTTTATAGCTGTGACCTTAGCATATAACGTTTATTACCTTCTGTTTTTTTATTAGAATATTCTCGTTTGTACTTTGTAATTTCGTACTGTGAAAATTTTGTTTTTATGAGTAATGGAAGACTCTGGCAAAGGCATAACAGAAATTTAATTTGATTCTTTTTTTTTGCAATTAGGGGAACATATAAATGTATTTTGTTCCATCAAGAGCTCAAGTGTCACGGCTATATAGAAGCTTTTAAATAATAAGGACAGGGTCGGACTAAGAGATGGATACAATTTTCTCACTTTGCTAAGCCAGCCATGGCATATAATACTCGCAATATGCAACTCTTTAAATCAGTTGATATTTTGCCATGAAGATATTAATATAAAGCACTTTTGCATAATCTGGATTTTTACTTAAACCTGTTGATGTGTTTAAAGTATCATTTAAATCATCCTCAGGTTCAAATTTAGATCGTAAGGATGCAATTTCTATTAAATATAGTTGGCAGCAATTTGATAGTTAATAAATATTGTTTCTGTAAGATTCAGTATCGAGCTTCGTTATCAGATAAGCCAAAGTAAAGTTTTACTTTTGGCGACAGATTTTGACGTTTATAGACCGTCCAGATCAAGAAGGCATTGCGATCGAAATTCTCAAATCTGACAAGTTAAGCATTATTACATTATCGAATTTATTATTTACTACCGTATCATAACAGTTGAAGTAACAAGTGGGCGCTTTTTGTGACCTGGGAGGTTAGGGCATTTCGACCGACATCGTAAGATATTTACGATGTCGATTGAAATGCCCCCTAGATTATGACGTTCCTACGGCCTGCACGTCAACATCAACAATAGACCCATAACATGAAAACAGTTATACGATATTTACGTTTACTTTTTCCAAATCGATGAATTGGAAGTGGAAGAGACACAACTATTCAGTGGCCACCACAGTCTCCCGATTTTAGTCCATTGGACTTCAGTGTTTGGGAATCTATGAATCTATGACGACCTTTATTCCGAATCAATTATGAATACTGATGAACTGAAAAAGCATATTACAAATGCTGCTGAAAAATTAGGTAGCAGCCACAGGTTTTTCAAAATAGTAGATCCTTTATTGCTCGTTTATGCATTTCAGAGAAAATGTTGAATTAGTGAATGAAAATTACAATTTTCAATTAAATTTTAGTATAAATCTTCTGTTTAATAACTAATATATTTCTTAAATCCCTGTTTTTCTTTGATAACCAAATTTACATTAATAAAAAACATTTATTTGTGTAAAAATTACAGATCTGACTCTGTATAAAATGAGTTAATATTGTTTCTTTGAAATTTAGATGTTATAAGTGCAATTCATTTTGTTGCGGCTGTCATAACGTTACATGCTCAAATATCGAATTATTTCGAAAAATTATCTGGACTAACACAATATTCTACAAAATCCTACATTATGATTTTATAAAAAATCGCCCATTGCTGTACGTCAGAAAAAACTGGGGGATAAAATAACCCCTTACCCCCTGAAGAATTGGTTAATAACATATAAAATTTCAAAGTGATACGTAAAAATTGAAGAAATTATAGTGAAAAAACCATTTTATAAGTTCAATTTTAACACCCTGTATTTTTTAAGGGATAATTTTTTGTATATAGATAAATAGAGTTAAGTCGTCATATTTAGCCGCCACAAATACGACGTAATACGATGACCTGCTTTTTTTGCTACACCCTGTGTATACTTATTTGTAATCGTATGACTCTGTGAATAGTACGGAAAATTGTTGCTTGCTTTATACAGAGTGGTCATTTACAATGCCCAGTACTTGGAAATCTGATGGCTTAAATTAGGAAAAAGCTACGCATTTTTATGCTCTTCAGTGTTCTGAAATTTAATATGAAATATTTTGTGTAGTTCCTGAAATATCGGCTGAGAACTGAAAGAGTGCATTTTCTATTTCCTTTCAAATTTTTATTTTTAAACTAAATGTTATAAATTTGGACATTTATATTTATATTGTTTGACATGATCTTTT
Organism: Monochamus alternatus; assembly: GCA_037114965.1. Lineage (NCBI taxonomy): Eukaryota > Metazoa > Arthropoda > Insecta > Coleoptera > Cerambycidae > Monochamus > Monochamus alternatus. The sequence goes on from CM073427.1 coordinate 85,368,370, forward strand.
GAATGGAGGTGAATAAAACATTCTACGCCTATTAGATACCCAAATATTCATAGCCAATTTTTTACTTTCTTATGGCCGGCTTATTTGATTTTGATACCATCAAAAAGAAGCGAATTCAACCATGTATAACATGTGTATTTGGACATTTTTTTTCCACCAAAAAATAATTTATGGTGTTTTCCTTTCAAGTTATACTTCGGAATGGCATCAAAATTGCCTTTATTAGTCGGAGAGTTTTAAATTGCCCAAGGGCGATCACCGTTGCTCTCCATATATTAAACTAGAACGTTTTACTCCCCGAAGGTTTTTTCTGCGACATATAATCCACGGAACGGCCTTAAATAGCCCCCATCGTCTCATAATTGTCCTGGAGTCTCATTTTGCTAACGCAAACGACGTGTAATGCTGGTAGTAAAGAAGCCAAACCATCGTGTTGCGATTTAAAACTTCATTATCCTTGTTACTAAACAGGCAATAACCAAGTGTAATAAAATGTTTGTCAGTCGTCTTTTCCGACGTCTTGATTCTTTATTTGTATCGAGATCACTTTGATATATTTCTGATAAAAAAACGTTTTAAGAACTGTGTTTATTAAATTATTAATGTGTATATCTATTATGGTAATATTTTTAATTGATTGTGGTAGCCAATGTACAGGAAGTCCCGATGTGGACTTAAAAGTGTGATCGTTAAAGGTGCCGTATTCTTGAAATACTGTTTTCAAGCTACCAAAGATAGCTGCCAAAATCTGCGAACTTACCTGAATGGTCTTTTTAGAAATTTAAGAACCGAATAATATAGAAAATAACAGTACATATTTTTTAAAATTTGCTTGCTTCGATGAAATCTTTGTGCTTCGTTGAAAAATCTAGAAATAAATGTTTTATCAAACCTCGCCGATCTTCTTTAAATTTTGCACGTCTCCATAATTTATCATTCTGAATAACTTTTTCACGTAACATTTTGCTGTATTTTTAGCAGAAAAGGCACTTTACCTGAAACCAAAACAGTTTTTACTCGGTGCACTGAATAGTTCAAATAGGATTATTTCGAAAACTGTTTCTCTTAACAACTTCAACAAGGTACCTTTTTCAGTATAATCGATTGTTTCAATACTCAGATGGATACACTAAACCGAAAAAAAGTTCTGTAATTTAAAAGAAACATGATATGCCATAAGTGGGCCCTCTACTAGTGACGTCAAAATTAGAAACAAATTTGAATTTCTCGCCCGCAAAAATCCCCGATTTACAAATTTTATGTAAATATTTGGATTTCTTAAGACGTTATTTACAAATATCTAAAATAAAATTTTAACTTCAACACCCTGTATCTCGGAATCGCGACTTTAAAATGAAAAATGTTATATGAACTATCTCCACTATTTTTTCAAGGCCAACTCACATCTCAGTTTTTTTAAATATAATCGGGACACCCTGTATTTTCCAAAAATACAGGGTGTCCCGATGCATTGTTAGCACTCTTTCCTTTTTTGAAATAACATACAGGATATTCCTGGTAAAAACACAAGCTGGCACGCCACTGGACTCTAGTCAAACAAGTGTCCGAAGAACGTTTTAATTAGTTTTTCTAACCAAGAAACACACAACCAAGTTACAACCTTGTATCCCAAAGTAGAAAATTTTAAATTTTGCTCGAAAACAAAAGACGATAGGTCATTTTGGTTTTAACCGTTAATTTTCTCTCAATAAAAGAGATCTAGAGTGGGAGGGGGGGGCATTTTTTCTATCTCCTACAGCTAACGAGCCTATAAAAACATCGAAATTTGCCCACCCTGTACAGTACTAATAATAATAATATTTATTGATCCCTTAAGGCATGTTAACATGTATGTATGGGATAAGTCTGGGAAATGTAAATGACGTACAATATAAATACAATCTAGAAGTACTTATATGGTAACTACACAGTAATTCAACAATAGTTGATGTCAAACACGTCTAATATACAATCAAGGATAGCATAAAAACCTACAATACTTTATCCTACATAATTAATACAACAAACAGAATCCACAAACAAACAAAAATAGGCGACACTGCAGCACAAAATTTTTACATGTGTTTGTCGGAAAAATATTCATCTAAGCTATAGTAACATCTTTTCAAAAAAAGCTTTTTGAGTCTGACTTTAAAATAATTGTTTTCAATTTTTTTATCCAACCAGGAAGATGATTGTATAATTTGATTCCTGCGTACAAAAAACGATTTTCAAATTTTGCTGTTCTATGTCCAAGTAATTCCAGGGAGTCGCTGTGTCTTGGTACATGTTGATCTAGTTAAAAAAGAATTAATATTAGATTTGATATACAGCAAGCTACGATATATATAAATAGTAGGAAAACTCATAATCTTGTTATTAAGGGCGCCGTATTCTTAAAATAGTGTTTTCTACAAATACAAGTAATTTTAGACATTTAAGAACTGAATAATATAGAGGTTAGCAAGTAACAACAATGTTATCTCATGCCACTGGCAAATATTCAAAGGTACCGAAGTAAAATCAATATATAACGTCAGAAAGCGATCTATCCAGCAAATTTTTAGGTACTGAAATCTTTCAAAATACGTATTTTTTTAAATTCAACTATAGATGTAAACATTGTTATAACATAAACTTACATAGTTCTGCATATAAGATTGTTCATTTTTGTTTATAAATATGTGAAAATAATTGTTAAAATATGGGGATAGAATAGCGAAATTATGTGTGTCATACAAATGCATTTTAAAAGTTATTATATTATTTGAAGAGAGTTTAAATAGTAAAAGTGGATAAACAAAACATCAGTAGTTTTATTTTTGATATTACTTTTGTTCTACGTGTTTTATTTTTCAAGATTTCAGTACCTAAAAAGCATCACAAATTTGATCATTTTACGGCGAGAAATACGGCCACCTTAATAAATATAGGTCTACACGACTCCCTGGGATCAACATTGAATAAACATCTTACAATTTTCTTCTGTACCGTAAATACCCTTGTACTATCACTAGAGTTACCCCACGACACAACATTATAGATTAATTGACTGTAAACTAGAGCATAGTACGTTTAGAAGTGCGTTCAATGGCATCGACTGCTTAATTTTGGAAATAGCGTAGTATGTTTGGTTTAAACGTTTTGAAACAATGCTGACATGTTCACACCATCTCAGATTGTTGTCAACTAGCAAACCTAGAAACTTAGTGCATTTAACTGAAGTTATAATAGTATCACTCACAGAAAATTTTAAGGGGAGATCGCGAGCTGTATTCAAGCAATGGAAATAAAGACACTGGGTCTTACTAATATTGACCATTAAACCATTTTTCTCACACCAATTTACAAAACGCAGCACTAAATTTTTAGTTAGTAATTGCAGCTGATATCACCAAGGATGTGTCGTCCGCAAAGAGTGTTACTAAATTAGCATTTAAATGTTCCGGTAGGTCGTTAACAAAAATTAAAAAAATCAATGGACCAAGTACTGAACCCTGTGGAACTCCAGTGTTTACTTCATAGTGTTCAGAGGACTGATCCTTTATTTTAACTAGAAATAATTACTTCCATCCACCACAAATCGATAAAGTGGCTTGAATGCCACGATTGCATCCTGGCTTGGTTCGTTCATTCATTGGATGCAGCCGTGATTCCTACAAAAAATAACCATTGTTTTCCTTAATTAGATTTAGACGTATACCGGCACAATCCTTGTGGCAGTCAACCCCTACAAGGACATTGACATCTACACACAGGTAAGCATTGTCATGTAAATTTTAATTCAACGCAGTGGCGTTCACACGCCAGCCTGTTATCAGTGGATACTTTGTATTTTATTTATGTACTTCACTTTCATAAGTAGCTGCACTCTGTACGTTGTAAAGTATATTGGTAGAGGTGTGGTTCAAATGAACTCATAATTAAAGGCGCTGGCCTGAAAAAGGAAAATGAAAAATATGTACAAGGTGTTGAAACCCATATTTGGCCCATAAAAAATAATTTAGGAATAATTCGTCTATTTCACCCACGAACGAATGTCCTGGTCATAGAATTCTTGCAGCTGCTCATTGAAGAATTATTTTAAAATCCATTTTCAGTGGCACATATGAAAATCACAAGGGAATTTGAATCTTTTCTTTTACTCTAATGACGGCATAAAACCAAGCATTGCCATAAAGTAGATTGTGCTTTAAATTAGCGGTGAATTTGAATGTTTCTATTGTATCAAGCGCAACTTACGGACAAATTGTAACACAAGCCCATTCACAAAAGACGGAGAACACATTGTGAACAAACTATGTTATGTGTATGTAACCCAGTTTGCAGACAATACTATTAACAGATCCTACATTTTCTAAAACTCCCCTTTGACGATTTATAATTGTTTCCAAAACTAACCTGACCAGGGATAGATTGAACTCAATCGAACAAAACTCGTACTAGATTAGTATATAGAAAAGTAGTAAGAATTAGAGGTCTTAAATAAATATACAATATGCAAGTGTATAATATGCAATCTATCACTCATAGCCACACTGCAACTTGTAAAAACATTAGAATAATTAATTATATTTAATTTCGTCACAACTCTTTAACATTACTATTTTGGTACGTTTATGCGGTAAAAAGAAAAGAAAATACATCCACAAGTTATTATTATTCATATCACTACTCATTTGTTTATTGGGCAAAGCTTCCGTAGACCGTTGACTAAACATATAATGAGCATTATTTACGTACCATTTAGATTTACAACTTAAGTTTTCTAATTTAATTAAGTTATTTAAGTCAAAACATACCTTCTTTCTAGAGACTTTAAATTTGAATTATATTACAATGCGTGCTAGTAATTGAAATTTGATGTTAATCTTACAAGAATGATGTCTGTTGTGCTGGAAAGCTTTG